>CM050415.1:4336145-4774707 GCA_027564155.1 Gymnocypris eckloni scoliostomus | reverse complement strand
GACGATTGCTGTTTTTTTAAGATTTTAAATTCATAGTATTGAAAATAAAAAAATAATGCCCCTAGCATTTTCCTATTCCACCTATGCCTGGGTGTTGAGAACCAGAACTAAGCTGACTGCGCAATACAGCAGGTGGGGAATATAAAAAAAGCCATGTTTACTCCCTATTACTTGATCTAATTTTCAACTCTTAATTACAATTAAGTAGAAATTAATTTTATTCAGTTGTGTTTTAGGCACTAAAATCATCTAGTGCTTTATAGTCAACCACATTTTTATAATGAAATAAGGAAGATTTCTGTGCAACCCCAGATATGTTGCTGATATGTTGCACACCCAGTTTAAGAGCCGTGCTTTTCTTCTTGTAATTAGGAGTGCTTGTTCTCCTAATTACATTTACATTTATGCATTTAGCAGACGCTTTTATCCAAAGCGATGTATTCAGGTTATACATTTTTTTTGTCAGTATGTGTGTTCCCTGGGAATCGAACCCACAACCTTTGCGCTGCTAACGCAATGCTCTAACCACTGAGCCACAGGAACACCACATTAATTAAAAAAAATTAGGAACACCTTCTGATCAATGATAAAAATATTAGCCTTCCTAATACGTGGTGACATTTTACTCCTTAAAGTGATTTACAGGGGTATTTTCTTTGTACCTTTGCAATGGCATAATTTTCATCTATGTCAAATTAAAAAAATGAATATGTTTAAATATTATATAAAATGTATATTTAAAACAATATAATAAGAAGACAGATAAGTTACTAATCATATGAAATTATGATTAATAAAACAAATATTTGTAATACGGAGGTGGCACAGAAGAACACAATTACATTTTTTCAGACATTTAATGAGGCATGAGTGCAATTACATTCATAGATTAATGTGGACATTAATGTAAATCTGTGGAATTTAGTGATCGGCTTTTTTGACAGAATAAACCTTGTTTTAATCTATGTGTATTTGAGTTTTGTGGGGAATGTGGCTGTATCAGTGTGTGATTACTGACTATTATCAACAATTTGTGTGAATGTCTGGCAATACCAGTGTTTGTCTGGCAATAAGAGTATGTACTACATACAAAGCTATTTTTTTCCCTTTCTCTCTTTTTATTACTCAAATAATTCTTATTGTATGTTTAAGTGGACAGATAAATCACTTATGTGATGTCTAAGATTCTGTCTATAATAATTATATAATTGAAAAACATACAGTGGTATGTATAATTACTAAAATAGTTTGTAGAACTCAATACATTTGGTAAATAAAAATTTTCTTGTGTGTGTGTGTGTGGGGGTTACATTTAGTCTCAGGAAAATCTAATTTTTCATGGTATCTTCTTCAAATTTGAAATATAAACTCATGAGACATGTGTCTTTCAATCCATTACTTTTCTGGATTGCTCCAGGACTTATTTAATGTATTTTAATATTAAATACAATTATTTATTTATTTTTATTCAGGGTGGTAAAAAAAAAATTTGAGGACCTTTCTGTCTCTATAACATTTAATATTTTTGAACGTTATCAACTCTGGATGATGTATAGTAAAGCCCAAAGGTCTTCTTTTCAAAAGCACCAAAATTGTGTGTGTAGCACACTGAAGTCAGCAGCTGTTATTATTTTAAGTTACGTACGTCTTTTTCAGCTGTGAATCCCAAAATGGGGAGTGCTGGCTAACAGGTTAATAATAATTATACTCATTCCTGCAGGTCCTGTCAGAATGTATCACATTTGCACGTGCTTTTGAGTCTTGAGAACTCACTCACATGCTCTCATTTTCTGTGCACCCACAGATCGCGATAAGGAGGGTGACAGCTTTTAATAATTATTTGGGGAGTTTGCAAATGTGATATATTGATTTAATACAACAGATCAATAAACAAGTACTCCATGATTTTGCTCTATATAATCGACGATAATAGTTCAAAATAAAGTAAGAGTCGCTGTGCATCTCTAAAAGCAGATTTACATTTAAAACATTAATGTCCACATAATTGGACATTAATGTAATCTATTAATTTAATTGCCTCATTAAATCTCTAAAAATGTATCCACAAGCCACTTTTGTGCTCTTCTGTGCCACCTCTGTATTACAAATATTTTTTTAATTAATACTAATTTCATATTATTAACTTATCTGTCTTCTTATTATATTGTTTTAAAAATACATTTTAAAAAGCTTATAAACATATATTTTTTAATTTGACATAGATGAGAATTATGCCATTGCAAAATTGTCACCCGGCTGGGATGAACATTGGATGGTTCCTAGAACTAATTTACTATTAGCTGTGGGCCGTAGAAAGAGTCTGGTTTTCCTTGGAAGTACTGAGAATTTTTGTGTATAGAGACTGGATCGATGAATGCCTGGTCCACGATAGCCCTAGAACACAAGACCCATTTTCAAAATGGGAAATGAGAACATTTGTAGAAGTAACCTTATTAAGAAAGAGTGGAAATTAATTTGATGTGTACCTTGAAAATAAATATATGAGTGATAGATTTGCTGCAGTTACTACAAAATGTGTTGAGGACAGAATACTTGTAAGGGAGCAATTTACAAGAGAATAAAACTCTGAGTGATTCATTTTTAATAACCTGTTATTTGAACTTGATGACGATCTTTTTCGAGACCCAAGTAGCCCGAATCTGATTGAGAGAGCACGGATAGGAGCCCTGAAACTTCTGACTACATCTTCCAATACAAGAGGTAATGACATATCCATTGATTGTTAATTGCTTGTGGGTGATATGTGAAATGTAAATGGACGGGATTTAGAGGGTTTAGGTACTGGTATACAAACTTAACAATATGCATAACATTTAAGAGTATCTCTTAAAAGCATGTTCTAAAATATTCTGAAATTCGAGATCACAATATAAAGCGCAAGCTGATATGTAATTTTTATTTGCAATTTAATGTATGAGTAAATGGGAGAACAGTGCACTTGTACTAGGAAATTTAAGCTATTTTTTTCCCAATTTAGGTATGATAGAACTGTTGCATTTAATTTATTTTGACAACTAATAGAATTCTAAACATTCACTGTTTACTTTTTCAGAGTTGATTATATCAAATTCAGTGGAGGTTGACTAAACTTTAAGCTATGTAGTTATCTGCATGTCTCATTCAATGATGGAGAACAAGCTTTTGGGAGTATTGACAGGGCTGGCCCTGGCCAATTTGCTGCCCTAGGCAAGATTTTACATGGTACCCAATGCCTCACAGCCCATTGCAGCATTAACCATTGTGTTCAAGCAATCACACAGAAACGGCTTAACTCAGCAGTTCCCAATCCCAGTCCTCGTGCCTCTGCTCTGCATATTTTGCATGTCTCTCTTAGTTAACACACCTGATTCAAATAACAAGCTTGTTAGAAGAGCGCTACATGCATCAACTGTGTTCATATTGATATGATCCCTACACAGTGTTCATTGCTCCTTACTCCCTGAGCAGGGGAAATATGTTGGAAGTTTTCTTCACTTCGAAGCATTCATTCACGTATTTGTGCTGCGCTGTTGCCTGCAGCGTCTTCACATACAGATGAGCAACAAAAGTGTGACATCATATACCTCTGTAAATAAATACAAATTAAATTCACGTCTCACACACTTTAACGCAATTCGAATGGAACATATACCATTGTTTTGAATGGAATCATGGTGGAATATCCTGTGATGTCCACTTCGTAGGGCACTTATGGTCGAATAGCACAAATGCCATACGTGATAAGAAATGCATACGAAATATGTAGAGCAGGGGGCACGAGGACTGGGATTGGGGAACGCTGGCATAGTTAGACACTTCAAAGGGGCATCTAAAGAGAGAAATGGAGAAGTATATGTGGTATACTATTGGGTGTTACATTTTTTTTATTACAAAAGCTGATGGTAGTGAAACAGTTACCCTCACAATAAGGTATAATTTGTTAACTTTAGTAAATGTATTAAATAACTTGAACAATACATTTGTATCAATATTTTTGTTATGGAAAAATGTATTTTATTTTAAACTGTTTCCAGTGAAACTATAAAAAGTATAGGTGCTGCCTTAGTCACATTATAAATTAAACACAAACAGCAATAATGGCTACATCTGGTATTCCTGCACAAAATAAGTGCAGTTCTGTTTGAACACTTCTCTAGCATACAGTAACGTTACAGTTTAATCTTCAAAATAAATTTGACGTGTTCGATTTCCAGTTGATGGCAGCAATGTTCTACCAATATTCTACCCTTTCTTACGTTATCACCACGAATTAAACTGAGAAACGTACATCTGTAAAGTGAATTTTACATAAAATGTTGATATTTTAAATAAGCCTAGTTATATAAAAACATTACTAAATTAGTCAACTCAAAAAAAAAAAAAATACCATGAATACCAAAATACTACAAAACTATAGCATAAAAATGTTATTTAAACGCATCATCATGTGACACGAAACATATCTGATCTCTGGAAATCCAGACATTGTTATTTTTAGACTGGGCTTCCTAGACTAGCCACCAAAGTTTGTTCACAAACTTCTACCTCATGTAGTTTATTTATATTATCATCATCATTCATCATATCACCTCTGTCTTTGTTCCGTTTCTTATTTTTTTCTTCCCTGGCCACCAGAGGGCTTCGGTCTTTTTCACATAGTTATAATTTATTAGGGAACATCTTTCACAATAAGGTAACTGAAGTATGTGAACGTGAGGATTTGCTGGGGAAGATTGATCATGCTTTGAAACAGGGCGAGTCGGGAGATAAATAAAATAATTGTGTTTTTTGGTACTATCGCTGTTTTGGTCATATTTTAAATTCATAGTATTGAGATTTTTTATTTTTTTTTGGTGCCTATAGCATATGCCTATCCCAGCTATGCCATGGTCCGGCCCTGGGTGTTGAGAACCAGAACCAAGCTGACTGAGCAATACAGCATGGTGAGCCTCTTAAGCTGGGGAATAATAATTAAAAAATGCCATGTATTACTTGATCTAATTTACAACTCGCAATTACAATTAAGTTGAAATTAATTGTATTCCGTTGTGTTCTATTTCGTTCTTACTGACCGCCAGAGGCAGTGCTTCACACTGAATGTTATCTCATAGCAGATGCACAGGTCGAGTCTAATACAAACAATGTCGCTCGTGACCAGGATGATCCGGGGTCCTCCCCTATTTAACCCTGTGACTTCCTGCAGACTGTTCCTATAATCTTCTCGCGTGCATGTTTTACAGGTTGGAGAATATTAAAAGAAGACACTTGGAATCTGTTTTTCAGCCTCGCAACAGATCAGCTGTTGGGTGTTTCACGACTGTGCGTCCTCCAGAGGCTTTGGATTCAGTGGTGAGTTGTTAGTGTTACATTTATGCGGGGTTCGTTTTCGTTTTCCCCTACATTGTTTGGTAGCTAGATAGAGTGTTTACGCTCTGTGGCACTGCGGATAGTATTGTAGTATCTCACAGCTGTACAAGACTGCAATAAGAGTGGGTATGCTCTGTTACGTGGGGTATCTGTGTATCCAGTGGGAAATTTGTGGATACTGTGGGGTGCGTGTAGACACCATTATTGCATTTAAAATATATATATATATATATATATATATATATATATATTATAATAGTATATATTGTATACGTTTAACGTTACAAATATATTATAGTGTACATAATTAAAGGAGACACATACACACACTTTGCTATTCACGCTGTGTGTGTATAATATTATATACAGTATATCTGGAGACGGTCAGAGTGTTTTCGCTCGGCTTACAGAAATTTCATCTGGGCTAAGATGGAAAAAGTATCTCATGCCTGCACGTTGTGCATGGCCACTCTGCAAAAGGATGAGCCTTTTGTTTAGCCTTTGAACACCTGAAACAAGGTCTCACAGAGGATGCCTGCATGAACTGCGGAGTTATGGCTTGGGAGAGGAAGACTTCAAGGATAGCTATGGTGTTGGGACTCTTAGGTGAATCGCTACCAACACCTCCACCACATAAATCGGCAACAAAACGCAGACATACCGAAGCAACGGGTGCTTCGGCTGGTAAACGATCTAAAAAAGACCCCTTAGCTAAGAAAGTGGATGTGTTAACTGCTGAGTTTTCTCAGATCAAGGCATTGCTTATGAATTTGCAAATGGGCAAGAAACTAGTTGCTTCCGTTGAAGCCCCCACTTTGGAGTCACCCATTTCTGAGGAGGATTTCATGTCGATGACTGCTTCTCACACTCAGTTCTTTGACGAGGAAGAAAGGGAGGTTATATCGGAGATTCAGTCCCAGGTCTCTTATGATGAATTCCAGGATACTGGTCGGGGATCTGCAGAGGGCTCACAGTCAGAGCAGGAAGTGGGGAAGCGAGCTCTTCAGGCTGCATTGGCTCGCCTAGGTCTTGATATAGCCCCGGCAGTAGCAACCTCTACAAGTGCTTTTTTCAGAGGTTCAGCTCAACCATCTCTTCTTGCCATTCCACCATCGAAAGATTATATTGATGAGTTGCAGAAGTGTTGTGCTAACCCAAAATCACTTATGCACCATACTAGTGCAGGCAGAGCTTTGGCTGCAATGCAAGATGCTGACAAGTTTGGCCTGGGCCAAAGGTTGATCCAATTATCGCCTCTTTTGTTCTCTCTCCAGAAGAGGTCTTGAGGCCTAATGTACGTTGCCCTTGTCCTCAGTGTCGGATTACAGATGATCTTCTCATACAGGCATACAAGGCAGTGTGTATGGGTCGCATTGGCAATTCTCTCTCTCATCTTATGTTAGCGTTGTCCCAGTCTTTTCAGTCTTCAGGGAGTGATACACCAACCCAGGACTTGAGTGATGCTACATTAAAGTCAATAGCGTTCATGACAAGAGAATTGGGCAGGCTGATTTTAACGCTCACACAGGCACGCCGACAAGTCTGGCTCACACAATCACCCCTGTCTGAGGCCTGTAGGAAAATGCAGAGGGACCTTCCGGTAGTCCCGGACAGCTCTTTGGCCCGGCTGCACAACAGACACTAGAACGCAGTGTCCAGGCAAATAGTTTGCGGACCTGAGGAGAGTTCCACCATCTCGCTTACAGTGCAGACAGCCCCCTATGGGCCGTGAAATGCAGCGCTCTCAGTTTTCAACAGGCCCAGCTGATATTCGTAGGAGCCAGCCTCAGCATTTCGAGCAGTCTCATAGAGTGTAATGATCTGTTCAGCGGCCACAGGGACAGGGACAGCAATCATTTCAGACCCCAAGGGGTAGGGCACCTGCCCAGAAGCCCCCAGGAATGCAAAAGGCCAAGGACACAGGACCAGATGGTCTGCGGCCGGCCGTCGGACGAAAATCACACAACTGCTCTCCCATTTTGCACGGCTGGGCCTGGCTGTGAATTTCAGCAAGAGCCAGTTAATCCCAACTCAGTCAGTCAAGTTCATTGGTGCTGCGGTCATACCATTGGGCCTCCTTTCGCTTCGTCCTTTCCAGGGATGGGTGAACAGTTTTCATCTGAATCCCAGTGGGCACAGGAACAAGATGATCAGAATTACACAACAAGGCCTTCTCACACTGAAATTATGGAGGAGGAGGTTATATCTGACCAAAGGGGTTGCTCTGGGCAGGATTACCTCTCGATGGGAGGTAGTCCAGACCGATGCTTCTTTAATTGGCTGGGGCGCAGTCTGGCAGCACAGAGCGGTCAGAGGGCAATGGGATTCCCGGCAAAAGGAGGAGAATATAAATACCCTGGAACTACGAGCAGTGCTACTGGGACTGAAGCACTTTGCGCTGAAATTGGAAGGCAGGCATGTTCTTGTCAGGTCAGACAATATGTCGGTGGTCTATCACATCAATCATCAAGGGGGCACAAAATCCAGCCAGTCTTTTCAAGTATCACAGGAGCTGTTGACCTGGGCCTTCCCTCGGCTGGCGAGTATCAGAGCAATGCACATCCCAGGAGTGACAAAAGTGGTGGCAGACCACATTTGGAGTTGATATGGCAGCGGTTTGGCAGAGCGGAAGTGGACCTCTTTGCCTCGGCAGCATCGACCCAGGGTCCCCTCTGGTTCTCACAAGTAGAAGAATCCAGTCCCCTGGGGCAGGATGCCTTAGCCCACGACTGGCCAGGTCAGTTACTATATGTCTTTCCCCCTATACCATTGATCTGGGTATCCGTTCACAGAGTCCTTCAGGAACACAACAGGCTACTGCTAGTAGCGCCAAACTGGCCAGGGAGACCCTGGTTTCCAATGTACAGGCTCTTAGGAGGGGAGCCCTGGAGACTTCCCAGGAGGAGGGATCTCCTCCACCAGTTGGGAGGTCAGATTTGGCACCAGAATCCAGAACGCCTACAGCTCTGTGTTTGGCCTCTGAAGGGCCAGGAACCTCTTTTGAGAGTCTGTGATCAAGCTGTACAGAACACTATAAAGAACTCTAGAGCGCCTTCCACCAGGAGTGCTTACGCTTATAGGTGGAAGTTCTTCTCTGATTGTTGTAGGGAGCAAAGACTGTCCCCAGAGGTGTGTCCTGTCCCCTTGGTGTTACGGTTTATACAATCTTTGCTGGAGAGGAAGAGAGCAGCTTCTACCTTAAGAGTCTATGTGGCTGCAATTTCAGCACATCATGTACGAATAGATGGTCAGCTATTGGGATCTCATGCCTTGGTTACTCAAATTCTTAGAGTTGCGCAGCGACTGCTCTCTGCCCTGTTTAGGAACCAGGCTATTGAGCTGGCAGTATTTAATCCTCCAAGATTGGATGCACAAGGAAGAAGTAAATACAGACTTTTTGTGCCCAGTAAGGACTCTCCGTAGCTACCTCAGGGCCACAAAAGATTTTCGGCAATCAGACCAACTTTTTCTCTGCTTTGGGGGGCTGAAAAGTGGTCAGCCCCTCTCAAAGCAAAGATTGTCGCATTGGGTAGTTGAGGCTATCACCCATGCTTACAAGTCTAGTGGATGTCCATTGCCATCGGGAGTGAGATGTCATTCAACAAGAAGCATCTCAACATCTTGGGCAGCATTAAAAGATGTACCCCTAAGCGTCATCTGTGCAACGGCTACATGGTCATCGACGAACACATTTTCCCAATACTACAGGATTAATATGGCTGCGTCGGATACCTTGGAAACAGCTGTCCTGATGGGACCCTCAACTTTTTAGAGGTAAACAGGACCTCCTTGTGACCTTGTGGTTATAAGTCATCCAGTCTGAAGCACTGCCTCGGACGGTCAGTAAGAACGAAATAGAACGAGAGTTACGAATGTAACTACGGTTCTATGAGTTCTGGAGCTTTCTGTCACTCGGAGTCAGGGCAAGAAGATTTCGTAGGGACAGTCTGCAGGAAGTCAAGGGTTAAATAGGGGAGGACCCCGGATCATCCTGGTCACGAGCGACTTTGTTTGTATTAGACTCAACCTGTGCATCTGCGATAAGATAACATTCAGTGTGAAGCACTGCTTCTGGCGGTCATCCAGAACTCATAGAACCACAGTTACATTCGTAACTCTCGTTTTAGGCACTAAAACAATCTAGTGCTTTATAGTCAAACACATTTTTTATATTGAAATATAACGCTCACTATATCCTAAAATGATGTACTCTTTTTGTGAAGAAAAAGTACATACTTTTGAGTGTGTAGTAGAAGATTAGACAAGTTTTGGGACATACTATCACGTCATACAATTTACAAGACATCTTTAACCCCTTTATCAAAACCTCTCTACTTTAATGTCGGTCTCGCATGGCCATTAGGGTGGCTTTCACACTTGGTTCGTTTGCCTGGTCCGAATCCGAGTTCGATTGGTCCCCCTGCCCCCGCTGGACTGTGTTCCTATTATTTTATTTGGGTCTGAACCGTAGGCAGCTGCTTAGTAATGAAGGCGCAGGAGAAGACGGCATAATGCATAGTTGCTCTCTTCATTTTTCTATATTAATGTTTTTGAACCATTGGTTTTGTTTCCAAAGCTTCGGTACATAACGGCACACACATCTGTCTTGCGATTGTTCTGCAAATGCTCGAAAGAATGCTGAAGGCAAATAGAAATTAGATATACAGCTCTCTGCTTGCAGCGCATCAGTCACTCTCGACAGAAAAGTGAGTGAAACATTTTTTTAATAAAATAATACGTCATTAATAACGGTTCACTTACGCAATTTGGTACGATTGCGTTCACATCAGCAGCACCAGAGTTCACTTGAACCGTACCCTAGACCAGCCTCTTTAAGCAGACTTGGGTACAGTTCACAGATGCGCACCCATGTTTAAAGACAGCGATCACATCGTACAATCAAACCGAACTCTGATGTTAGTCGAACCCAGGTGCGCACCAAAAGTGCTAGTGTGAAAGCACCCTTACTTAATAAACTTTTTTTGTGTGTTTTTAGTTTTGAACCAAATGCTTCGCCAAAGTGCAATGAATTGTGGGCAATATTAACATTAGGGTGTGCACAGATCCACAGTTCGTACATCTACTGGAAGCGATAGACCATCCAGGGACTTTTGGCATACTTTTTTCAACATACTATGCTTTGAGACACACTTATTATAATCTCACATACTATTTAGGATGATTGTATGAACATTGAGATACAGGGAAAGACCTGAAACGTGCATGTCAGACAAAAGTTATTTTCAGACTGACTGTGAAAACTATTAATTGCAAGTGATCAAATCAAATTTGTGTGTCCAGACATAACTAATCTATCTGCATGGATTGTGTTGGTAACAATGCAGGCGTACCTACAGTGGGGCAAAAAAGTATTTAGTCAGCCACCAATTGTGCAAGTTCTCCCACTTAAAAAGATGAGAGAGGCCTGTAATTTTCATCACAGGTATACCTCAACTATGAGAGACAAAATAAGAAAAAAGAATCCAGAAAAATCACATTGTAGGATTTTTAAAGAATTTATTTGCAAATTATGGTGGAAAATAAGTATTTGGTCAATAACAAAATTTCATCTCAATACTTTGTTATATACCTTTTGTTGGCAATGACATAGGTCAAACGTTTTCTGTAAGTCTTCACAAGGTTTTCACACACTGTTGCTGGTATTTTGGCCCATTCCTCCATGCAGATCTCCTCTAGAGCAGTGATGTTTTGGGGCTGTCGCTGGGCAACATGGACTTTCAACTCCCTCCAAAGATCTTCTATGGGGTTGAGATCTGGAGACTGGTTAGGCCACTCCAGTACCTTGAAATGCTTCTTACGAAGCCACTCCTTCGTTGCCCGGGCGGTGTGTTTGGGATCATTGTCATGCTGAAAGACCCAGCCACGTTTCATCTTCAATGCCCTTGCTGATGTTAGGAGGTTTTCACTCAAAATCTCACGATACATGGCCCCATTCGTTCGTTCCTTTACACAGATCAGTCGTCCTGGTCCCTTTGCAGAAAAACAGCCCCAAAGCATGATGTTTCCACCCCCATGCTTCACAGTAGGTATGGTGTTCTTTGGATGCAACTCAGCATTCTTTCTCCTCCAAACACGACAAGTTGAGTTTTACCAAAAGTTATATTTTGGTTTCATCTGACCATATGACATTCTCCCAATCCTCTTCTGGATCATCCAAATGCTCTCTAGCAAACTTCAGACGGGCCTGGACATGTTCTGGCTTAAGCAGGGGACACGTCTGGCACTGCAGGATTTGAGTCCCTGGCGGCGCAGTGTGTTACTGATGGTAGCCTTTGTTACTTTGGTCCCAGCTCTCTGCAGGTCATTCACTAGGTCCCCCGTGTGGTTCTGGGATTTTTGCTCACAGTTCTTGTGATCATTTTGACCCCACGGGTGAGATCTTGCGTGGAGCCCCAGATCGAGGGAGATTATCAATGGTCTTGTATGTCTTCCATTTTCTAATAATTGCTCCCACAGTTGATTTCTTCACACCAAGCTGCTTACCTATTGCAGATTCAGTCTTCCCAGACTGGTGCAGGTCTACAATTTTGTTTCTGGTGTCCTTTGACAGCTCTTTGGTCTTAGCCATAGTGGAGTTTGGAGTGTGACTGTTTGAGGTTGTGGACAGGTGTCTTTTATACTGATAACGAGTTCAAACAGATGCCATTAATACAGGTAACGAGTGGAGGACAGAGGAGCCTCTTAAAGAAGAAGTTACAGGTCTGTGAGAGCCAGCAATCTTGCTTGTTTGTAGGTGACCAAATACTTATTTTCCACCATAATTTGCAAATAAATTCTTTAAAAATCCTACAATGTGATTTTCTGGATTTTTTTTCTTATTTTGTCTCTCATAGTTGAGGTATACCTATGATGAAAATTACAGACCTCTCTCATCTTTTTAAGAGGGAGAACTTGCACAATTGGTGGCTGACTAAATACTTTTTTGCCCCACTGTATGTATGTGAGGTTTACAAAACAGATGCAAGAAAAATGGAGGTGCTTCATTTTGATCTCCAAATAAGCTCAGCGATGGAGGAGAATGGTGTGGTTCAAGGGTTTTGACGTTATCGTTTCGTGTCACAATAAGAGTGGCACAAAAGGCTATTTGAAATCTGGCTTGAGTAGCCAGAGCATCCAAGCAGAAATGCATCTGTAAAAAACTATTGGATTTACATTTCAACCCACCTTATGTGCTCTGAACAGTGTTGGGGATGCTACTATGAAACTGTATCTTGATAAGCTTCAACCCAGCCAGCACATGACCGACCTTCAACATTGAAATATGGTTGATATAAGGTCAGTTGTTGCTTCAACGTTGATATAATGTTGACTGCTAAATGGTTAACAAAAACATTTATAAATCCACGTTGATTTTTTTTTTTTACAAGATCTAGGTTGAATCAACTTAATATCATTAACAGCATACAAAAGACAATTCTGCATTTTAAATTATTAAGATAATTATTATTATTATTTTATTAGCATTTTACAATATTTTGATCATTAAACCTATTCTAAAATCTAAAGGTTTTTGTTAAAATATTATCTCCATTAAAGGTGCTGTATGTAAGTTTTTGACTCTAATAAAGCAAAATAAAATACCATAATGTTTACATATATTTAAGAAACATGCTAAGTTAACATGTTTATCTGAAAAACAATTTTACAGTCATTTATTCTCATTTGAAAATCAGGTCCGTAATGTCTATATCTTTTGATCTGTGTAACTCACCCACTGCCAGTTTACCCAATTGTATTTCGGCACCCCAGGTAGCCAGTTTGGGGAAAACACAGTGTAAATCATTTCATTCATCGTCATGTGCGCTCATTCCTGTTGGTGTCGTTAATCTGGCAACCTTCGTGTGTGACACATTCTGAGGAGAGGCCGGGTGAAAAATACCTCTCCAATATTATGAATTTGGACTGCAATACCTAGTTCAACCTCTAGGTGTCAGGGATAAACACAGATTCAATTGCAGGTTCAACTCAAATATTTGTTAAAGTCTCAGAACACAAAACTCGGCCGGGGCAGTGGGCCAGAAGCTGTGGAATGGAGAATGGAAGGCCCTCAAAGAATGGAGACAGGAAGATCAGTGCCCACAGTCCAAGCGTTGGTGCAGACGCAACGTCAGAGTGAGGGGAGAAAACTGCACAGAGTCCCAGCATCAGTGCCGACACAACGGCAGAGTGGAAAGTTTCCCTCTTGAGCATGCAGAAAGGGGCAGGGGTGAAGAACCCACAAAACACAGGTCCGGGAGCACCAGGACAGGAACTGGGGAACAGAGAACTGGAGAAACGAAAGGCAGAGCGGGGACAGATGAGTAGGCACACTGTAACACTAAACTGAACTAGGAGCCTAGGAAAACATTGCCGGACAAAACACAACTAGACTGAAAGCTTGGTCAAGAGTGAAGCGTAGCATGTTCACACCACAATGGTCAGACACAAGACTACACACGAAGGGGCCTAAAATAGAGGGAGAAGTGATGGATAAACTAATTACAGGCGCGATGGCAGCTGAAGTAGTTAAAGAGATAACGATTGGGAGGGGACCCACAAAGACAATGAGCACATGGCAAACTGTCAAAACAAAACCCATGTAATCTCAACAACAAACACGTACAAACAACAGGACACACACAACAAGATCAGACCGGAGTCACGACACTAGATGTCAATCCTACATACAGCACCTTTAACAACAATATAACTAAAAACATTGCTTGTGTTGCCATGCTGAAACAATTCCTATTGGTTGTTTTACCTTATTGCTGTGATCATGATTGGTTAATCTGGCGATCATCCAGGAAGCTGGCCAATGAAAACTGTTCACGCCTTTTCTAAATGTGAAAATTTGACCATTCTTGTCTTTCTGACATGACATGCCAATTGGAGAACAAAAACTGGAATGTTACTGGTTAGCGTTTGTTGTTCATAGCTCAGATATATACAATATATCACTCCAATCTGAGTGTTCCACAAAATAGAAAATGTTATATTTTTAAATGTGGCCGCACAGTCTAGAAACAATCCACGGTTCTTGAATCTGCTGTCACATGTTTTCCAATTTGTAGTTGCTGATTTTGAAAGTGACACTAAGTGAAACTGCATATTGTTGTTGGCACAGTCAATCCGAGGAGCTAAAATCAGCCATAGAGAAGAACTAGAGACATACTGACAGACCAGGAACGTCACCTATCTCAATCTAGACCAATCAGAGTCAATGAGAGTCTGAACATGCTAAGAAGCATGGATAGAATATCAGGAAGCTGTGGACAACTCAAAATGAGTTCAGTTCCCACTAAATGTATATTCCATTTCCAGAATCTCACAACTACATTTCTGCTGAAAGAAAGAGAGATAGGCTAACAAATAAAAGTTTAGTCTGCTCAAAATTGTATTTGTTATTTTATTCGTCAACACAGTAGGAAAAAAAGTGTCACAGAGACAAATGTTATTCAAAAATTGTAATCCTTATTTTTATTTATCTTGTTAGTAGGGGTGTGCTATACTGCAAATTTTGGTATCAATCCGATACAGAGTAAATACAGGGCCATTATCACCGATACCGATTCCGATGTCATTTAAAAAACATACATTTAAATTACTAACAACAATAAAAAATTAACAATACTAATATTGATATGACAAATATTATATTCACCTTAAAGCTACATGGATATTATTTGCCTTTCTAAAATGACTTTGCAGGCAGAGGAGCCCAGAACATGAAAACAATGCACAGTTCTTGTTAAGTATTTTCCTTCCATATAAAGAGTTATATAAATAATTAGCGTGGCTTAATAAATTAAAAACATAAACAACTCAGTATACACCTTATTAATGTTGCAAATTAGATATACAAGTTAGCAGATGTGCCCAGAATATGAAAGCAATGCTCAAAGTTCACATTATGCATTTTCCTCCCATAGAAAACTGTTATAAAGAAAAGTTTACCCTTTTAAGGAGGCTTAAAAACGTGACCTTTTATTTTTTTATGCGGACATTAAATCTAACAAACTTATAATAATGTTTCATTGTCATGTCACCAATAATTACTGGTTAGAACAGATTAATCCAGATAATACTCTATTTGCTTAATGCATTATTGTTTCACATTTGGCGAGAAGGCAGCATCAGACCAGAAAATGCTGGATCTGAAGATGATCTACTTAAGGCTGGGACACACTTAACATAGGGCAGATGGCGAATGATGGTCGGGGCTAGTTTGTTTGGTGCGATCCACTCATTGGCTATCGTAGGGCTCACGTTGGTGGCAGTTTGCCCGATTCAACATCGGAGCTGTCGGCGAGAAGGAGAACTCTGATTGGATGTTCAGTTTACCAAATGAGTCAGTGCCCAAGAATTACAGCGAAAGTGATGAAAACGAGCACATAAATGAAGGTGGTACAGACAGAAGGCTGTTTAATTGTTACGTGATCTTTCCCAATCATTCTAATATTGCAAATGTTTTCATAACAACATGAACCACGTATAATGATTTAAGTTATCAACATTACTGATACTCAAAATGGTAAGCAAGCACTGCTTTGTTTACATTTTGCATATCTAGTTTATCTTGTATATATGTTTGTTTCGATTTCTCCTTTTGAATGATGAATATATACTATGGATAGCTGCTGTCTGATAAAGTTAATTCCTCTCACGCATGTGCAGAACGCACATGTTCAGTTTGCAGTCGGCTGTAGTCTGTGCAGTGTTCAAGCGCAGCTTTTTCGTCCGATGCTGCTGATGCGAGGAGGCAACACAGTCGGCTTTTATCGCTGCTAGTTCTTTGGTCGGCTTGGTGTGTCCACCTTTAGGGCTCATCCACGCGAAGCCATAGCTTTTCCTATTCAATCTTTTTATCCTCCTCATTCTTCAGTAAAGACAGCATTGTCTCAAGAAATATCTGCGCACACACAAACCACTGAAGCAGACTAAAAAGTATGTAGTATACATGCCAGACCAGTATGTGGCTCTGCAATTCTGCCACAGAGACACTTAAAACAGTGAAGACGACTTGGAGCATGTTCATAAACCTGTATACAAACCCAACACAACAAGGAAAGCTAGTAAAGCTAATAGGTTTCTGCAGCATGAACGCAAGCATGCAGTTCGCCTTTGTTATTGTTGATGCTGTTACGGATTTGATTGGCTGTACACAAAAAACGCTAAGGTGTTGTTTTCAGATTTATGCACTCGGGGACCCAGTTTCCAAAAATAGCGGTTTCAGGCTCCTAAAACGCTGGATCCATCTGGATAAATGCCGATACGATACAAAATATTTACGTATACAGCTAAATGTGTGTCTGTGTGTATGGGGCTTTACAGTGATTGTTTTTAGTATGACTGTGTAGACCAGATGAATGACTGAAACACTTCCCACATGCAGTGCAGTGATACGGTTTCTCTCCAGTGTGAATCCTCTCGTGTTTTTTCAGACTTGATGACTGATTGAATCTCTTATCACAGTGTGAACACTTATACGGTTTCTCTTTAGTGTGGATCCTCTCATGTGTTTTCAGATTTGATGACTTATTGAATCTCTTGTCACAGTGTGAACACTTATAAGGTTTCACTCCAATGTGGATCCCCTCATGCTTTCTCGGGTCTCCTGACCTATAGAATCTCTTGTTGCAGTGTGAACACTTATACGGTTTCTCTCCAGTGTAGATACTCATGTGTTCTTTAACATGTACTGATTTTGTGAAGCTCTTCCCGCACTGATCACATGTGTATGGTTTCTCTCCAGAATGGAGCCTCATGTGGCCATCAAGACTATATTTGCATTTCAAACTCTTTCCACATAGATTACAGTTGTACAGTTTCTCTACTGTATGAACTCTCATATGTGTCATAAGGCTTCCTTATCGTGCGAATGTCTTCCCGCACTGATCACATGTGTACGGTTTCTCTCCAGTGTGGATCCTCTCATGGGTTTTCAGATTTGATGACTTATTGAATCTCTTGTCACAGTGTGAACACTTGTACTGTTTGTTTCCAGTGTGCATGTTCATGTGTACATTAAGGCTTAAGGATTGTGTGAAATTCTTTCCACACTGATCACATGTGTACTGTTTCTCTCCAGTGTGAACTCTCATGTGAACATCAAGATTATATTTGCATGTCAAACTCTTTCCACACTGAGTGCAGGGGAAAGATTTCTTGGCTCTTCTTTTCTTTAAATCTTGAGAGCAACTCAAATGTATTTCTCCACTTTTGACATGCTTTTTCTCAACTTCATGTAATTCTTTATTCTCCTCACTTTCTTCAATAAGTTCTAAAATTAAAGCAAAAACAGTTCATTTGTCAGTGACTTGAAAAAAATATATATAGAGAAATGTGAAAATTGAAAATTGACTTAGGAATTATATACATCCATGAAACTTTTCATGAATGAGAAACATTGATCTTCAAAATATAATTTTTGAAACATTATTGACAAATCCCATGTTTCTATATGAACAACAATTAAATATGTTTGATCAACAAAAAAATGATCTAACATACATTTTGTTGAAAAAAATTGTCCCTTACTATTTTCTGCATTATCTATATTATTCAACAGCTCTCAGGTTTCTATTACAACTAACTAAATCTAAAACTGCTTGAAACTTTATAACCGTCACTATTATTAACCTTCTGGGGTCGAAAATGACCACGAAAAGAACTGAAAAATTTTGATCGTACAAATACAAATAATGTATTCATTTAGGCAATTTTTTTTCTAGATGGGTGCATGATCATTTGAGTCAAATTCTTACATTTAATCAGTAAATTAGAATAAGACATCTGGGCTGTAATCAAGCAAATTAAATCAGTATCAACAAAATTCTTCTTTGAATTTCTGAAGAGGTATTTAGATGCATTTACACACTGCTTAATGCAGGACATGAATGCATTTAATCTGCAGTAACACATGCAAATATAATTGTAATACTGTAAACATAAAACGTTGAATACTAATATTCAACTTTTTTTTTCATGAAAAGATATATTAAATGTGAAATGAAAACCGCCAGTCACTGTTAATGAGTGAGTCACTGCGACTGAACAGAATCATTTAAACGTTTGATTAATTCAGGTACGAAACGTCATCGTGTTGCTCAAACACGTGAAACAGTGCTGTGGCTGTGTTTGGAATAATTTTTGTTGTCAAAATGGTGCAAAAACAGGAAGTATGGTGTTTATTGAACTGTTGTATACAATCAATTTCCCATTTGTAATCATGCTGATTGTTGGAGGAAAAGACGGCACTCTTCATGTGATATTAACTATATGAAATTATATAAAGCCCCCATTTCTTGAACTTTGTGACGCATTTTAAAAGACTGAATCATGCGGTGACAAAAAGCGCACTAATCTAACATACTAGACTAGATTCTGTGGTGAATGCTGTTACTTGAAAACTCCATCCCACAGGCTTTAAAGCCGGCATCCTGAAATCAGGCCCACTCCTGCAGAGTTTAGCACTAACCCTAATAAAATACACCTGAGCTTGCTAATCAGAGCCTTCAAGGTCATTATAAAATCACAGGTAGGTGAGTTTGATCAGGGTTGGAGCTAAACTCTGCAGCAGATTGGTCCTCCAGGGAAAGATTTGAGGAACCCTGCTTTAAAGTGAATGCAGTGCCTAGAGCACAGTGCATTTTCATAGCTGAGCCACTCGATGTCTTTCAACATTTCTCTCCGAAAACTGTATGCCACCTTTTCAGGTTACAAAAGAAATCTACCACTGTTTCTTTTCACTCCCTCTCTTCTTCAGCCAATTGCTTTTCCCGCGGTAGTTAGCTCCCTGTTGCCTGACAGCGGAAAGCAGTGACTGAGTTATTGGTTAATATTAGCGGTCATTCTAAAGCCTGCATTAAATGTAAGAATGAAGTTGTGTAATGTTTGGTAGAACGGCAGACCGTATGAGCTCACAGAACTATGAACGTTTTTAGAGAAATTAAAACAGATCGCACTTCAACAATTATATGCACTCGCACTAAATGCAATATATTTTGACCTGAATATATTTTGAAGTTGCACAGATAAAATTAAGGGAGCATATGCAACCAAAATGGTCTCAATTTCGAGCCTTGCTCTAGGAAAAAAGTTAATATGCATGGGTCAGAGTTTGCATGGATTTGCACACATTTTTCAGTCAAGATAGTTTTTATTAATCACACCTATTGCATCTGCCTCTTTCAGGGCTCAGACTTTGTGCGTACGCCTGGACATTTAAATTAGTATCAAATGAGTGAGTTCAGCTTTGAGAATGAAAACCAACCTGTTTGTTTCTCAGTATCTTCATGTTTGACTCTGAATGCTTCTTCAATCTTCATGTCTTTACGCTCCTCTTTAATAAACGCCATTTTTGTTTGTTCCTCAGTATCTTCATGTTTTACTCTCAATGCTTCTTCAATCTTTATGTCTTCACTCACCTCTTTAATAAACACCATCTTCGTTTGTTTCTCAGTATTTTCTTGTTTGACTCTGAATGTTTCTTCAATCTTCATGTCTTCACTCTCATCTTTAATAAACACCATCTTCGTTTGGTTCTCAGTATCTTCATGTTTGACTCTGAATGCTTCTTCAATCTTCATGTCTTCACTCTCCTCTTTTATAAACACCATCTTCGTTTGTTTCTCAGTATCCTTCATGTTTGACTCTGAATGTTTCTTCAATCTTTATGTCTTCACTTTCCTCTTTAATAAACACCATCTTGTGAGTCACGTGGATCTCAGCTACTTCAGGAGTGTTTGGACACTTTGTCCTGTTTAAGATGAGAATAATTAACAGATAAATAAATCCAAAGTAAATCTCTGTGTGTCTCACTCAGCTTCCTAGTTCAGTAGTCAGCACTCTTGTAAAGAAGTCAGTCAGAGTGAGAGTTAATGTACTTAAATTACGCCATAAGAAAAAATCAACCAAGTAAAAAGGACACAAAATAAAAGGTTCCTCTTTGTAATACGATTATATTTAGTATTTACTGATTTGTAGATTATATTTAATAGATTACACTGTGTTTGTCAGCTGATTCAATTGACTCGAAGATTCAAAAAGCTTAGTTTCTCCATCAATGCTTGAGTATAAAATGAGTCTGCGTCCCAATGTGCATACTCCATCCTAATTCTAGTAATTTAAAATAATATTTAGGGTAGATAGGATGCACATTTGTGATGCAGGGAGCGAATGAGACACCATTTCTGTTACTCATGTGCTTTACAAGCACAAAATACCCTTCATTAATAACACTAATTAAAGCATTATAGAGTTACATTTGGTAATAATTAATTTCAAAGTTGTATGTACAGTTCTCTAAATGGCTTGTTTTAAACACTTTAAATTATTAAAAGCACACACCTTTCTTCAGCCGAATCACAGATGCAGGAGCATGACGCAGCCTTATGACATCACATCGCCAGACAACAATAAAAGTCTTGTTCATGAAATTAATTGCAGAGCTGTCAAAAGCCCAAAGCTTATCTCAGCTTAGTATCTATGTTCCTGTAGCAACATAATGTTCCATAAATGGAAAGCAATGTTCCATCATCTTCCTGTGGCTCAGTGGTAGAGCATTGCGTTGGCTGCACAAAGATTGTGGGTTCGATTCCCAGGGAACACACATATTGACAAAAATAAATGTGTATAGCCTGAATGCACTGTAAGTCGCTTTCGATAAAAGTGTCTGCTAAATGCGTAAATGTAGTATCTTGATCTACAAATTCTTCTTCATCTTTTGGTTTTATGGCAGGTTGCGAACCAACTTCAAAGCTGCATACCGCCACCTAATGTGATGGAGTGTGAAAATAATTAACTAAATACTCCTATTAACTATTATATAACCCACAGTTTTTAATAAATCTCATTAATGCATTTATTTGTTTTCCTGAATTTGGACCATCCTTTAATAAGCTGGTTATAGTGAATTCCTGTCACCCCACTGCTTGTAAATCTTCCTTAAGGACCCTCCTTTCTTTTTTATAAGCCTTACATTTCTTCAAAACATGTTCTACAGTCTTCTCTATTAAACAGACATTGCATAAACCTGTGTTATGCTTCCATATAATGTGTAAAGTATGACTCATATTTGAATGTCCTGTTCTTAAATGTGCGAAAATAACTTGTTCTCTTCTTCTTAAGTTGTGAATTATTTTGCCTTTCTTTATGGTTTTTTGGACCTTCCCAGCTAACAGGGAACGTTCTCGTAACTTTGGCTAACGTTCTATAAAGGTTCTCTCAAAGTTATCAAAAATGTTCTTGCGGTAATGTTAGTAGAACGTTTTCTTAACGTTATCTGCCATTTATAAACGTTCTAAAAACATTAGCATAAAAACATTATCTTTGTGTTGTTAATGGAATGTTCTAAAAACGTTAACATTACAAACGTTATAATTGCATTGTTAGAGGAACGTTCTAAAAATGTTAGCATTAAAAACGTTATAATTGCATCGTTAGCGGAACGTTCTAAAAATGTTATCATGAAAAACGTTATAATTTTGTTGTTAGTGGAACGTTCTAAAAACATTATCATGAAAAACGTTATAATTGTGTTGTTAGTGGAACGTTCTAAAAACGTTAGCATTAAAAATGTTATTATTGCATTGTTAGTGGAACGTTCTAAAAATGTTATCATTTAGAAAACACAAATACACAATATAATTAAAGCTGCAAGCAGCGATGGAAGGGACCTCGCACCCGGCACCGCCGACCGGTGGCTTCAGAAAGACAGGGAACGGTGAGCAATATGCATTTAAAAAGGTAAGTATAGAGGAATGTATCAAAGTCATTTATATGTGCCAAACCTGTTGCCAGCAGGTGGCGCTATGTCTTTAACTGAACATTGGCATTTGGATATCTTCAGACCAATACTTTTATCAAACATATGAAGTTTGGTGCAGATTGAACATGGTATGATTGAGTTAGTGTAAAGCCTGGCATATCCTGTTGTCAACAGGTGGCGCTATGATTACATCTGAATATTGGCCTTTAGATGTTTTTAGGACAGGACTCTTACAAAATATGTGAAGTTGGGTGCAGATTGGACATTGCATGTTCAAGTTAGTGTAAAACAAGTAATTTCATGTAGCCAGCAGGTGGCGCTATGTCTATAACTGAATATGGTCACGTAGATCTCTTCAAGTCCGGAGTTTTAACAAATATGTGAAGTTTGGTGCAGATTGGACATTGCATGTTTAAGTTAGTGTAAAACAAGTAATTTCCTGTTGCCAGCAGGTGGCGCTATGTCTATAACTAAACATTGGCACAGAGATGTCTTCAGGCCATGGCTCTTATCAAACGTGTTAAGTTTGGGGAAGATCGGACATTTTATGGCTGAGTAACAACAGCTTCTAATCCCATGGCGAGACATCGAATTTTGTCACGCCGCCATGGACACGCCCATTAGTGAAAACTCAAGCTCTTCGCAATTTAACATAAAGGCGTTTAGATTAGACTGAACTAAATGTTATGTTGATGTCCTTAAATATCTAAGAGGAGTTAGTTAAAGAGTAAAAAGGATCACTTCCTGTTGCCAGCAGGTGGCGCTATGCATTTATATGAATATGGTCATTTAGATCTCTTCAGGTCAGGAGTCTTACCAAATACGTGAAGTTTGGTGCAGATTGGACATTGCATGTTTATGTCAGTGTAAAATAAGTAATTTCCTGTTGCCAGCAGGTGGCGCTCTGATTATAATGGAATATTCGTATTTAGATGTGTTCAGGCCTGGATTCTTATCGAACCTGTGAAGTCTGGGGCAGATCGTACATTGTATGGCCAAGTTACAACAACTTTTATTCCCATGGCGAGACATCGAAATTTGTGATGCCGCCATGGACACGCCCTTTAACGAAAACTCTAGATCTTCGCAATATAACATCACTAAGGCCTTTAGGTTAGACTGACCTAAATATTATGTTGATGTCATTAAATCTCTCGGAGGAGTTAGTTACAGAGTAAAACATGTCACTTCCTGTTGCCAGCAGGTGGCGCTATGACTATAACTGAATATGGTCATGTAGATCTCTTCATATCAGGAGTCTTATCAAACAAGTGAAGTTTGGTGCAGATCGGACATATTATACCTGAGTTATAACAACTTCCTGTTTCATGGCGAAACATCGAAATTTGACAGGACGCCACGGACACGCCCTCCGATGAAAACTCTAGATCTTCGCAATTTAACGTCACAAAGGGCTTTAGATTGCAATGACCAATTTTGGTGTTCATCCGATTAAATCTCTGGGAGGAGTTCGTTAAAGTATGACACCTGCAAAAAGCAAAAATGTCACTAAATATGACGAGAAAATTCAAAATAACCGACTTCCTGTTGGGTTTCGGATTTCGTTCCAGGAGACTTTTTTGTAGGTATTGCTATGTTACATGAGTGTACCGATTTTCATACATGCACGTGAAACGTAGCCAGAGGGCTCTCCGCTGAATGAGTATAGGTGGCGCTGTCGAGCCATTTTGCCACACCTACTTCGGAAAACCATATAAGACGTAAATTTCCACCAGTTCTGATGCGTGTGCAAAATTTCCTGACTTTTCGAGAATGTTTAGGCCCTCAAAAATGTGATTAAGTTTGGAAAAGAATAATAATAATAATTAAAGCTGCAAGCAGCGATGGAAGGGACCTCGCACCCAGCACCGCCAACCGGTGGCTTCAGAAAGAAAGGGAACGGTGAGCAATATGCATTTAAAAAGGTAAATATAGAGGAACGTGTCATAGTCATTTATATGTGTCAAACCTGCTGCCAGCTGGTGGCGCTATGTCCATAACTGAACATTAACATGTAGATGTCTTCAGTCTAGCACTTTTATCAAACATATGAAGTTTGGTGCAGATTGAACATAGTATGTTTGAGTTAGTGTAAAGCCTGACACATCCTGTTGTCAACAGGTGGCGCTATGATTACATCTGAATATTGGCCTTTAGATGTCTTCAGGCCAGGAATCTTACCAAATATGTGAAGTTTGGTGCAGATTGGACAATGCATGTTTAAGTTGGTGTAAAACAAGTAATTTCCTGTAGCCACCAGGTGGCGCTATGTCTATAACTAAACATTGGCATGTAGATGTCTTCAGACCAATACTTTTATCAAACATATGAAGTTTGGTGCAGATTGAACATGGTATGTTTGAGTTAGTGTAAAGCATGATATATCCTCTTGTCAGCAGGTGGCGCTATGATTATATCTGATTTTTGGCCTTTAGGTGTTTTCAGGTCAGGACTCTTACCAAATATGTGAAGTTTGGTGCAGATTGGACATTGCATGTTTAAGATAGTGTAAAAGAGTCATTTCCTGTTGCCAGCAGGTGGCGCCTAATTATAATGAAATATTCGTATTTAGATGTGTTCAGGCCTGGATTCTTATCGAACATGTGAAGTCTGGGGCAGATCGGACATTGTATGGCTGAGTTACAACAACTTTTATTCCCATGGCGAGACATCGAAATTTGTGATGCCGCCATGGACACGCCCTTTAACGAAAACTCTAGATCTTCGCAATTTAACATCACAAAGGCCTTTAGGTTAGACTGACCTAAATATTATGTTTATGTCATTAAATCTCTAGGAGGAGTTAGTTACAGAGTAAAACATGTCACTTCCTGTTGCCAGCAGGTGGCGCTATGACTATAACTGAATATGGTCACTTAGATCTCTTCAGGTCAGGATTCTTATCAAACATGTGAAGTTTGGTGTGGATCGGACATAGCATGCCTGAGATATAACAACTTCCTGTTTCATGGCGAAACATCAAAATTTGACAGGACGCCACGGACACGCCCTCCGATGAAAACTCTAGATCTTCGCAATTTAACGTCACAAAGGGCTTTAGATTACACTGACCAATTTTGGTGTTCATCTGAATAAATCTCTGGGAGGAGTTCGTTAAAGTATGACACCTGAAAATGGCAAAAATGACACAAAATATGACGAGAAAATTCAAAATAGCCGACTTCCTGTTGGGTTTCTGATTTCGCACCTGGAGACTTTTTTGTAGGTATTGTTAAGTTACATAAGTGTACCGATTTTCGTACATGTACGTGAAACGTAGCTCGAGGCGCACTCCGCTGAATATTTATAGGTGGCGCTGTTGAGCCATTTTGCCACACCTACTTCTGAAACCCATATCAGACGTAAATTTTCACCAGTTCTGACGCGTGTGCAAAGTTTCCTGACTTTTCGAGCATGTTTAGGCCCTCTAAAATGCGATTAAGTTTGGAGAAGAAGAAGAATAAGAAGAATAAGAATAATTAAAGCTGCAAGCAGCGATGGAAGGGACCTCGCACCCGGCTCACCGCCGACCGGTGGCTTCAGAAAGACAGGGAACGGTGAGCAATATGCATTTAAAAAGGTAAATATAGAGGAATATGTCAAAGTCATTTATATGTGCCAAACCTGCTGCCAGCTGGTGGCGCTATGTCCATAACTGAACATTAACATATAGATGTCTTCAGGCTAGCACCTTTATCGAACATATGAAGTTTGGTGCAGATTGAACATAGTATGTTTGAGTTAGTTTAAAGCTTGACACATCCTGTTGTCAACAGGTGGCGCTATGATTATATCTGAATATTGGCCTTTAAATGTCTTCAGGCAGGACTCTTACCAAATATGTGAAGTTTGGTGCAGATTGGACATTGCATGTTCATGTCAGTGTAAAAGAAGTAATTTCCTGTTGCCAGCAGGTGGCGCTCTGATTATAATGGAATATTCGTATTTAGATGTGTTCAGGCCTGGATTCTTATCGAACCTGTGAAGTCTGGGGCAGATCGGACATTGTATGGCTGAGTTACAACAACTTTTATTCCCATGGCGAGACATCGAAATTTGTGATGCCACCATGGACACGCCCATTAGCGAAATCTCAAGCTCTTGCAATTTAACATCACTAAGGCCTTTAGGTTAGACTGACCTATATATTATGTTGATGTCATTAAATCTCTAGGAGGAGTTAGTTACAGAGTAAAACATATCACTTCCTGTTGCCAGCAGGTGGCGCTATGAATTTATATGAATATGGTCACTTAGATCTCTTCAGGTCAGGAGTCTTACCAAATATGTGAAGTTTGGTGCAGATTGGACATTGCATGTTTAAGTTAGTGTAAATCAAGTCATTTCCTGTGGCCAGCAGGTGGCGCTCTGATTATAATGGAATATTCGTATTTAGATGTGTTCAGGCCTGGATTCTTATCGAACGTGTAAAGTCTGGGGCAGATCGGTTATTGCATGATTGAGTTACAACAACTTTTATTCCCATGGCGAGACGTCGAAATGTGTGATGCCGCCAAGGACACGCCCTTTAACGAAAACTCTAGATCTTCGCAATTTAACATCACAAAGACCTTTAGGTTAGACTGACCTAAATATTATTTTGATGTCATTAAATCTCTAGGAGGAGTTAGTTACAGACTAAAACATGTCACTTCCTGTTGCCAGCAGGTGGCGCTATGACTATAACTGAATATGGACACTTAGATCTCTTCATATCAGGAGTCTTATCAAACGTGTGAAGTTTGGTGTAGATCGGACATAGCATGCCTGAGTTATAACAACTTCCTGTTTCATGGCGAAACATCAAAATTTGACAGGACGCCACGGACACGCCCTCCGATGAAAACTCTAGATCTTCGCAATTTAACGTCACAAAGGGCTTTAGATTACAATGACCAATTTTGGTTGTTCATCCTGAATAAATCTCTGGGAGGAGTTCGTTAAAGTATGACAACTGAAATTGGCAAAATGACACAAAATATGACGAGAAAATTCAAAATAGCCGACTTCCTGTTTGGGTTTCTGATTTCGTACCAAGAGACTTTTTGTAGGTATTGTTATGTTACATGAGTGTACCGATTTTCGTACATGTACGTGAAACGTAGCTCGAGGCGCACTCCGCTGAATATTTATAGGTGGCGCTGTCGAGCCATTTTGCCACACCTACTCCTGAAACCCATATCAGACGTAAATTTTCACCAGTTCTGATGCGTGTGCAAAGTTTCCTGACTTTTCGAGCATGTTTAGGCCCTCTAAAATGCGATTAAGTTTGGAGAAGAAGAATAATAATAATAATTAAAGCTGCAAGCAGCGATGGAAGGGACCTCGCACCCAGCACCGCCAACCGGTGGCTTCAGAAAGACAGGGAACGGTGAGCAATATGCATTTAAAAAGGTAAATATAGAGGAACGTGTCATAGTCATTTATATGTGTCAAACCTGCTGCCAGCTGGTGGCGCTATGTCCATAACTGAACATTAACATGTAGATGTCTTCAGTCTAGCACTTTTATCAAACATATGAAGTTTGGTGCAGATTGAAGATAGTATGTTTGCATTAGTGTAAAGCCTGACACATCCTGTTGTCAACAGGTGGCGCTATGATTACATCTGAATATTGGCCTTTAGATGTCTTCAGGCCAGGAATCTTACCAAATATGTGAAGTTTGGTGCAGATTGGACAATGCATGTTTAAGTTGGTGTAAAACAAGTAATTTCCTGTAGCCACCAGGTGGCGCTATGTCTATAACTAAACATTGGCATGTAGATGTCTTCAGATCAATACTTTTATCAAACATATGAAGTTTGGTGCAGATTGAACATGGTATGTTTGAGTTAGTGTAAAGCATGATATATCCTGTTGTCAGCAGGTGGCGCTATGATTATATCTGATTTTTGGCCTTTAGGTGTTTTCAGGCCAGGACTCTTACCAAATATGTGAAGTTTGGTGCAGATTGGACTTTGCATGTTTAAGATAGTGTAAAAGAAGTCATTTCCTGTTGCCAGCAGGTGGCGCTCTAATTATAATGAAATATTCGTATTTAGATGTGTTCAGGCCTGGATTCTTATCGAACGTGTGACGTCTGGGGCAGATCGGACATTGTATGGCTGAGTTACAACAACTTTT
Source organism: Gymnocypris eckloni scoliostomus (assembly GCA_027564155.1). NCBI lineage: Eukaryota > Metazoa > Chordata > Actinopteri > Cypriniformes > Cyprinidae > Gymnocypris > Gymnocypris eckloni. The sequence continues at coordinate 4,746,444 of CM050415.1, read as the reverse complement.
ATTCCCATGGCGAGACATCGAAATCTGTGATGCCGCCATGGACACGCCCTTTAACGAAAACTCTAGATCTTCGCAATTTAACATCACAAAGGCCTTTAGGTTAGACTGACCAAATAATGTGTTGATGTCATTAAATCTCTAGGAGGAGTTAGTTACAGAGTAAAACATGTCACTTCCTGTTGCCAGCAGGTGGCGCTATTACTATAACTGAATATGGTCATGTAGATCTCTTCATATCAGGAGTCATATCAAACATGTGAAGTTTGGTGCAGATCGGACATAGCATGCCTGAGTTATAACAACTTCCTGTTTCATGGCGAAACATCGAAATTTGACAGGGCGCCACGGACACGCCCTCCGATGAAAACTCTAGATCTTCGCAATTTAACGTCACAAAGGGCTTTAGATTGCAATGACCAATTTTGGTGTTCATCCGAATAAATCTCTGGGAGGAGTTCGTTAAAGTATGACACCTGAAAATGGCAAAAATGACACAAAATATGACGAGAAAATTCAAAATAGCCGACTTCCTGTTGGGTTTCTGATTTCGTACCTGGAGACTTTTTTGTAGGTATTGTTAAGTTACATAAGTGTACCGATTTTCGTACATGTACGTGAAACGTAGCTCGATGCGCACTCCGCTGAATATTTATAGGTGGCGCTGTCGAGCCATTTTGCTACACCTACTTCTGAAACCCATATCAGACGTAAATTTTCACCAGTTCTGATGCGTGTGCAAAGTTTCCTGACTTTTCGAGCATGTTTAGGCCCTCTAAAATGCGATTAAGTTTGGAGAAGAAGAAGAAGAAGAATAATAAGAATAATAAACGGAGCAGATTCAATAGGGTCCTCGCACCATCGGTGCTCGGTCCCTAATAATTAAAGCTGCAAGCAGCGATGGAAGGGACCTCGCCCGGCTCACCGCCGACCGGTGGCTTCAGAAAGACAGGGAACAGTGAGCAATATGCATTTAAAATGCAAATATAGAGGAATATGTCAAAGTCATTTATATGTGCCAAACCTGCTGCCAGCTGGTGGCGCTATGTCCATAACTGAACATTAACATATAGATGTCTTCAGGCTAGCACCTTTATCGAACATATGAAGTTTGGTGCAGATTGAACATGGTATGTTTGAGTAAAGCCTGACACATCCTCTTGTCAACAGATGGCGCTATGGTTACATCTGAATATTGGCCTTTAAATGTCTTCAGGGCAGGACTCTTACAAAATATGTGAAGTTTGGTGCAGATTGGACATTTCATGCTTAAGTTAGTGTAAAACAAATCATTTCCTGTTGCCAGCAGGTGGCGCTATGTCTTTAACTGAACATTATCGTGTAGATATCATGAGACCAGTACTTTTATCAAACATTTGAATTTTGGTGCAGATTGAACATGGTATGTTTGAGTTAGTGTAACGCATGATATATCCTGTGGTCAACAGGTGGCGCTATGATTATATCTGAATATTGGCCATTTAGATGTCTTCAGGCCAGGAATCTTACCAAATATGTGAAGTTTGGTGCAGATTGGACATTGCATGTTTATGTTAGTGTAAATCAAGTCATTTCCTGTGGCCAGCAGGTGGCGCTCTGATTATAATGGAATATTCGTATTTAGATGTGTTCAGGCCTGGATTCTTATCGAACGTGTGAAGTCTGGGGCAGATCGGTTATTGCATGGCTGAGTTACAACAACTTTTATTCCCATGGCGAGACATCGAAATTTGTGATGCCTCCATGGACACGCCCATTAAGCGAAAACTCTAGATCTTCGCAATATAACATCACAAAGGCCTTTAGATTAGACTGACCTAAATATTATGTTGATGTCATTAAATCTCTAGGAGGAGTTAGTTACAGAGTAAAACATGTCACTTCCTGTTGCCAGCAGGTGGCGCTATGACTATAACTGAATATGGTCACTTAGATCTCTTCAGGTCAGGAGTCTTACCAAATATGTGAAGTTTGGTGCAGATTGGACATTGCATGTTTAAGTTAGTTTAAATCAAGTCATTTCCTGTGGCCAGCAGGTGGCGCTCTGATTATAATGGAATATTCGTATTTAGATGTGTTCAGGCCTGGATTCTTATCGAACGTGTGAAGTCTGGGGCAGATCGGTTATTGTATGGCTGAGTTACAACAACTTTTATTCCCATGGCGAGACATCGAAATTTGTGATGCCGCCAAGGACACGCCCATTAGCGAAAACTCAAGCTCTTCGCAATTTAACATCACAAAGGCCTTTAGATTAAACTGACCTAAATATTATGTTGATGTCATTAAATCTCTAGGAGGAGTTAGTTACAGATTAAAACATGTCACTTCCTGTTGCCAGCAGGTGGCGCTATGACTATAACTGAATATGGTCACTTAGATCTCTTCAGGTCAGGATTCTTATCAAAACTGTGAAGTTTGGTGCAGATCGGACATTGCATGCCTGAGATATATAACAACTTCCTGTTTCATGGCGAAACATCGAATTTGACAGGATGCCACGGACACGCTCCGATGAAAACTCTAGATCTTCGCAATTTAACGTCACAAAGGGCTTTAGATTGCAATGACCAATTTTGGTGTTCATCCGAATAAATCTCTGGGAGGAGTTCGTTAAAGTATGACACCTGAAAATGGCAAAAAATGACACAAAATATGACGAGAAAATTCAAAATAACCCGACTTCCTGTTGGGTTTCTGATTTTGTACCTAGAGACTTTTGTAGGTATTGTTAAGTTACATGAGTGTACCGATTTTCGTACATGTACGTGAAACGTAGCTCGATGAGCACTCCGCTGAATATTTATAGGTGGCGCTGTCGAGCCATTTTGCCACACCTACTTCTGAAACCCATATCAGACGTAAATTTTCACCAGTTCTGATGCGTGTGCAAAGTTTCCTGACTTTTCGAGCATGTTTAGGCCCTCTAAAATGCGATTAAGTTTGGAGAGGAAGAAGAATAATAATAATTAAAGCTGCAAGCAGCAATGGAAGGGACACCAGTGGCTTCAGAAAGACAGGGAACGATGAGCAATATGCATTTAAAAGGTAAATATAGAGGAATATTTCAAAGTCATTTATATGTACCAAACCTGCTGCCTGCTGGTAGCATAACTGAACATTAACATGTCGATGTCTTCAGGCTAGAACTTTGATCAAACATATGAAGTTTGGTGCAGATTGAACATTGCTTGTTTAAGCTAGTGTAAAACAAGTAATTTCCTGTTGCCAGCAGGTGGCGCTATGTCTATAACTGAATATTGGCACGTAGATGTCTTCAGGGCCATGGCTCTTATCAAAGCGTGTGTGAAGTTTGGTGCAGATTGGACATTGCATGTTTAAGTTAGTGTAAAACAAGTAATTTCCTGTTGCCAGCAGGTGGCGCTATGAATTTATATGAATATTGTCACTTAGATCTTTTCAGGTCAGGAGTCTTGTCAAACATGTGAAGTTTGGTAAAGATTGGACATTGCATGTTTAAGTTAGTGTAAATCATGTCATTTCCTGTGGCCAGCAGGTGGCGCTCTGATTATAATGGAATATTCGTATTTAGATGTGTTCAGGCCTGGATTCTTATCGAACCTGTGAAGTCTGGGGCAGATCGGTTATTGTATGGCTGAGTTACAAAACTTTTATTCCCATGGCGAGACATCGAAATTTGTGATGCCGCCAAGGACACGCCCATTAGCGAAAACTCAAGCTCTTCGCAATCTAACATCACAAAGGCCTTTAGATTAAACTGACCTAAATATTATGTTGATGTCATTAAATCTCTAGGAGGAGTTAGTTACAGAGTAAAACATGTCACTTCCTGTTGCCAGCAGGTGGCGCTATGACTATAACTGAATATGGTCACTTAGATCTCTTCAGGTCAGGATTCTTATCAAACATGTGAAGTTTGGTGCAGATCGGACATAGCATGCCTGAGATATAACAACTTCCTGTTTCATGGCGAAACATCAAAATTTGACAGGACGCCACGGACACGCCCTCCGATGAAAACTCTAGATCTTCGCAATTTAACGTCACAAAGGGCTTTAGATTACAATGACCAATTTTGGTGTTCATCTGAATAAATCTCTGGGAGGAGTTCGTTAAAGTATGACACCTGAAAATGGCAAAAATGATACAAAATATGACGAGAAAATTCAAAATAGCCGACTTCCTGTTTGGTTTCTGATTTTGTACCTAGAGACTTTTTTGTAGGTATTGTTAAGTTACATGAGTGTACCGATTTTTCGTACATGTACGTGAAACGTCGAGGCGCACTCCGCTGAATATTTATAGGTGGCGCTGTCGAGCCATTTTGCCACACCTACTTCTGAAACCCATATAAGACGTACATTTTCACCAGTTCTGATGCGTGTGCAAAGTTTTCTGACTTTTTGAGCATGTTTAGGCCCTCTAAAATGCGATTAAGTTTGGAGAAGAAGAAGAAGAAGAAGAAGAAGAATAAGAATAATAAACGGAGCAGATTCAATAGGGTCCTCGCACCATCGGTGCTCGGTCCCTAATAATAATAATAATAATAAACGGAGCAGATTCAATAGGGTCCTCGCACCATCGGTGCTCGGTCCCTAATAATAAACGGAGCAGATTCAATAGGGTCCTCTGCACCATCGGTGCTCGGTCCCTAATAAACAGAGCAGATTCAATAGGGTCCTCGCACCATCGGTGCTCGGTCCCTAATAATAATAATAAACAACTCAGATACAATAGGGTCCTCGCACCATCGGTGCTCGGTCCCTAATTAAAGCTGCAAGCAGCGATGGAAGGGACCTCGCACCCAGCACCGCCAACCGGTGGCTTCAGAAAGACAGGGAACGGTGAGCAATATGCATTTAAAAAGGTAAATATAGAGGAATGTGTCATAGTCATTTATATGTGTCAAACCTGCTGCCAGCTGGTGGCGCTATGTCCATAACTGAACATCAACATGTAGATGTCTTCAGTCTAGCACTTTTATCAAACATATGAAGTTTGGTGCAGATTGAACATAGTATGTTTGAGTTAGTGTAAAGCCTGACACATCCTGTTATCAACAGGTGGCGCTATGATTACATCTGAATATTGGCCTTTAGATGTCTTCAGGCCAGGAATCTTACCAAATATGTGAAGTTTGGTGCAAATTGGACAATGCATGTTTAAGTTGGTGTAAAACAAGTAATTTCCTGTAACCACCAGGTGGCGCTATGTCTATAACTAAACATTGGCATGTAGATGTCTTCAGGCCATGGCTCTTTAACCTTTGAAGTTTGGGGCAGATTGGACATTGCATGTTGAAGAACAAGAAATTTCCTGTGCCAGCAGGTGGCGCTATATATTTAACTGAACATTGGCATGTAGATGTCTTCAGGCCAGTACTTTTAAAAACATATGAAGTTTGGGCAGATTGGACATTGCATGTTTGGGTTAGTGTAAACAAGTAATTTCCTGTTTCAGCAGGTGGCGCTATGTCTATAACTAAACATTGGCACGTAGATGTCTTCAGGCCATGGCTCTTATCAAAAACTGTGAAGTTTGGTGCAGATTGGACATTGCATGTTTAAGTTAGTGTAAAACAAGTCATTTCCTGTTTCCAGCAGGTGCGCCATCTATAATATTATGTTGATGTCTTCAGGCCATGGCTCTTATCAAACTGTGAATATAGATTACATTAGATGTGTAAAACAAGTCACTTCCTGTTGCCAGCAGGTGGCGCTCTTATAACTGGAATATGGATCTCTTCAGGACTTATCAAACATGTGAAGTTTGCAGATCGGACATTGCATGGCTGAGTTACAACAACTTCCTGTTTCATGGCGAAACATCGAAATCTGTGATGCCGCCATAAGGACACGCCCTTTGAAAACTCTAGATCTTCGCAATTTAACATCACAAAGGCCTTTAGGTTAGAATGACCTAAATATTATGTTGATGTCATTAAATCTCTAGGAGGAGTTAGTTACAGAGTAAAACATGTCACTTCCTGTTGCCAGCAGGTGGCGCTATTACTATAACTGAATATGGTCATGTAGATCTCTTCATATCAGGAGTCTTATCAAACATGTGAAGTTTGGTGCAGATCGGACATAGCATGCCTGAGTTATAACAACTTCCTGTTTCATGGCTGAAACATCGAAATTTGACAGGACGCCACGGACACGTCCGATGAAAACTCTAGATCTTCGCAATTTAACGTCACAAAGGGCTTTAGATTGCAATGACCAATTTTGGTGTTCATCGAATAAATCTCTGGGAGAGTTCGTTTAAAGTATGACACCTGCAAAGGCAAAATGTCACTAAATATGACAAGAAAATTCAAAATAACCGACTTCCTGTTGGGTTTCGGATTTCGCTCAGGAGACTTTTTGTAGGTATTGTTATGTTACATGGTGTACCGATTTTCATACATGTATATGAAACGGCTCGAGGGCTCTCCGCTGAATGAGTATAGGTGGCGCTGTCGAGCCATTTTGCCACACCTACTTCTGAAACATATAAGACGTAAATTTCCACCAGTTCTGATGCATGTGCAATTTCCTGACTTTTCGAGCATGTTTAGGCCCTCGAAAATGCGATTAAGTTTGGAAAATAATAATTAATTAAAGCTCAAGCAAGCAGCGATGGAAGGACCTCGCCCGGCTCACCACCGTCCGGTGGCTTCAGAAGGACAGGGAACGGTGAGCAAAATGCATTTAAAAGGTAAATATAGAGGAATATCTCAAAGTCATTTATATGTACCAAACCTGCTGCCAGCTGGTGGTGCAACGTCCATAACTGAACATTAACGTGTAGATGTCTTCAGGCTAGAACATTTATCAAACATATGAAGTTTGGTGAAGATTGAACATTGCATGTTTAAGCTAGTGTAAAACAAGTAATTTCCTGTAGCCAGCAGGTGGCGCCATGTCTATAACTAAATTTAGGCATGATGTCTTCAGGCCATGGCTCTTATAAAACCTGTGAAGTTTGGGGCAGATTGGACATTGCATGCTTGGGAGGTATAGTGCAAACAAGAAATGTCCTGTTGCCAGCAGGTGGCGCTATATATTTAACTGAACATTGGCATGTAAATGTCTTCATCCAGTACTTTTAAAAACATATGAAGTTTGGTGCAGATTGGACATTGCATGTTTAAGTTAGTGTAAAACAAGTAATTTCCTGTTGCCAGCAGGTGGCGCTATGTCTATAACTAAACATTGTCACGTAGATGTCTTCAAGCCATGGCTCTTATCAAACGTGTGAAGTTTGGGACACATCGGACATTTTATGGCTGAGTTACGACACAGCTTTATTCCCATGGCGAGACATCGAAATTTTGTCACGCCGCCATAGACACGCCATTAGCGAAAACTCAAGCTCTTTGCAATTCAACATCACAAAGGCCTTTAGATTAGACTGACCTATATATTATGTTGATGTCATTAAATCTCTAGGAGGAGTTAGTTACAGAGTAAAACATATCACTTCCTGTTGCCAGCAGGTGGCGCTTTGAATTTATATGAATATGGTCATTTAGATCTTTTCAGGTTAGGAGTCTTGTCAAACATGTGAAGTTTGGTGCAGATCGGACATTGCATGCCTGAGTTATAACGACTTCCTGTTTCATGGTGAAACATCGAAATTTGACAGGACGCCACGGACACGCCCTCCGATGAAAACTCTAGATCTTCGCAATTTAACGTCACAAAGGGCTTTAGATTGCAATGACCAATGGTGTTCATCCGAATAAATATCTGGGAGGAGTTCGTTAAAGTATGACACCTGCAAATGGCAGAAATATCACTAAATATGACGGAAAATTCAAAATAACCGACTTCCTGTTGGGTTTCTGATTTCGTTCAGGAGACTTTTTGTAGGTATTGTTATGTTACATGAGTGTACCGATTTTCATACATGTATGTGAAGCGTAGCTCGATGAGCACTCCCGCTGAATATATGGGTGGCGCTGTCGAGCCATTTTGCCACACCTACTTCTGAAACCCATATTCAGATGTGTTCGGGCCTGGATTCTTATCGAACATGTGAAGTCTGGGGCAGATCGAACATTGTATGGCTGAGTTACAACAACTTTTATTCCCATGGCGAGACATCGAAATCTGTGATGCCGCCAAGGACACGCCCTTTAACGAAAACTCTAGATCTTCGCAATTTAACTTCACAGAGGCCTTTAGGTTAGACTGACCTAAATATTATGTTGATGTCATTAAATCTGTAGGAGGAATTAGTTACAGAGTAAAACATGTCACTTCCTGTTGCCAGCAGGTGGCGCTATTACTATAACTGAATATGGTCATGTAGATCTCTTCATATCAGGAGTCTTATCAAACATGTGAAGTTTAGTGCAGATCGGACATAGCATGCCTGAGTTATAACAACTTCCTGTTTCATGGTGAAACATCGAAATTTGACAGGACGCCACGGACACGCCCTCCGATGAAAACTCTAGATCTTCGCAATTTAACGTCACAAAGGGCTTTAGATTGCAATGACCAATGGTGTTCATCCGAATAAATATCTGGGAGGAGTTCGTTAAAGTATGACACCTGCAAATGGCAGAAATATCACTAAATATGACAAGAAAATTCAAAATAACCGACTTCCTGTTGGGTTTCGGATTTCGTTCCAGGAGACTTTTTTGTAGGTATTGTTATGTTACATGAGTGTACCGATTTTCATACATGTACGTGAGACGCAGCCCGAGGGCTCTCTAATGAAAAAGTATAGGTGGCGCTGTCGAGCAGTTTTGCCACACCTACTTCTGAAACCCATATAAGACGTAAATTTCCACCAGTTCTGATGCGTGTGCTAAATTTCCTGACTTTTCGAGCATGTTTAGGCCCTCAAAAATGCGATTAAGTTTGGAAAATAATAATAATAATTAAAGCTGCAAGCAGCGATGGAAGGGACCTCGCACCCGGCTCACTGCTGACTAATGGCTTCAGAAAGACAGGGAACGGTGAGCAATATGCATTTAAAAAGGTAAATATAGAGGAATATGTCAAAGTCATTTATATTTACCAAACCTGCTGCCAGTTGGTGGCGCCATGTCCATAACTGAACATTAACATGTAGATGTCTTCAGGCTAGCACTTTTATCAAACATATGAAGTTTGGTGCAGATTGAACATTGCATCTTTAAGCTAGTGTAAAACAAGTAATTTCCTGTAGCCAGCAGGTGGCGCTATGACTATAACTAAACATTTGCACGTAGATGTCTTCAGGCCATGGCTCTTATCAAACGTGTGAAGTTTGGTGCAGATTGAACATTGCATCTTTAAGTTAGTGTAAAACAAGTCATATCCTGTTGCCAGCAGGTGGCGCTCTGATTATAATGGAATATTCGTATTTAGATGTGTTCAGGCCTGGATTCTTATCGAACATGTGAAGTCTGGGGCAGATCGAACATTGTATGGCTGAGTTAAAACAACTTTTATTCCCATGGCGAGACATTGAAATATGGACACGCCCATTTGCGAAAACTCAAGCTCTTCACAATTTAACATCACAAAGGCCTTTAGGTTAGACTGACCAAATAATGTGTTGATGTCATTAAATCTCCAGGAGGAGTTAGTTACAGAGTAAAACATGTCACTTCCTGTTGCCAGCAGGTGGCGCTATGAATTTATATGAATATGGTCACTTAGATCTCTTCAGGTCAGGAGTCTTACCACATATGTGAAGTTTGGTGCAGATTGGACATTGCATGTTTAAGTTAGTGTAAAACAAGTCATTTCCTGTGGCCAGCAGGTGGCGCTCTGATTATAATGGAATATTCGTATTTAGATGTGTTCAGGCCTGGATTCTTATCGAACGTGTGAAGTCTGGGGCAGATCGGTTATTGCATGGCTGAGTTACAACAACTTTTATTCCCATGGCGAGACATTGAAATCTGTGATGCCGCCAAGGACACGCCCTTTAACGAAAACTCTAGATCTTCGCAATTTAACATCACAAAGGCCTTTAGGTTAGACTGACCAAATAATGTGTTGATGTCATTAAATCTCTAGGAGGAGTTAGTTACAGAGTAAAACATGTCACTTCCTGTTGCCAGCAGGTGGCGCTATTACTATAACTGAATATGGTCATGTAGATCTCTTCATATCAGGAGTCTTATCAAACATGTGAAGTTTGGTGTAGATGGAACATAGCATGCCTGAGTTATAACAACTTCCTGTTTCATGGCGAAACATCGAAATTTGACAGGACGCCACGGACACGCCCTCCGATGAAAACTCTAGATCTTCGCAATTTAACGTCACAAAGGGCTTTAGATTACACTGACCAATTTTGGTGTTCATCCGAATAAATCTCTGGGAGGAGTTCGATAAGTATATATTCTTTTGGTATATATGTCTTGATGTTGATTCAAAATGTCCTGTCTTTTCATTCTATAATCATCGAGATTTTCTTTACTATGTGCCTTTTTTCTGTTTCTGTAATAGCTGTCCTTTCTTCTAATGAGATTACTGGTTTATTTCTGGTTTGATGTATTCCAATCATCTTATTTAACATATTCCACACCTCTCCTAATTCAGTTTCCTTCCCTATGGAATCACAATAATCTCTCCAGTATTACTTTTTTGCATGCTTAATTGTCCTTAATGTGTCTTTAACTTTTAAACTGGATATTTGCTATTTGCTCATTACAGGATTAAGTTCCTTGTACCTGCCTCAGTCTAGCAGTTGTAACAATCCTTCTTTAATGGTCACTGTTAGATTGTTTGATTTAAATGAATACAAGGCCACATAAATGAATGGTGACGTTTTTAAGTTCATTGAATACATTGCTCCTGGCCAGGCTAAACATTCTTTGTTTGAATTGCTATGTTTTCTATACACATTGCTCCTGGCTATATGTGGAAGGAGGGGATTTGTTCTTCACATTATTTGTTTGAAATGCTATGTTTTATATACCTTATTTGGTGAACCCCTGGACATATGAGATCTCCCAGAGCTTCTGGAACCATTTATAAAGACATGTGGTTTCTAGAATAAATGAGTTCAAAAGCCTGATGCCTCTCTGTGTCTCTGCTGAAGATTGATCTCACAACATCCAACCTATTTCTGATTTGATTTTAAGGGTGATCCAAAACACATTAAGACACTTAGTAAGTATTACAGTCGCATAACATTTTTATTCAGTTATGAGCTAAATGGGAAAGCCTTAATCTGTCAGCAACTTCTACAAACTATTTCTACATTCTGCTTATCTTAGATCAGCTTGGGTATGCATACACAGGACAGCTTTGGGTTAGTTGCTCTGTGCTGTTTAATGTGTGGTAGTTGTAATGTTGTTCAGTTTTATTCATTACTGTCAGCTTTCACAGCAATCCCTCAGTTAGGCGGAGGTTTGGGGAAACGATATAAAAGGTGCGTGTGGGAAATGAAATCTACGTGTTACCTGACGCATGATGCATGTGGCTGCTGTGGCCCGTATTTATCAAGCTTCTCAAAGTGCTATTTTAGTCTTAAGTGCTGAGAATTCATAAAATTCACTCCTACATTCAAACTATAAAAGCAAGTTATCAAATTTCTTAAAGCTAAGAATCACTCTTACTCTCCCAGTTATTTAAGACAGCTGAAGAGGTCTCTCGAGTGGTTGGGAGTTGCCAGCAGGGGCTAGGAGTTGCCAGCAGGGGCTAGAGATGGCACTGAGGAGACAGACACATGCAAATCTTTCAAGAGGACGAATATCCTTGAAATGTTCGGCCATGAGCATTTAATCAAGCTGTTACATTTACTCAGTTATTCAAAACAAGCAAAGAACATTTAAATTACCAAAGAACATCATAACTGACTTCAGTCTGGCATGAGTATTATGCGATCTACACTGTATGATGAATAAATCTCTTACCTCTTATTTATCCTGCATGCGTCTGCGGCGCGTTACACATCCACAGCCACCGGAGCTGATCCGTCGGGAAGTTTCTGAACCTAGTCTAATAATAGTTACTGTCGTTTGTCTATTGGCTCCATAAATGAGTTTTGATGATGCTTGCCAAAATGTATTCTCTTGAAAATTATTTATTGTCAAATGTGTTGAATGTAAACTGCTATTAGGACTTTAAGTATTTATTTAAATGAATTTATCTGAGAATATTCTTAAAGAAATCTATTCAGTGATTTGTCCAGGCGTATGTCGTCATCCAAAATCAGGTTTGCGGCATGAATCATCTCAAAGACTAACTCTTAGAATATATCAATTTTTTTCACTTTTAAGCGCAGCTTTGAGACAATCATTTTTTTACACAAGTCAATTCTTGGCAGTGTTCTTGAGAGTAATTCTTAGAGGCTTGATAAACACGGGCCCAGATGTCTACAGAGCTCACCCAGTGCACTCAAACCACCAAAACACGTGTACAGCTGTACAAGATCTTCAAACGGAACTTGAGCAAAAATTAGGAAAACAAAGGACTGGTTTTGAACCATCATCATCACCACCTCCCTCTGCTGTTGATTTATCTGCAACACTAGTGACTGGTCCATCACCTCTTTCTCCTCGTGTGGTAAAGACTGACCAAGTTAAGCTCACATTTCCTACTTTTAACTACTTTGATAATTAATTTGTATATATATTCAATTCAATTCAAGATTATTTGTAAAGCGCTTTTTACGATACAATCGTTGCAAAGCAACTTCACAGGAAATTAAGTTTCTAAAATAGATTTATATTGTTGAAACTCAATATAATTAACTTATGGCAAAATTTGGTTAATTCAGTATAATCGCTGATGGTTGGCTTCCTCTGAGGTCCTCTGAGGGGTTGGCATCATCTCTTCTCAGGTGTTCGGTCATCTCAGATCATTTAAGGGTTGGATCCAGACTGAAGCTTGTGTAATTCCTAGTTACCATGGGATGTTAATCCCATGGCAGAAACAGAGAAACAAATAAAGACAATTAGCGTAGATGTTGTTCCATCCAGGAACAACCCTGGATTAAATTATCTGTTCAACCCAAGCTAAAGCATAATAATGTGCGTTTGATCAGATATACCTGCAGTACAAGATTGTGAGATGCATTATATGAATGCTTGGCTAAAGAGATGTGTCTTTAATCTAGATTTAAATAGAGAGAGAGAGTGTGTCTGAACCCCAAACGTTATCAGGAAGGCTATTCCAGAGTTTGAGAGCCAAATATAATAAAAGTTCTACCTCCTTTAGTGGACTTTGCTATCCTAGGTACTACCATGAGTCCAGAGTTTTGCGACCTTAGGGAGCGGGTTGGATTGTAGCGTGATAGAAGATTAGTTAAGGTAAGCAGGAGCTAAATCATTTAGGGCCTTATAGGCAAGTAATAATGTTTTGTAACTGATACGGAACTTAATAGGTAGCCAGTGCAGTGACTATAAAATTAGAGTAATATGATCATATTTTCTTGATCTGGTAAGGACTCTAGCTGCAGCATTTTGTACTATCTGTAGCTTGTTTATTGAAGATGCAGGACAACCACCTAGCAGTGCATTACAATAGTCCAGTCTAGAGGTCATGAATGCATGAACTAGCTTTTCTGCATCAGAAAAACTTAACATGTTCTGTAGCTTGGCAATGTTTCTAAGATGGAAGAATGCTGTTTTTGTAACATAGGAAATATGATTTTCAAAAGATAAGTTGCTGTCTAATATAACACCCAGATTTTTGACTGTAGAGGAAGTAACAGTACATCCGTCTAGATGCAAATTGTGATCCAAGATATTCTGTGTACTGTTTTTAGGTCCAATAAGTAATATCTCTGTCTTATCTGAATTTAACAGGATAAAATCATTGGTCATCCAATCTTTTATATTTTTAACACATTCCGTTAGCTTAGATAGTTTAGAAGTTTCATCTGGTCTTGTTGAGATGTATATTTGAGTATCATCAGCATAACAATGGAAACTAATCCCATATTTTCTAATAATATTACCAAGGGGCAACATGTATAATGAAAATAGCAGAGGACCTAGGATAGATCCTAGTGGTACTCCATACTTTACTGTTGATAATTGAGATGCCTCCCCATTTAAATAAAAAAAAGTGGTAGCGATCGGACAGGTAGGATCTAAACCATCTTAGAACCTGCCCTTGAATACCTGTATAGTTTTGTAATTGATCTATGAGTATGTCATAAATCTCTATGATCAAGTAAAACTAGCAATGAGATGCAGCTTTGCTCTGACGCAAGAAGCAAGTCATTTGTAATCATAGATATCATTTTTTTGCAAGAAGGAGCACAATTGAGCAGACACAACTTTTGACATAAACGGAAGATTTGAAATGGACCTGTAATTTGCCAGTTCACAAGGATCTAATTTTGGTTTCTTAATAAGAGTCTTAATAACCGCCAGCTTAAATGGTTTTGGGACGTGACCTAAAGATAACGAGCTAATAATATTGAGAAGCGGTTCTTCTGCTACAGGTAACAACTCTTTCAGTAATTTAGTGGGTACAGGATCTAATAAACATGTTGTTGGTTTAGATGCAGTGATAAGTTTATTTAGCTCATCTTGTCCTATAGTTGTAAAGCAATTCAGTTTTTCTTTTGGTGCGATGAATGAAGCTGGAGTACTAGATGCTGTAGAATCTACATTTGTTATTGTATTTCTGATGTTATCTATTTTTTCAGTAAAGAAATTCATAAAGTCATTACTGTTAAACTGTGAGGGAATATTAATATTTAATATTATACATATATATGCCTCCACAAATGGTGTAAGTCTGTGGGACTATGGTATAAATAAATAGTGTCACTGCAATGTTATAATGTTAGAATTAAAGAACAATAAGCATAATACATATGACCTTTGCACTTATCTGTACATAGTAAATCCAGTTATTTTTAAGCTGTTGTTGACTTCCTATCTAAAATGTGATTTAGCCAAAATACTATAATGTTAACGTCTTGTAATATCCGTGCATGCAAAGGTTTTGCACAATCCTCCTGTTCAATATTCTCGGGTCTGGATTGATATGGCAATATTGATGAACTTGCTGTTTTGGTAAGGGGCGGGGCAATATTGAAACACCGTCTAAGATGTTCGCCAATCACAACGCACTGGGATAGCTAACCAATCACAACACCTTTCATTTTTCGGAAGGCGGGCCTTCATCAAACCCGGAACTAATCGAGCCGTTTGTGCCAGGCGAAGGAGAAAGATATTGTAATAATGTAAATTATATGAAAAATAATGTGATTTTCGAACCACCAATCATGAGATCATGTTCTAATACACCCCCAAAACAAAATCAAGACTTTGTAAAAGAGCATAATAGGACCCCTTTAACTTAAAATGTTTAAATTAAACTGTAAATTCTTAATGACATTTAATACAGTCCTTTGAAATATGAAGATCACAAATTCTCTGTAGTTGTTGTTATAATTGCACAAACACTTGCTAACATATAGGAAAAAATATTAATAACCATAGCTTTCTGAATCTGTGGTTTATCCTTTAAATCAAACCTTTATCTTGAAGTTTAAATGTGTTTTCTGTATGTGAATTTCTGTTTTGTGTGAACAGGACTTTTATTTTGGTGGGGCGACGTGTCGTCATAAGTCTGCGCCACACTCCCAAGTCTGTTTCTGCTAAAGAAAGGTTTGTTTTTAATCCTTTAAAGTGTTTAAATCAACACTAATCGTTCAGAGAGTTTTATAGAGAACTTTGAAATTAATTAAATACGAGTTAATGTAGTATATTATAAGTTATCTAAGAGCAGTCGTTTTTTTTATAGTAAAGCACATACACGCATGAGTAGCAGTAATCATGCATCTCATCTCGCTCCCTGTATAGTGCAGTATTGCATCATAAACACACTGTTTGAGCTCAGACATGTAGGGAATGAGAGAGTAACAGACCTCCCAGAAAATCCTGTGATTGCTTGTCAAGATAGTAGTCTGTGTATTACTTGATATGTTTTGCGTGTTAACCTATTTTAACATGCTGATGACATTCTAAGCTCAAAACACACTGCATAATTTTAGCAATCGTATAAGAGCAGGGGTCGGAACCTTTTTTGACCAAAGAGACAATTTTCTTTTTTGGTTAATGCACTTTTCCAAAAGAAAGTAGACAATATTAGCTTTATTAGGAAAAGCATGGAAACTAAAATACAAAAATATAAAATAAGCCATCAAAAAATGTGCTGGTCTTTTACTGTGAGGTTGATTTACAACCTGAGACAGGAGCCAGTTGTGCTTTTAGGGGGCACAATTTTAAAATTAATCTTAACCTACTTTAAGTATTATTCATTCAATCATTTGTTTACCGTGCACAGTGTTGTGAAGGTTACTTTGGAAATGTAATAGGTTACAGATTACATGTTACCCTGCTTAAAATGTAATAAGTAGTATAACCTTTCCAATTACTTTATTAAAGTAATGTACTGTCAGACTTTCAAAATCTTTCATCATTTGTATAAATATTATAATATTTAAATTTCGTAACATAACCACCCTACAATGAAAGAAATTCGCTCCTTTTTTAATCGCCCCTAAATCGTCTCAATTATCATGCCAATTTGATTTTGGAGTAAATAACCAGCGCTTTCTTCCACCTTCAATACCACGACTGAGGTGAGACCCTTGAGCAAGGCACCGAACCCCCAACTGCTCCAGGTGTGTGTTCACAGTGTGTGTGTGTGTGTGTGTGTGTGTGTGTGTGTGTGTGTGTGTGTGTGTGTGTGTGTGTGTGTGTGTGCACTTGGATGGTTTAAATGCAGAGCACAAATTCCGAGTATGCTTGGCCACATATCACTTCACTAAATTAGTTTATGCCCGGCTGCGCAAATAATTTTTATTCCGGACTGTTTTCTGAATGAGGGACAATTCAAGGCAGGTTTTAAAAAAAAGTTAAACTCAAGGATGGCTCACTTCCACAGAAGAGAAGCGCGGGGTGAGCAGAGCTCATTAGCATGTAAAGAGATATGCACTGAAACGTGTCGCTGTGAACAGAGCTGTTTTTGGCCAGGTAAAAAGGGTAATGTTTTACACGACCACTGAGATCATTATGAGAAGACCCTAATGAATCATACCACCTTGTGGAAAATGGGCCTTCGATGTCCCCTTTGAAGCACAGCCACCAAAAGTTCAGAATTACTTTAAAATTATGTTACGTTTATAGATTAAAATCATAACAAGAAATAATTTAATAGCTATGAAACTGTTTTTGAAATCAAATCTTTACATAGCTATGACAGGAAACAATTTGCACTGTCCATGGAGCAGACCTGACTTACATTTCACTGCTGATTATATTCTGTATAATTGTGTGTGACAAATAAAATCTTGATGACTCAGGAAAACTCATCAGCTCTTTTTAGTTTACAGAACAAACTGTGCATTTCCCCCAAAATTGTTTGGTGTGATATGATTCCAAATTTATGATGCGCTACATGTCTGCTGTTACAGTACACTTTTTACTTTCTGGTTTACTACAGTTGGTTTGAGGTGCTTTAATTTGCATTTGGGAATGCAACATTTGTCATTAGAAACGTTTATAAATATGTTGTTTATGAAAAGAAGTTTCAGTGTCACATAATCCTTCAGAAATCATTACAATATGCTGATTTGCTGTTCAAGAAAAAAATATCATTACTATCAATGTTAAATACAGTTTTGCTGCTTAAATTTTTTGTGGAACCAATTATACAACTCAAATATTTGTATAAGATTAAAAAGAGAGATAAATTACAAATTGTATTCATCATGCATGAAAGTGATTGAAGACATTAGGGCTGTCGCGATTCATCGATTTTAGTTGACTAGTCGATTTTTTTAAATCTTCAACTAACCGACAAATTGCTGGAAGTTGTGCATTTCCGGACGAGAATCCAGAAAACACATTATTAGACTGTTTTTCATGATATACAAGTACATCTCAGAAATACAGAATATGGTAAAAACGTTAATTTTTCCTTGTAACTTATTTCAAAAAGTGAAACTTTAATATATTTTAGATTCATTACATGTAAAGGAAAACACTTAAGAAGTTTTTTTGTTTTAATTTTGATGATTAGAGCTTACAGCTAATGAAAGTCAAAAATCAATATATCAAAATATTAGAATATTTACATTTGAGTTTCAATAAATGACCATCCATACAGTATAAATTCTGGGTATCTCTTGTTCTTTGAAACCACAATAATGGAGAACACTGCTGACTTGGCAATGGTCCAGAAGACGATCATTGACACCCTCCACAAAGAGGGTTAGTCACAGAAGGCCAGTCTGGAGGAAGAGTGGAGAGGCACAGAATTCAAGCTGCTTAAAGTCCAGTGTAAAGTTTCCGAAGCCAGTGATGATTTTTATGCTGCCATGACATCTGCTGGTCTTGGTCCATTGTGTTTTATCAAGTCCAAAGTCAATGCAGCCGTCTACCAGGAGATTTTGTCTTGTCTGCTGACAAGCTTTATGGAGATGCTGATTTCCTTTTCCAGCAGGACTTTAGCACCTTCCCACTGTGCCAAAACCACTTCCAAGTGCTTTCTGATCATGATATTACTGTGCTCGATTGGCCAGCCAACATGCCTGACCTGAACCCCATAGAGAATCTATGGGATATTTTCAAGAGAAAGATGAGAAACAGTCAATCTAACAATACAGAAGAGCTGAAGGCTCAATAGTGCCACAGGCTGATCGCTTCCATGCCATTCGTCACTGATGCTGGAGTTTGTGCTAAAGGAGCCCCGAAAAAGTATTGAGTGCAGAAATGCACACACTTTTAAACGTAACTTTACATAACTTGAACTTTTTTGTTTCGCAAATCCTTTTTTTGATTGATCTTAGGAATTATTAGAATATTTTGAGATACTGGATTTGTGACTTTCATGAGCTGTAAACTCTAATCATCAAAATTAAAACTTTTGAAGTGTTGTATTTTACATGTAATGAATCTAAAATATATGAAAGTTTGGCTTTTTGAAGTAAGTTAGAAGAATATTGTTCACCATATTCTAATTTTCTGAGATGCACCTGTGTGTGTGTGTGTGTGTGTGTGTTATTAATTTTGTTGTACTTTATTTTGATCAAATAAATTCAGCCTTGATGAGCAGAATATAGTTATTTCAAAATCATTAATAATTGTATTGTAGTTCTTTATTATAATATATTATATTGTTGTCATTATTATTAAATGCTTTTTTATAGGACAATATGTATGTTTACAATATAATATATTTTAATGTGCTAAAATATGTATTTTTAATAATAAGTTATGGGGCGTGGCTCGTGGGCTTGGTCAGATTTTCCTTTTGTCTCTAACTGATCACACGCCTGTTTAATTTGAATAAAAACACAAAGAAAAAAATAACTCCCTGCTCCTGACTGAAGAACTTTAATACAATTGCTAAAGTTCAGCAGTAATACAATAACTTGACATTTTCAACAACTTTGTGAAGTGAAGTTAAAGTAACATACAGCCAAGTATGGTGACTAATACTCGGAATTTGTGCTCTACATTTACCCATCCAAGTGCACACACACACACCAGAAGCAGTGGGCAGCCCCCCACCGACAATCGCTGCCGTGCCAAGACTCTAACTAGCAACCTTTGAATTGTGAGTCTGACTCTCTACTATTAGGCCATGACTTTCCAAACTTTTTGCACCAAATAGAATCAATGACAGTATCAGTATCGATACTATGTAAACAATACCCATCTCTAGTCGTGAATGCAGGGATGGACAGCTGTCTTACCTCAGTCGACTTTGTTTGGATTTCATGTGATTTCTCATTGTGCTGGTGATATTATAAATCAGATTTACAAATGAATTTGATCAGAAGTAATTACATTTTTTCAGATCAATTAGTAAGATAATTTTGATCAAAGTAAATTTAAACTTCCTGAGGCAGATGACATCTATGATCAAATACTATCAACTTGTTAACACGCTCCACAACGCCATCGAGTGCATTTAGATATAACTGCTTAGGATTTATCATGGATTCCCTGCATTTACGGCCAGCACATCAACACAGTATAATTTGAATAATGTTTTTATTTTTTGAATGATAAATACAGACCGAATGTTCGACTATTTGTGCAGACCCCTAGTAATAACCAGTCTGAAAAGTTTGAAAGAAATGTATGCTGGCTTGTCTTGTTCAAAAAAGACTAATAGTTGGGTCGGTTAGGTCAGAATAGGTAGATGTTCTGGGTTATTGCAAGGCTCTTGCTGTGCAGTTGCTGGTGTGCTGCTAGAGAATCATACACCTCTGTTAATAACAGAAACACAAATATTGTTTGCAAAACTGATGCAGTCTCACTGCTTTTATATATTTTGTTGCTGTTGTGCTGATAAACTTGCACTAAAATGTTATTTAAACCAAGTAGCCATTTCATATTAATAAAACTGCTCATCATCTTTAGTGATACAAGTTCAGACACATTTAGCATCTGTTGATGTTTTTCCTGTTTTTTTTTTAGTGTCTTGACTGGATCCCATGGAGATTTAAATGTTATTTATTTTCATTTTAATCAGTAGAGATTATTACTTTGTGGTAATGCAATATTAATTTTTAACGCAGCGGTGTATGTCAGACCATAATTTATCAAAATTACATGCTTTGATGTTGCCACCTTATCAATAATTTTCTAGATCCGCCCTTGCGTGTCAAAATCAACAAATCAAATCAAATCAACTGATCGTTTCCATGAGTCTAATTTATTACACATAATCTACAAATCAATGCATGATAAATGTACATTACAAATGCACACACATATATATATATATATATAGATAGATATAAATATATGAAATGTCTGAATAATCTGTGTTCTTTTATTAATTTGTAGTACTAGTTTTGAGTGTTTTTGTCTAATCAGGTCATTTTAGTCCATTAACTCTCACTCTGACTAGTGTGAGACGCACACAGAGATCTGTCTGTTAATTATTCTCATCTTAAATACACAGACAACTCCTGCTGAAGCACAGTTATAAAGATGGCATTTATTAAAGAGGAAAAAGACATGAAGATTGAAGAAACATTCAGAGTCAAACATGAAGCTACTGAGAAACAAACAAAGATGGTGTTTATTAAAGAGGAGAGTAAAGAGAAGACGATAGAAGATTATTGTAGAGTCAAATATGAAGATACTGAGAAACAAACAAAGATGGCGTTTATTAAAGATGAGAGTGAAGACATGAAGATTGAAGAAGCATTCAGAGTCAAACATGAAGATACTGAGAAACAAACGAAGATGGCGTTTATTAAAGAGGAGAGGGAAGACATGAAGATTGAAGAAGCATTCAGAGTCAAACATGAAGATACTGAGAAACAAACAGGTTGGTTTCACACTCAGTCTTTCTTCGGTCATTCTACATCATGAATCTCTTTATTTACTTACAAACAACAGATGACAAAATTAATGAAATCACAAATTAAATTAAATTAAAAACAATAAATACATTGCCAAATCAAAAGAATTACTCTGTATAATGTGAATGTCAAATGTGAAGTTTCCCCAACTAAGCAAGCCAGAGGCGACAGCGGCAAGGAACCAAAACTCCATTGGTGACAGAATGGAGAAAAAACCTTGGGAGAAATAAGGCTCAGTCTGGGGGCTGGTAGTTCCTCTGGCCAGACGAACCAGTAGTTTGTTCCAATTCCATCAAAGTCAGATTGTAAGTGTTCCAGTGGTCTTTTCCAGATGACAGTCTAGTGGCGCTTTTCCACTGCATGGTACGGTGCGGCACGTACGTTCACTTTTGGGGTTTTCCACTGGGTACTGTACCTGGTACCTGATACTTTTTAGTACCACTTGTCGAGGTTCCATGCGAGCCGCATGCCGTTACCAAAACGTGACGTGTAAACTCTGCTGATCACTGATTGGCCGGAGAAAATCGCCATTACAACCACTGAACTTGCGACACGAGACCCTCCTCTACAGCCCGACCCCCTAGATTTAAATCAGCACAGCCAGCGAAGGATCGGACGCAACTTCTGTTTAAACAAACGCACATTTTTGCATCAACCACAAAATAGCAGTGTCGTTGTCTGTTGAGGAAGTACAGACGTTCCTCTCGTTGATAGCCGAGGAGCGGATCCAGCGAGAGCTTGATGGCACGACGCCGAAGGAAAAAGCCTTATGTATAACGTTACTTTTGAACTTGCTATATTTTCAAAGTATGTTTTCTGTTTATATTAGTGGTGGGCCGTTATCGGCGTTAACGTGCTGCGTTAACGTGAGACTCTTATCGGGCGATAAAAAAAATATCGCCGTTAATCTATTCTCAAAGTTGGGTTGGGAGCTGGGTCTATACTCAGCTATGATGACTTTCACCCTGATATTTTAGCGCGGATGTATACCTAGCGAATTGCACTGTATGGGCGGGCGAGCGAGTCTTCGAACTAGAGGCTCGCAGTCCGTGATGGACAGATTGTTAACGGCTGGTCTATGTGGTAATACAATCGGGCAGGACATCCAAACGCTCACCTATCATTCATCAACCTCAAATATGGCTTTTCATCTGAAAGATGTATGTAACAACTTTACATGGCCGCTCAATATGATGTTAACCTAGAGAAATGTGCGCTATTGAAGTGTTTGTGTGGAAGCGCGTTTGCTGCAGGACAGGCTCGGTGTGCTCACTTGCTCTTAAAATCTCCGTCATTTTGGTCATACAGATAAAAGTAGCCTAATACATCTTTCGAATCTGTAAAGACTCTCGTTTATTTGTGTGCACTCAGAATAACAACGAAAACGTTGCGCTTTTAAGCAAACAGGATGCGCTTTAGGTCTCATGTGAACTTGAGCGAGAAACTTGAAACTCTGTCTTTGAAAAATATATCTATAGAGAGTGAAATGTCTAAAAATAAAAATAGAAGACGTGTGTGTTAGCATGGATGATTTACATGAAATTGAATCTGTGCAACACTGTGCATAAGATGACTTTCAGTTCAATATAATAACAAAAAAACGACATTTTGGGTTTTATTCAACTAATAAGGTGGGCACGCTGTGATCTGTACTATATTTTTACTGTAATTGACAGTTATCGGCAAAAAACAAAACAACAACAACACGTGAGTGGGAGGGAATGGGAGTCATTCTTCCGGGAGTGGAACGATTTTCCTCCAGTTTTTTCGTAGGATTGGGACGGGAAGAGATTAAAGTTTGTGATGCATTTTGGAAACAGGAGATGAGCCCCTGGTCTAATCGCCACCTGGCTTGAGAAACCCATTCTCAAAGACTTACTTTTAGTCATTATTTGGGTAGCACACATATTCTGAATGCCTTCGGCAGAATTCAAATGAGCCATTTTAATCTAGATTAATTCCAAGATTAATCTAGATTAATCTAGATTAAAAAAATTAATCTATGCCCACCACTAGTTTATATTTTTACCTCTGTATCTGTGTTTTGCTTCAATTAAAAACAATCTGATCGAATAAGTGTACCTCCAGACTATATTAAATATGTATCATTGTATGAGCACGTAATGAACCTGAAAAGACAAATGATTAATGCCGCGATTATAAAAAAACATCACATAAATAAAAAAAAACAAGGGATACATTGTACATTTTGAAATATTAAAAAGTTTATTGATAATTCACTTTACAGAACACGCTGCATGAATAGTTAACTAATCAAGTAACGCAGCACACATGCCCTCCTTCTCTACAGCCCGTGGCACTGTCACCACAGTCTCTGCTGCTGGGGGTAAATCACAAGCATTCTCATAGACCTCTCCATTGTTGTTAAAAACATCCACATGCCGAGAGTGAAGAACACTATTCCGTCTCCTTTCTTTGTTGTGAGTTTGTTTGTGGCGCGTTTACGATGATGTCATGGCAGTAGAGGAGGCGCAATTATACGCCCACTCTATAGCGGTACTAAACTGCGGTGGAAATGCAAACCGACCCGAACTGAGCCATACCGTACCGTACCGAGCCGTGCCGTACCATGCAGTGGAAAAGCGCCATAGGTGACGAGGTCCTCACTGGGGATCTGTCTTTGGGGCTCATCTAGGTGTCCTGGTCTCCGCCGACATTCAGAGCTGGTGCTGATCCACCATCTGATCTGGATACGGACTGGATCTGGTGACTGTAGTGACCATCTGATCTGGATACAGACTGGATCTGGTGACTGCAGTGACCATCTGATCTGGATACGGACTGGATCTGGTGACTGCAGTGATCATCTGGGCTGGATAAGGACCAGATCTGGTGGCTACGGTGATCTCGGAATAAGAAAGAAAAAGACTAATATTAGCGTAAATGTCAATCTTCTTACGATGTGACAAGTACATCGTGTTTTATGGGAAGTGTTCCCGGTTCCGGTTGGCCTAATTAATTCAGCCTAAAAATCCTTTAACGGATCTGAATATTAGAAGTGTATTTGTGTGCTATGTGTACGCCAAGATAAAGAGATGGGTCTTTAATCTAGATTTAAACTGAAAGAGTGTGTCTGCCTCCCGAACAGTGTTAGGTAGATTGTTCCAGAGTTTCCAGCCCTAAATAGAAAAAGAATCTGCCGCCCGCTGTTGATTTTGATATTCTAGGTATTAGAATTATTGGACATAACTGGACTAATGTGGTCATACTTCCTGGTTCTAGTAAGAACTCTAGCTGCTGCATTTTGGACCATCTGTAGTTTATTTATTAAGCATGCAGAACATCCACCCAATAAATCATTACAATAATCTAACCTTGAGGTCATAAACGCATGAATTAACATTTTTGCATTTGACATTGAGAGCATATGTCTGTTTATATATATTTTTAATATGAAAACATACAAATGCAAGAAATGTGGCTGTCAAAGGAGAGATTGCTATCAAATAGCTCACCAGCCATCAAGTGTTAGACTGTTCTAGGTTATTACTTGTGGTGGTTTTAGGTCCAATAATTAACTCCTGTTTTTTCAGAACTTAGTAGTAAGAAATTACTCGTCATCCACTTTTTTTATACCAACTATGCAGTATAAATGTGATTTGAACCATGCTAATGCACTTTCACTAATGCCAATACCGTTTTTTAGTCTATTCAAAAGAATGTTGTGATCGATAGTGTTGAACGCAGCGCTAAGATCCAGTAGCACTAATAGAGAGATATAACCACGATCGGATGATAAGAGCAGGTCATTTGTCACTCTGATGAGAGCACTGACTGGAAATCCTCACATATATAATTTTTCTCTAACAAGGAATATAATTGTGAGGATACTACCTTTTATAGTATCTTTGACAGAAAAGGGAGAATCGAGATTGGTCTGTAATTAATTAGATCATTGTTGTAGTAAACAATGGACTATGGTGGCTGGTGTCTCTATTTTCACGTTCCGTACAATAGAATTACCAATAGAGCACTTTCATCAGGTATCTCAGTGGGTGCATCACTGAGTGGGGAGAGCCCGTTTGATGTTTTGATTGGAACGGAAGAGCGGTGTTTTGACCCGACTAGGCCACCTCACAGTCACCCAATTGCCCTGCTGGACGGGCTCATCCAGAACTGAACAATGTACAGGACTCCCTGAGCTAGTCGCCTCCAAAGCCATATCTACAGCCCTCACATTCTTACTATCCTCAACTAAAGTTTGGATGCGTGTCTCTAGTTCTATAATCTTCTTCGTCAGCCTAACTATTTCCCTGCATTTATCACATGTGAATCCCTCGCTACTGACAGAGACAGATAAACTATACATGTGGCAGACAGTGCATACAACAATAGCAGGAGAAGAAGCCATTACTCACCGTGATTGATGAATGATACCGACTTAACTTACCACTGTTGTTTGATGAACTCGTGAAGAAACGGAGCGAGAGAGAAATGAAACAGCAGAAAAAAATAGACGCAAATCGAAACACAAATGACAAGCTAACCGGCTAACAAATGCTAACACGATGCACTCGCAGTTTTAGATTAAAAGCATACGATTAGTCAGATTAGTTTGATAGATATCAGCTATATGGTGGGAATTAAGTTATGTTTTACTAATTACACTCTCTGTTGTTAAAGTAAGATAGATATTCAACAGAGAAGTGAAGCTACACAGAGCTAAAATTGCAAACCTCTCAGGACAAACAGGAAGTAGGTATGTCTCAGATATGTCCCTCAAGGTATCTTGGAGAGGTGAGGCATAAAAGTCGCAAAATCTAACCACTGGGGTGCTTCAGGGCTCAAATTTTTAGACCACCTTTCTTCTCTGTCTACATGGCATCACTAGGTTTTGTCATTCAGAAACATGGCTTTTCATATCCCTGCTATGGTGATGACACTCAACTCTACCTCTCATTCCATCCTGATGGCCGATAGCTGCTCGCATCTCTTGCTGGATGAAGGTCTATCACCTTCAACTCAACCTTGCCAAGATAGAACTGCTTGTGGTTCCAGCAAACCCATAGTTTCATCACAATTTATCCATCCAGTTTGGCACATCAAACTTTACTCCTTCAAAAACAGCCAGAAACGTTGGAGTTATGATTGTTGATCTGCTAACTTTCTCAGACCACATTGTTAAAACTGCCCAGTCCAGCAGATTTGCTTTATTCAACATCAAGAAGATCAGGCCCGTACTTATTGGACAGGTCTTCCAGCCAGTTCTATCAAACCTTTACAATTAATCCAGAATGCGGCAGCAAGATACATTGTTTTAAAGTCATAGAACCTTGACAAACATTTGTCAAGATTTATATCAAATTATAGAGAATTTAAAAAGGCTGTTTTATTTTGTTACAGCTCATCGGTTCTCAGTATTGAACGTGTCCGAAAGAAACAGTTCTCATTTCAGTGTATTGGTGATTTAAGTAAATAACTTCAAAAATTCTGCTGACTTAAAAAGTGAACGCTTTTGAACGATTCAGTCTGAATCTTTTGAAACAACAGGTTCAAAAAAGTATTTGATCCCGAAACACACATCACTATTCTTGACTGCATTGTTCTTGTTAAATCCAAGTAACTGTTGTGTATTTTTGATCTCCCACTCCCATCCAGAGCAAATGAAAACTGCATGATCCCAATTTGTGTTGGGACCTGCGGGATCCTAATCCAGTGTGCTACTGTGGGTTTTTATAAGGGCTTTGATAACTGCCCGATTGAACGTATTTGGGAAGTGGCCTCAAGAAAGTAAATAATGAAAGATATTGACAAGAGTTTGTACAATTTACATTTTAGTTGTTAAGTGGTTATAATCTAGTGGTTAAATGTGATGTTTTACTTTCTAAAATATTTCTAGTCTTGGTGCTGTTAAACTGGTGTTAATTTGTTTTTGTTTCCTTTCACCTTAGACCTGATGCCGCTAAAAGAGGAGAGTCAAGAACTGAATGAAATGGAAGAGAAAAATCAGTATGACAAACATCATGATTTCATGAATGGGGAAAAATCATTTACTTACTCGCCGACTCAAAAAGCAGAAACTAGAAACCTTGAATTCCAGATGAGAGTTCAGACTGGAGAGAAGCCTTACACTTGCAAATTGTGTGGGAAGAGCTACAAAAGAAAAGAAAATCTTACATTTCACACAGGAATTCACACTGGAGAGAAGACATTCATATGCTCTCAGTGTGGAAAGAGTTTTAAACAGAAAAAGTACCTTGATGGCCACATGACAATTCACACTGGAGAGAAGCTGTTTGTTTGTGATCAGTGTGAAAAGAGTTTCAGGTGTAAAGGACACCTTGATCTTCACATGAGGAGTCACTCAGGAGATAACTGTTTTATATGTCAGCAGTGTGGAAAGAGTTTCTCACACAAAGGACACTTTGAGGATCACATGAGAGTTCACACCGGAGAGAAGCCTTTCACCTGCTCTCAGTGTGGAAAGAGTTTCACAGCTAAAGGAAACCTTAAGACTCACATGAGAGTTCACACTGGAGAGAAGCATTATAAGTGTCCTCAGTGTGAAAAGAGTTTCACACATCACACAAACCTGAAACGGCACTTGCAAACTCATTCTGGAAAGAATTCCCAAACCTCATGTCACACTCACTGTCACACTTAAAATGTTAATTTCAACAATCATCTGCACGTTCCCTCTGAATACAGACAATTTCCTTGTGATCAGTCTAATTAAAATATCACATTAATACATCCATATGAAAAATCATGTAAATGTGAGAACCTGATTGTGTTCTTTAAGCCTTCTTCAGACAGGACCAGTTTTACATGGAGTTACTTCTTTTGTAACAGCCCTAGGGCCCACTTAGTAGTCTGAGACTTTGACATGGATGCACACCTGTCTACCGGCTGGTAACGGTTTTAGACAATCACACATGGAAAATTTTGAAATCCTTGGAAATTGGTAATGTGCTGCAGATACAGCATAACATGATGAGGACAACACTCAAGGCAGCCTCCTGGTTGGTTGAGAAGTTAGGCTCAAGGGACTCTATTATCTTCAAGAAATGTATTACAAGTACCTTTATAAGCTGCTGTGAGCTTTGTGTGTTATCTCTTTGCTCACAGACGTCTGCTGTGTGTAAATTGATCAATATCTCTGTAGAAAGCTAAAAGCAAGACAAAGACAAACTTTTGATTTGTGTTTCACTCTGTCTTCACAATTATTTATTTTCTACAACAAGAAAATCTACAACAGTACATCAATATTCCATCATTTAAGGTTTAAAAGTAGCTTTCCATGGTTTTTATTATGGAGGCACTTGAAGAAAACTTCAGCTGCGTTGGCAGTGGGACAAGTCTGTGGCAAACAAAATGTTTTCATCATTCCATTCAGATAAAAAAAGGTCAAATATATTTGTTAGAGGCACAATACTTATTTTAGATTTAGTTAAGTGCCTATTACCAATAGAATCCAATCAGAATTTAATTTGGATAACAAATTATTTGATTGGACCTAACTGTTTTATGTATGTGTATATACACTCACTGGCCACTTTATTAGGTACACCTTGCTTGTAACGGCCTCCCTTTTGCCTTTAGAGCTGCCTTTAATCTTCGTGGCATAGATTCAACAAGGTGTTGGAAACATTCCTCAGAGATTTTGGTCCATATTGACGTGATAGCCTCCTGCAGTTGCTGTAGATTTGTCGGCTGCACAACCATGATGTGAATCTCCCATTCCACCACATCCTTAATGTGCTCTATTCGATTGAGATCTGGTGACTGTGGAGGCCATTTGAGTAAAGTGAACTCATTGTCATGTTCAAGAAACCAGTCTGAGATGACTGCATGGTGCATTATCCTGCCCGAATTAGCCACCAGAAGATGGGTACACTGTAGTGCATACGTCACTAACAGGCGGACCGCGGTCCGGGTCCAGACCCAGAAGCCGTCCCTGACCCTGACCTACAGCCAAAAATATAAGGTTATGATTTAAAACCTGACGGGGCGCTTCTATTTCATCCGGCGCAGCTTTTGTAGTCTTTACGGTAGTGGTAGTAGTTAAGCCATCCCACGTGATACCACTCAGCCAATCAAGTCTGGTAAACATTGCAACTTGACCATGCAGACCGATGAGAGAGTTAGCGGCAAGTTACACATGAAAAGTAGAACGAAAAAGAAAGATAGCGATACATGTAGAAAACAAAAGGAGAGATACAGACAACTGTGCCGTGCAGAATTTGGAGAAAGATAGAGAAACAGGCAAGTGAGACGGACAAAGAGAGAGAAACATGCAAGTGAGACGGAGAAAGAGAGAGAAACAGGCGAGTGAGATGGAGAAAGAGAGAGAAACAGGCAAGTGAGATGGAGAAAGAGAGAGAAACAGGTGAGTGAGATGGAGAAAGAGAGAGAAACAGACGAGTTAGATGGAGAAAGAGAGAGAAACAGATGAGTGAAAAGAAGAAAGAGAAACAGGCGAGTGAGACTTCTTTGTTGACTTTATTGATAAGCTGATTGTAAACTTCAGCAACCGTTTTGACAGCTTCAGGTTTGGAAGTGTTTCTATTGGAATGCATGGAGAACGAAAGGGGCTTTACAGGGGTCAGGAAGTCACTTTGGATGTGTATCTGTGGAGTTTCATTCTCCGAAGTCTCAACATAAAACAGTCTTCCCTAGTTGATAACATCATTGAATTATGTGTTAAACGGTCACAAGATTCCGGGAGTGTGGTTCCGCTGTCCTATCTCCAAATAAGAAGTTCCTTTCTTCTGTGTTTATTTATGGTGAGCCAGTCAGAGCGGCACCGAAATTCTGTCTCTAAGTGGATCTTATCAGGTTCCTTTGATGTGTAAGAGCCCGTGGTAATGTGGGCCTGTCCCCTCAAGTCCTAAACATTCCCCTTTGGTTCGGTGATGTTCCTAATGGAACATCGGCGGGCACTGGAACAAGAGGCAGAGAGGGCAGGCACACACAAGACAGAAACAACATCTCCATCACTGACTGAGTCCTGGTGTAGGGTAATTTGGGAATGAATTTTTGGTGCTCTTTACTGAGGCCATCTTTTGTTTTCCATAGGCTTTCTACGCCAAGTCTCGCGACTGCTGAGCATTCATTGTTCGTGGACATGCAAAAAGCAAAGATGGTGGCTCATGCCTGGATGCAGATTCCTTAGGAAGAGAGTTTTAAAGTTCAGCTCGTCCTGCATGTCAGGTTCGTTGCGAGTTCCAAAGTATGCCCGTCTGAGTCGACTGTAGTAGGCTTGAGGAGGTTTCGTGGCGTCCCTGTCTCGTCTCCAGGGCAGCCACTAAGCCTTGTTCGGACTCAGGATCGGCAAACTCTTTAATGAGGGCTTCTTGAAGCAGTTGATAGTCAATATTTGTGTGAGAAGGCTGCCGGTCCAGGAAACTGCAAACTTCAGGACAGGATGTTAATAAGAGCAAATACAGGGCTCTAGAGTGCGACCTAATTTCTCACGGGTGCGACTAACAAAAATCCCAGGGCGCACTGGTGCGTCCAGCCATTCGAGAAAAGAAAAAAAAGTATCCGCGACTCAGAAACTCAACAAAAGACACTCCCGTTAGGCTTATATCGTGGTCTAAACCAATCAGAGATAGTGAAGGGCGGACCCCCCCTCTGATTGGCCTTGGTCCAGATATTCCTGTATGTGTGTGTGCGCGTTGACAAATGCGTCACATGTGCTGCTGCAGTCAGACAGAGAGAAAGAGGTGAGTAGTAGAGATGCGTGCAGTGTTGCCAACTTAGCGACATTTAGCACCTTTGTAGACCCCCATAGCAACTTTTTGTTTTCCAAAAAAAGCAACTAGTGACAAATTGAGTCTCTCAGAGTGTCTCTGTGATCGCCGCAACGGCGCGAGATCAGCGCGTTTTCTCTGCATCTGCTCTGTTCAGCAAGCGTCTGAGAGGAGCCCGTTCAGTTAAAACAGATATTATTGCTTCTCTAAATGTACATGCAAATATAGAAGGAATCACAGCACTGGAATTGTCTTGTCTTATATTGTGTCTTATTTGATTTCATCAGACAACGGCTCAATACAATTATAAATTAGTATTTTTGTGCAGACTAGCTTCTTGGAAGGGAGAGCTGGTTATGAATTCTTAAAGGGACGTGTTTCAGTCATTATTTCATATTTATCCTGTTGACTGACAACATAAACCAGGGGTCCCCAAACTTTTTTTTGCGAGGGCCACATAATTTTTCCTTGTTTAATGGGGGGCCGGGTTGGTTTATGGCAAAAAATTACATGGGCAGGAGTGACTACTAGTATTATTGTTAAGATTTTAATTTAATTTATTATGCCTCCTATTGCTGGAAGAGTTTATTATTTTGTGCACCATACAAACAAATTATCAATACTTTTCAGTGCTATTTAAAATCAAAACATTTACTTATGCATATTAATTAGTGTGAACTGTGGGCTTGCTTCTGGGTGGTGAGATGTCCAATGTCACAGCCAGTCTCAAAGTCTGATGCAAATGTTCATCAGTGAGTCTTGATCTCATCTGAGTTTTCATCAGTTTCATGAATGAAAAGGTTTGCTCACAGATATACGCGCTGCCAAAAAGTGTGGACATCTTCATTGCATGCCTTTTGATGTTTGGGTATATATTATTAGGGAGGGCAGCATAGAACTCAATGAAACCGTTGGGCTTAAATGCGTCTTTCAGAACATCACAGTTCTGTAACTCAGCCGACTTAAACTGATAACAAGGCAAGGCTTCGTCAATGTCAGCAGCGAAGGGGTTCTGGAAAAGACGGATTTCTTTAGCGTGGACATGTAGCTCACGGAATCGCACGTCAAACTCCGCCTTCAGCTCGCGCGTGTCACCTGTTCGATCGCGATGACACGTTACGTTGAACGTAGGCTACCGTAATGTTGGTATGTGAATTTTAAAATTAATTAAGCTACGTTAATAACTAAGTTAAAGTAAATTTTAGTTTGAAAGTCAACCCTTATTATAAAATACTGACATGATATAAGTAAAACATATAAAAAATTACATTTTAAAATGACAAAATATGTCTCTGGCATTGTTCAGAGGGCCAGTCCAAATGTGGGGGAGGGCCGCATTCGGCCCGCGGGCCGTAGTTTGGGGACCCCTGACATAAACAGTCAAATATATAAAGTAAAACAGTTTTATTGAGAATTTGGCTGCATTAAAATACAGTATGAGTACAGAGAGACGATTAGACAGAACAGAACAGTTATTTTTTTCTTTACTTTACTTTGTCATTTAGCAGACGCTTTTATCCAAAGCGGCTTACAAATAAGAAGTAACTAAAATTAAAAGTTAAAACTATACATAATATATACACATTTTAAGAAGATAAAGACATGAAATAAACATGACAAATGCATACAACATTTCAAAACTAAACATTTAAATGAAAATAAAGCTAAAAAAAAATCAAAATATTAAATCAAGAAAAGGTATGAGTATAAAAATGCTTCTAACGTAACACTAAAGGCCTAAGTATACTTCTTTTTTGCATAGTAAGAATTGGTTATAAAAACTGTAAATACTTTTTTTTCATTATGTTTAGTGCAATTATTTGGTAGTCTGTGGTGGGATGGGGCGCAGGATTGTTTTATGGGTTTAAGGGGGGGGGGGTTGAGAAGCACTGCACTAGAGCATCCCTTCATTCAGACACAGTGGAAGATCTGATAAGAATCAGTGTAGAAGGGCCAAGTCTGGAAGATGTTGATGCTAGAGAGAGTGTGGCCAGCTGGTTTAGCCAAGGACAAAGATCAAGAAAGCTAAACTACAGGAGTTGGCCATCCGAGGGGCATGTGACTGCAATGGAGGATAGTCCATAATACATTGAGCCATGAGATGCTCAGTTTGACGCCCTTAAAACACTTAATTTAGATTTTATTTATCTTGAGATGTTTTAAGTTTAAATCTCTGCTCAGTGAAGCACTTTAAGCACCAACACTTTTTCAGTAAGTCACCTTTCTTGTAGAATTGTGCTTCAAATAAAGAACTTTATGTTGACCAGATTGTTAGTTAGTCGTTTTACTAGTCAATATTGCCTATATAAAAATTTGGGTGCACCTAACTTTTGTGCTGGTGCACCTAAGAAAAAAAGTTAGGCGCACCAGTGCAAAAAGTTAGTCTAGAGCCCTGAAATATAGTCTATCTTTGTCCGTAACGTAAGGTCACATTTCCAGATGGAAATCGATATCTTGGAGATAAGCTTGGACATTTTGGTTATTTGGCACTCTGTGGGTGAATTTGCCAATGTTCCTGGCGAGCTTGTCGAGGTCTTTTAGGTTCAAGCAGTGCAACAATCTGCGACTGGCTGCAGCAAGTTATTTTGGCTTTGTCGTAAGGTAAATTTCTTCAGAGGGAGCTGGTGAATGTTTCAACACCACCCCTTCACCTTTTGCTCACGTGTCAGTCCAGGAACAGGTGACCCGGTCCTGCTTGGCAGGGGTGAAGTCGGTGTATGTTGTATCCTTGATGGATCACGGTGTAATTCATAAGCGTGCTTGAGTTCCTCTTGGAAACTTTCACATTCCTCTTTGAAGTAGTCGAGCTGTCGTGCTAGGCGGCTGATCTCGTTTCCTGACTCATCCAGGTGAGCTTCAAGGGCCTCGATTTTTGTCCCTGAAGTCAGCCTTTACTTTCTCCAGTAGCTGCTCTACAAACTACAACTTGTCAGAATGATCAGCGTAGTCTGCCTTGATTTGTTCCATTTCTCAGATAATAGCTGCTAGAGTCTCTTTTATCCTGTTGATCTCCTCCTCAGCGCCTTGTTCCACCTCATCAGGCCCTTCCTGTCACCCCTGAGCTTCAAGTTCCAGCTACTCTATGCGTCGTTGTGCATGTGTCAGCTCCTGCTGGAGTTGTGCAGCGTGTTTGTCGCTTCACTTGAGGGTAGCGATGAGTGTGTGACTTTAGGAGCCGGTTATCTTGGCTAATTCTTTGTGACTGTAGCTTTGACTTGGGTCTAGTCCCATGAGGCTTGATATTTTGTCATCCAGCTGGTCCGGTGTCTGATGTTTGAGTGTTTCAGCAGCCTTAGGGAGGAGGCTGTCTGTCGCAACACTTAGCCATTTTTCCAGATCCTCCCAGTGACCGACATGTTCTGTTGTGCGAGACATGTTCTGGCGTGGTGAGGGAAATCTGGAACCAAAACTGGCACAGACCTTGATGAGAAACAATGCAAAATAAAGCAAAACCGGGGTGTAAATGTGCAATATATAGTGTATGCAAATGTTGAGAGTGATTCACTGCGATTGTGATCCTCTAGTGGAAAGCTTCAAATTTCTAGCCTCTGTGGGGAAAATTATTGAGCACACACACACACACACACACACACACACACAGGTAGCACAACTAGGAAATAGAGAAATAAATGAACACCAGAGCAAGTAAAAGGGTAGTAATTGGATGCTTCACCATTTTTTCCTGTGAGAGAAAGTCTCCTTTTTTTCAGGGAAGGAGGTCAATAATGTGTCCGCGCATGACCACCTTTAAATTGACCCAAAGTATTTAATATGACACCTCCCCATTATCGATAAACTCTAAAAATTATTTTAACTTGGTGGTAATATAGTCTACAAATTTAATGTCAGCAAGCAGAGATGGATTGAAACGCCAGGAATAAGACTGTTTAAGAAGAGAAAGATCAATAGACATTGTAAGGGGACTGTGATCTGAGATTAATATGCTGATATATTTAGTTTCAGTGACACGAGAGATTAACTGAAAATCAACTAAAAAGTAATATATTCTACTGTACGATTTGTGAATAGTAGGAATAATCCCTATCAGCGGGATGTTGAATTCTCCAAATATCCACCAGGTTTCTGCTCTTGAGCAGATTGTTTAAGACCTGTACTGATGCAATTCCCGGTGGGGCGTGTGCATAATCTGTCTAAATAAGGGTCTAAGTAACAATTTAAGTCTCCCCCGATCACTATATTAGAATTATTCCCATCGGGGAGTATATCAAAGACCTTCTTATAAAAGTTGGGTCATCTGTATTTGGACCGTAGACGTTCAGGAAATTCAATGGCAAAGAGTTTATGGATCCGGAAACTATAATATATCTGCCGTGAGGGTCTGTGATCATAGAGGAAAATTTAAATGGAATATTTTTCCGAAAGAGGATGGCCACACCTCGAGCATGAGAAGTAAATGGTGATTGATAAACTTGTGGTATCCAGCTACATCTTAACATATGTTGCCCGGTTGCTTTAATATGAGTTTCCTGTAAGAAAATTACATCTGCTGATAAGGATTTAAGATGCCTAAATACTTTTGATACAACAAGTCTGATACAACAAGAACATCAACTCACAACTTACCCCGCCCTCCATCATGTCTTCCCGGAACAGACACAAAGTTCCCAGTTCCATCCAAAAAGGAGCTGCCGGGCAGTTGACCAAAGAACCAACTACTCAAGGGGAAAGAACCCTCCCCGAGGTCTCAAAAATATGAACACAAAAGTCATGATACCGTCAAGAGAATAATAAAAAAATTATAATAATAGTACAAAATAATAAAATAAAAAGGGCCGTTGTGTCATTTTAATTAAGTCTCATTGCGGCGTGCATTGATAACTCCTGCACCTCAGAGTCAGAGGCTAGTTACTAGCTCCCAGATATATATAGACACTACAGTGGCACAGGAAAATATAATTCAAGCATGGATCTAGTACCCTGAATTCTCGCCACATCCTTCCACGAATCATGCTGCTATCGTTGGATCCTCGAAAACTGTAGGCGTCCCTGTCACCTGATGTTGAATTTGCAGCCTAGCCGGATATCGCAGATTAAACTTAATTCCTTTTTTGCACAGGCTTTGCTTTACATCTCGAAAGGCGTTCCGCTGAGACATCACCTCGCTGGTATAGTCTGGGAAGATCAGGACCCTTTTCCCTTTGTATTCCAACGGCTGCAATCTCCCACGACGCAGAATCAGCTCCTTCTCTTGAAAATGATGGATGCGCGCAAGGATTGTGCACGGCTTTTCGCTCGCGGCAGGTTTCGGCTGAAGAGATCGATGCGCTCGATCCACTTTAACTGGATGAGGGAAATGCTCTTCCCCAAGCAATTGGGGAATTAGCCTTGAGATAAATTCAGTGGGTTTACTTTCCTCTTCTCCTTCTTGTATCCCCACGATCTTTATATTGTGCCTTCTAGACCGAGCCTCTAGATCCAGAACCTTAGCACGGAGCTGACTGTTTTGTTTAGACAGTTCTGAATACTTAGTTTCCAATTTCTGTATCCCTGCCTCAAAGTCATTGGTCGCCAATTCTTGATTGGCCACCCGGGCTTGTAGCTCAGCCTGAGAAGTCACAAGCTTCTGAAAATTGAGTTCAAAAGCATCAAAGCGGGCGTTCACTCCTTGTAAGATTGACTTGGACATCTCCTTACTTATCTCCC
Organism: Gymnocypris eckloni scoliostomus; assembly: GCA_027564155.1. Classification (NCBI taxonomy): domain Eukaryota; kingdom Metazoa; phylum Chordata; class Actinopteri; order Cypriniformes; family Cyprinidae; genus Gymnocypris; species Gymnocypris eckloni. The sequence continues at coordinate 4,709,788 of CM050415.1, read as the reverse complement.
AACACATAACAAGAGCAGCGTCTGGAATTTTCTCAGCCTTGTCAGGTGAGCTATTAGCTTTAGCTCCGGTGACTTGATCGTCAACTTTTAACTTTATTAGAGGCACTCGGCTTTGGCATTTTCGGGTCTTAATAAGAGTTTATGCAAAATAAAACAAGTAGACACACTTTGAAAACGGAAAACTAAGTAAAACACGGTAATATAATTACTTTGTCGAGACCGCGGAGAGGAGCTCAAGCTAAACGCTTCTATACCTCGCACATGCTCACTAGCGCCCCCCCACAGCTCCATTCCTGACCATTCCTGTCACCTGATGGGTTCCTTGCCACTGTCACCTTTAGATTCATTGTGGACACTCAATATTTAACAATATTATTAATCGGATATTATGAGATGAGAACTTAATTGGGCTGGATGATGACCACCTGAGCTGATACCTCAAGGCAAATAGAACGAACTTAAAAATTGATGATCTTTACACTTTGTCCTTGAGCGGAACTAAATCAAGACTTCAGCTGAACAATGTCATTATTTGCTGAGAATTAAACCAAACTGATCTATGACATCACTTGATAGTAGGATTGCTGTGATAGCCGTAGGGCTGTCAAAATGGCTGAAAACCTAAATGTGAATTTTGTACTTAAATATTATTAATATTTGAATTTCATTTCACTTAGTTTTGAGTAAAAACCTTTTTTTCATTCCAGTTTCAGAGCTCTGAGGTTTCTTTTCTCCTTGTGAGTGGGGTGACTTTAAATTGTCTGTCTTTAACTTTAGAAAAAAATCATATAAACATTTTAGAGCTCTTTGGATTAAAGCTATTTTCATAACTCATTTGATAAAATTATATTACAAATAAATAACTTAGTTTGTGCTTAACAGAGTTTACAAGTACCCAGTTTTCTGTAGTGAGTGCAGTAAATTGTAAGTTTATTCTTTAAGCTAGCTTTCCAAGCAGCATGTCCTGTCAGAAAGCCTTTCTCAGTCAGACAAGAACCTCCCCAACGGCGTTGGATTCTTCATCAGTGGCATAAACTTTGTATCTGACAATTTCTTGAACCAGGCCTTCAAGAATGTTTGACTTCAGTTTAGAATCTGGAATAAGACACATGTACCCTTCTATGCTGCATTGCATAGAATATATTGAATGTCTTTGTATTGAGCTATGAAAAAAATAATCTAACAAAAGATTTGTATAAGATTTATATATTATTTAAATAAATGTATTCGATCCAATTGCTGTAACCCTTCAGGAGGATGGACCTGGTAATTTTTTGTTCTTCATCTGTCCATGACTCCACAACATTGAGAGTAAGAGGAGGAAGACATGACTGGTTAATAATCCACCCTTATGAAAAATACATTTATTCAAGTGTGCTATTAGTATACTTCTTTTTAGTAAGGGCACACAGCCATGTCCTGTTGATCTGATTTCCCGTTTACCCTCACAGCCTTGAGTTCCAATCAAAATGGCTGAAAAAGTCCAAAGTGCAGTTTTTAGTATGTATGTATGTATGACACCCCCTCCTCAAATTCAGGACGAGACCCATCTGTGAGGGCACAAACTGTGGATGAGTGATGCGTTAAAATCTAGGTGTCCAGGGGAATGTGTTTTTTTTAAACTTGTATTTCATTGTCATTATTTCGTTATACTTTCAGGACTGTGTGTATTCAGCCTAAGTAATTTGTGTGGTGGGATGAAATAAGTGCTCATTAAACAGACACAGAATAGCTACCGAACTTCAGGATGAGAAAGACCACATTCCACCATTTATGTGACATACTTAGGCCCTTCCTCAGTCGACAGGACACAAGCTTATTTAGCTATGGCTAAAAACCTTGAGTATTGTTTCATATCACATCTGTTTGGAATTGACTACTGTCTACTGTTTGTAAAATCACACATGAAGTCACGACTGTTGTTATATGACATTAATGCCCCATCAGATAACCCTGCAGATTACTACAACCCAAAGGGTTCATACTACGCATTATTAAGGGTGAAGATAAGAAATCCTGAGACATGAATAAAAGGCTGGCCTGGTCAGGGAGAGTGCATGACGCACGTGTATTGGCAAATTCCTCCCTTTACCAGAAAGGGCAGTGTGGCACCCAGAGCTGATGTTGACTGGCCAGGATACAGCTCCCTAATGATGTTGTTCATTAGTGTCACAAACATCTGAGTGGTTGCTGCCTGTTGTTCCTGCAGAGCCTTGTAGCGGCGCTAATCTGCCTCCTGTTGTGCTTTCATACATTGTGTACATTTTATGTGATATTCCAGTTTTGCGCATAAGTTAAATTCGAATATTTGGATGGAAACAGCTTCTTTCTTTTATTTGCTCTGGGAACTGCAGTGTCCAGTGCTGCGCCTCTTCCTTCTGATGCTGGCTGCTCACTCGCCACATCTGCAAAACAAACACACTAAGCTCAAAATAGTAACTATAATTAATATAGAAAAAAAGCTGAAGTTTTTAATGGGACTCGACAATGTGAGATGGGTTGATTGTGGATTTTGTGCCCAGAATTGCATCAATTTCATCGAACCATGTAAACTTGTTATTTTTAAAGGGGTCATCAGATGCTAAATTCACTTTGCAAGTTGTTTGAACATAAATGTGTGTTGGAAGTGTGTGTACACATCCATCCTATAAAGATAAAAATCCACCCAGTGTTTTTTTTAAATCCCTTTTTTAAAATCCCCTTTTCTCAAATCAGGCTGTTCTGAGATTCCTGTCAGAAAGACGTAGTTATGTACAGGCCGCTCCCATGATAGTTGATTGACAAGGCTGTCTTAACTAAGACCCGCCCTGAGTGAGCTGAGAACTAGGGGTGTAAATCGGATGGTTCGTCCCGGTTCAATATCGATTATCATACCCAGCGATACGAAATTTGCCGATACCTCCAAAAATTATAAGATTCGATGCAAGAGTATAACGATCGATGTATCGATATTATGATATTATATACCTATTTTAAACAACCATCTACATTTTTATTAACTCACAAATGCAACCAAAAATATATAATATGAACATAAATCTAAAAATGCTACTATGGGCTCAGTGCTAGACATCCTTTCTACAGATAACCAAATTACAAGCAATAGCAAAAAATAAATACAACAGAACAAAGACACAAGTTCAATAAACAGTGCTTTTCAGGTTTCTCAGCTCAGTCTAAAATACATTTTCAGGTACGCTACAGAAATATAATAAACAAATGTAAAATAGCTGCAAAGTCTTCACTGTTTAAATTAAATAGCCTATAAATTAATCATTTTTGATGATACAGGTTATTTAGTCAGGAGCTGTGAGCACTTGTATTTTTCTTTGACAGCATTAGATTTATTATTAGTTTGCTTTCACTTTAAGAACGAAAGCACATATTTAGGGTGAATCCCAATTCTCTGTCTTACCCCTTCCCCTTAGATTTGCGTGTTCACGTGAGAGTAAGGGCTGTCCCAATTCTTGTTTTGATCGAGGGGTAGGGCTAAGGGGAAGGGGTAGATACCCCTTAAAACCAAGAATTTTCACGAGCTTACTTGAAACCAAGGGGTACCCAGAACACACTGCGGCCAGATCATCCAGAGAGTATTTTCGGCTTAAATAATTTATTTAAAATTACGACAGTCTTGTTTTGTGCTCTACACAGTCCTGTAACTTACATATATATTTGCAACCATGTTCTTAATTGAAACGTTTTTAAAAATCGGTATTTTTCCACGCTAACGTTACATTGCTGATTTGCACAACAGTCCCGCATTTCTCTAACTAGAGAAAACATCACTAAAACCCACGCAATCGACATACACACACTTGCAGATGGCAAGTTTGTGATCAACACTTGTCGCCTCTGGTGACGTAGCAGCCAGCTAGCGACGATGTATGATGACGTAACAGTAACCAAGTGGCGTCTCATTTCATAGGGGTATGTTTTCACCTCTAGCGCTTACCACTCGTTTTTGAGGGACAAGGGCTAGGGGTAAGACAAAGGGGAAGGGGTAAGACAGAGAAATGGGAAATGGGATTCACCCTTAATATACTGATATATGCTTTTTTCTCCACTGTTTACGTTAAGACACATGCTATGCTTAACTGACTGTTTACAAGCATATTAGCCAAAACATGCATTTCGATGTAGTTTTGTCTGTATTTATTCATCCATGCACCAAAAAGTGGAAGAGAGCTCAATTCAGTATTCGCGCAGAGTTAAGGCGGCTGTGTGTGTGCCCGCGTTTCAGATGTGTGCGCGGGAAACTTCCCACACAGCGCTCGACTGTTACTCCAACAATCCCGCGTCTTTTATGCTCATCTTGTGCCTTTGGCAGTCCTTATATCGAGTTCTGGCCGTGAGATTGAACGAAAATGCAGGCGTTGGCGGTAATGCATAGACGGACATTATGTGAAAATGTGGACTGCCAAAATATAGATTCCTTTTTATACTACAAATATCGATATTTTACGCGTGGCATCAAGGCATCATATCGTCATACATCGTATCGATATATCGATACGCCCCTAATGAGAACTGTTCGCCATTGTGTCAACTCCGGTGCAGGGGAAGACAAGAAGTTTCTGATTAAACGATTAACATTTTTTTTTTTTGTTGGATGTAATAATGAATATAGCAGTCGTCATTTACTCCCGACATCTGAGCTGCTGAAGACGCAGTGGTTTAATGTCAATTTTATTTTGAAAGGAATGCTATGATCCCCAATCTACATAAATGCGTCTATGTTCGCACAAATAATTCGTGATCCAGCTTCATCTACAGAAGAAGTGAGTATAAGGGTTTTTATGAATCTTTGCAAACCGCCTTTCCTAATAGTGAGCTAGTTAGCCAGTTATGTAACCAAAGTATGTTATAGACTTTTAATTAAGATCCTATCAACTTGTGTAAAATGGGCATCCGATGACTCCTTTAAAACACAGAATCGTTCACAAATGATTCAGTGGATGTAAATGGATCGATTCATTTAGTTAAAGGCCTAGGAGTAATTTATGAACACTAATTCATTTCTCAAGGCAATGCAACTAAATATATTTAAAATAAATAAATACAAATCATACTTTATATATATATATATGTCAGTGCTGTCAATCGGTAAAAAACAAAACAAATTAATCATACATATTTCTGAAATTAATCGCGATTAATCCCACCTAACATTTAAAGTTTTTAAATATACCTTTATATTGCTATAATTCGCATTCAATCGTCAAATTAATGTACAAACATTTTTTTTATATTTGTTAATGGCATTATTTTTATGACTGAAGGCCAGTGTCACTGATACCAATTAATACTGTTTTCCCTATAAAAACATTTCCCTTAATATTTAACCATTGACTATAGCTATTCAACTTAAATCGATGATCGATTTGAACATTTATTAGACTTTAAAAATAACTTATAATTTAGTGAATTTAAACCAATCTTCACATAAACCCATTATTATAAATGTCATATTTATCTGCCTGTGCCCCTCAGCAGAAATATACATAAATTGAATAAAGTTATCAAACACTAGGCATGAATAAGAAATTATTCAAACTTAATTTGAATGTTACAAGGCACAAGCCACAATTGAATAATTAAGGCAGAAGGAGATAGCATTAAAATACAAAGCCATGTAGTAATGTTTTTTTTATTATTCTTGTCCATTATTATTTTAAATGTATTTATTTTTAATATTTTCATTTATATAATCTCTGCTTCGTATTATCTTTATCATGACAAGTTTGAAGAATATCAGATTAACAAAAGCACCCCAAATGATCCACATCAACCTTCAGTCTCACAGTTCATGGAAACCCATGTTGGGCAGAACAGTGCCAGTCACCCACAACAGAGAGCTATAACTAATTCAATACTGTCTGAGTTATTTATTCATTTGTCCATTGTGGAAAACAAAATGTTCTTTCTCTCAGTGCTTGACCATAAGTATGCACCAGTGTGTCTGAGAAAATTGGCCTCAAAAGTATAAAACCTTGCTGAGGAGCGATGCAATAAGCTAAGAACTGTGTTAAGCACAGATGATATATAGAAAAATTAGAGGGTTTCTTGGTGTAATTGCACGCTTTGAGACAACAGATGAGAAGACCAAACTTACCTCCAGTTTACTGTCTTGACGTGGGTGACGGTTTAAAAGAAACACGGGCTCTCTCAAAACCATCCAGAAGCAGTTCATTGCTTTACGCAAGCACAACATTCAAAGAAGTCTTTAAGTCTGAATTTGAGGCGATTCCAGCAGCTGTTAATACAAGATGGAAGTCAACACTTAGGCAGGTACAAGCACTAATAGAATGTGATCACCCAGTGGTCTGTGGTGCCTGCTTCTAGTGCTCCAGTAGAGCGTGTTTTCAGCCATGGAACCATCATACTACAACTCCATCATGCACAAATGAGTGACAGACTTATGGGCAATTTGATCTTTTGCAAGTGCAATGCACCATAGGACCCAGAAAAAGAACAATCACTGTTACGGACAAAAATATTAATTCCTTCAATCACAAAAACTCTGTCTTGTAGTATAAATTTGGTTGCACAGTTTGATCTTCATGAGTTTGTGTGTATCCATGTTGCATGCTTGGTAAGTATGGTAGCAGTAATTTCTTCTGCATCTGCATTTCTTTTCACATGATATTTCTTAATCCGTTTCTCTGAGGTTCTAAAGAATGGTTCAATGGATATATTTTCATGCACACATCAAAGTCTGCAGCAGTTATTTCTATGAAATTATTTTTCGTCTTTGATATTCTGTTACTAATAAAACAATGTTTTTCTTAACTGCTTGTCCTATTTTGGCAGTAGATCTACAACCCTCTCTTCCTGTGGAACATTTTGGCAGTTTTGACTCTGGCGAAGCAGTGTTTTCTGACTCACACAATAACTCCGTTTTGCCGTCGCCTCAGAACCTGGAAATACAGGACGTACTAAATGAAACTAGATTTGAATCCCACTCTACTCATTACAAACAGGCCTTTGGGACTCATGTTCTTCAAGCATCCTCTTTGATATAAAGCAAGTATTATACAGGTAATATTTTTTTCATGTGTAGAATGATGAATTATCAAATGATGATGTGCAGTACAGACATGCCACTGCTGTTGTGGTGACTGCTAGAGAGAAACATTATCTCTCACGGGTTAGTATCAATTTATCAATCAATAAATAAAACTCTTGTGAACGTGTATCATACAAAGTGTATGTATGAATGCACACACACACACATACACACAGTGCTTGAATTTATTAGACTACCAACTAATGTAAGGTTTGTGCCACAGCTGCTCTAAACTAACTGTATTTGTGATTACCAAAATAAGTTTTATGTTTCTGTAATGGCTAATCCACCAGTATATTTGGTTTCTGGAGTTTATTTTCTACTGTAGAGCCTTTCCTTGCTTCAGGTGGCAGAAAACATTTTTTTTAGAAACTTCAGCCCTGGGAGTAAGTTTCGCCAACTGACTCTGAAGTGTGGCTATTTGTTTCCTCAGCTCTTTAGTTTCAGACACAATTGACAACACATCAGAAGTTTCTGATTGCCTAGCCTCATCTACCACCCATGTTCTCTGGGTATGCACTTGAACACGTTGCTTTGTTCCAGCTAAATGCTGTCTCATGGGCTTTTCTTTAGCTGCATATTTATCTTCCTCAGTGTGCAACATCAATAATAACTGCGCAAAAGAAGGCGGATTATTACGTTTCTGTTCTAGACCTAAATCTGCAATCAGATTATTGTCCCAGCAGCCCCGACAGAACTGTCTTAGCAATTGCCGGTTTGCTTCACTAGACAAAACACCTCCTCTCTTAACAGCAATGGTCAAAGCAGCTTGAAGTCTGGACAGATAAACTGAAGGCTTTTCACCAGCGTTCTGCAAAGTATTCATGAACTTAGCCAAAAGTTCATCGCCATCCTCCACAGTACCAAACGCTGAATCCAGCAACTGCATGTATTCAGATGGTGTAGTTTCAGGGCCCAAGTGTTTTACAATATCAGAGGCTGGGGGTAGCAAACTGTCTAGAATCTTTCGTGACCCATGGAAGCTAGATATTGTGGGATCTTTTAAGATAAAGTCAACACTTGTACGCCATGTGTCATACTCAATCTCATTTACTGGTCTGGGAATCCTCCCAGAGAAAACTCTGAGCCTTGTGCGCATGTGTATTCGCTTCTTCAGTTCTCACCACATGTTCAACAACTAATCTCTGTATATCAGGTGGGTTCAGAACAGTAGGAGAGGTAAGAATTGTGTCATTTACACAAAAGGTAGCAGACGGTATCTGCTGTTTCTCTACTGAATGTGGCTCAGTTGTCTCACTCGACCCTGCTTTGATCTCGGGTTGATCCTGATTGAGGTTTTCAGGAGTCTGATTTACAGCACCTGTCTCAGCACACGAAGGAAGGACAGCTGAGCTCATCTCTGTTAACATTTCACTAAGCATTGTCTCAAAGTTAACACCACTTAACATTGCTATTTCCCTCAACCCTTTGAGGTAAGACCTAGTGGCATCCCCTCCTAAATGTTTGGTATAAACATCAGACAAGGACTTCACTACATAAGTGATTTCAGGATTGTCAGTTAGCTTGTAAGTGTAAGGTAACATAGGCTCTAAGGACTGCATTGCACTTCCATTGCTAAACTCAACAATCAGGTCCTGATGAAATTCAGATATAGGATCTTGGATCTTCACTATATTGGATATGGACCCATGTTTCTGCAAATCCTCAATCAGTTTTTCATCATCTGCAGTTCCAGTTGCCCCACTAACTATAATAGCATAAGGGACTTTAATGCCTTTGGTAATAATTTCTTCCATTTTGTCAAAAGTCTGCTTGGGTCGTTTACAACTGCTGGCGTTGTTTATAGTTTCCAGTAATATAAAACCATCTCCTGGCTGGCTCGCCACTAATTGTGTAACACGGGGTACACGCTTTGTTCAGTTAAATGCAATTTTGGGATAAGCATCACTCATAATATGTTTGACGCCACTGTTTGTGTTCACCATGTACTAACTGTGAATCAGAAAATATAGGAGCATCTCTCTAGAGATGGGTAACAACTGGAAACTCACAAACAAGTATTATGGTAAGTATAGTACTTTTAATTACATTTTCCCCAAAAATGATGCAATAGGCCTTTTTTAAGAAAATAAAATAGAGAATAAACAATCACAATATAAAATTAACTAATAAACAAGAAATTTCAAGCTTAAATTTAAATGAAAAATAAACTGGTTTTGAGTACTCAATCTTTAGTGGTATACACTTAGTTACCCACACGATGAATATAAACTCTTATTTTCAGGTATACAACCCACATTCACTGTACAAAAGAAAATATAAATATCCCATAAAGAATCCTCTCTTGGAAGTAGATCACAGTTCAGTTTCAAATCTGTCCGAAATGTTCTGATATCAGATAATGTTCAGATTTTCAATCACTTATCTCAACTCCAACGATGTAGCAGTACTTCACTGCCCACATTGTGTCCAGAAAGCCTTTTCTCTTGAATAGGAAAAGAGACTGTTCCAGTTCTTATAACCTTAACTTTTGTCCTCTTCTTCCTTCAGATTCCATCCGGGTGGCTCGCCATCAATGAAACATCCAAAGAAAAAAAACCTGACCTATTAAAATAAGTCAGCAATTCAATAAAACAATCATTTTACATGGCTTTCAACTCAAAATACAAATACTTTTAGATAAGTATTTATCTAACATTATGATAAACTTTGTCTACCATAATTTAACAATAACATTTGTTAGTCATATGTATATAACATCAATGTATATTACTTTCTCTCCCATACAGGCTCACGTGTATCGGATATTGCAGCCACGCATAGGCGGTTCTAGGGGGGGGGGGGCAGTGCCCCTGTGACAACAAGCTTGGACCCCCTTGTGGCCCCCCTAAATGTAGAGTGTGAAATTATTTTTACAAAACTTTTTTTTCGCGATCGTTTTTTACATCCGTTATTAGACCTATTAGACCGTGGCAACGCGGAACAGAAATGTCACCCACACATTTTCTAGAGGGGCTGTTTAAAGCGGAACACAACAGTGCGTAGAACATGCATCTGCAGTTTTTTTTCTACTCAGAAGTTGGAAGTTTTGCGTGAATATTATAATTGAAGACTTCAAGCAAAGAAGGAAATATAGAAGTAAGTAAAGTTGTTAATATGTTCTATTAATATGTTGCTGCTAATTTTAACCTGGCCGTTTGTTATTTTGTGGCAGAAAAGGGATAAAATGTATGATCAACAAACTCATGGTTCTGAGTGTTTTTACTCAGTAAACGAGTTGTAACATTAAACGTTTAGACATAGTTAGTTTCCTAGCAAGTCAGTTATTTTCAGTAAATTAATTCAAAAGCTTCTTGGTCCCCATTGCTTTTGCTCTATAGTTCTCAGCTTCTCACCAAAATGAAGAGAAAGAAGGACATCATGTCGTTCTTCCAAAGAAAAGATAAGGTAGACAGTGAGACAGAGCCAAATTGTTCAGGTGTGGAGAGAGCAAGAGAGAGCAGAGAGCCTGCAGAGAGAGAACAGGAAGAGTTTTCCATTGGAGAGACGGAGAGTGAAGGAATATTAGAGGAGGAAAGTGAGACAGATGGAGAGACTGAGGCTGAGAGTGATACAACTACAGAGGAGCACTAACAGTGGACCATCAGGTTGTGCTGTTGAATACATATGTAAAGCAGTAAGTCAGGTTATATGGTGTATAGAAATGAATCAATTTTTGATTGAAATTAATTCTTATTTAACATGCTATGAGCTTGTGATATCAGGTGGATTTCAGAAGTTGTCTGATACCAATTGTATATCTAAAATTAGCCAAATATTTTTTATGATTTTTTTTTTACATTATACATTAAGGTTAAGGAAAAAAAACAGTAAACAAATAAATAAACAGCCATAAGTAATCATAACAGTAGTAATAACAACAAAAAGACATGACAGTAAAAATGAAGGTGGTAAAATAAATATATAAATACATTCTCATCAGCAAATAATGAAAAACTGAAAAATACTACGTTAGACAAACGAAGTAATAAGTGCACTTAATTCTCAATATTTATGTAAATGAAAACTATTTGCTGAAAAGGGTATACATACTTTTAATAATAAATTTTTTTTCTTTGGCAGATATCAGCAAATCCCGGGAAGAACCACCGGTGCAGCCAATGATGAATATATACCCAAGAACTCTGATGGGGGACCGGAGGAGGAGCTTCAAGGCAGCCTGGTACCATATCCACCCCTGGCTTGAATATTCCAAACTATCAGACTCTGTGTTTTGTTATGCCTGCAGGCATTTTAGCCCTCCTAAAGCCTCAGAGACGGTATTTGATTCAAAATTGGGGTTTAACAATTGGAAGAAGGCAACTTACAAATAGGGGGGATTTGCAATTCATGCAAGGTCTGAGCGGCACAAACAAGCAATGATTACATGGAGAGACTATCAGAAAGCTGTAAAAAGTAATGCAACACTGGTAAATGCCCTAAACAAGGAACACAACAAACAGGTTCAAGAAAATCGGGACTATATTAAAACAATAGGAGAAATACTACTACTTACAGCCACACAAAACATTGCACAAAGAGGACACGATGAGTCTGCAGAGTCAGATAATAAAGGGAACTTCATGGCAATCTTAGAAACAGTAGCTAAGCATGATAAAACTGTGCAAAAAAGGTTGACTTCCATTCATAATGCAAAATATACCAGCAAAGGGAATGAGGTTCTGAGTTGTTTGGCAGACATGGTTCGAACTAAAATTATAGAAGAAGTGAAAAACAGTGAGGTCTATAGCATAATGGCAGATGAAACAAAAGATGTAAAAAAAAAGAGCAGATATCTCTAGTACTCAGGTACTATTTCAGTGGAGCTGTCCATGAGAGCTTTCTCCACTTTGAATCAGCTGATCGACTAGATGCAGCAGGGCTTACTGACAAAATCATACACATATTAGAAAGTCATGGTCTTGAATACAAAAACAACCTAGTAGGCCAAGCATATGACGGTGCTTCAGTTATGAGTGGGAAGCATTCAGGTGTCCAGGCACGCATTAAAGAACAAGCAAAGCATGCTTTTTACATCCACTGCAATGCACACTGTCTAAATTTTGTTTTAGTGGATACAGTCAAAGCTATCCCTGAGGTAGGAGAGTTCTTCTCCTTACTAGAAAGACTGTATGTCTTCACATCTGGGTCATATGTGCATCAAAAATGGCTTGGCATACAGAAAGAAATGTACCCAGGTGCTAGAGAGCTTCAGAGGCTAAGTGACACTCGCTGGGCATGCCGATATATGGCTCTACATACTATTATGGATAGATTGCCTGCCATTAGTCTTGCAAGACATAGTCCAAGAACACAGTGGTGACAGATCTGTTGAGGCTAGAGGTCTGCTTGCACAGATAGATTTACAGTTCATTGTGTGCCTTGTTACCCTCCATAAAGTGTTTGGAGAAGCAAAATTTCTATCAGATATGCTACAGTCTTCATCACTTGACCTATCAAAGGCTGTTGATTTAGTTGAAGCCTTAGTTCAGACTTTGAATGACTACAGGGATGAGTCATTTTTTGATGACCTATGGAATGAAGTGTTGAACACAGCTGAGCAATGTGATACTGCAATACAGCCCCCTGCAAAACGACCAAAAAAGCTGAGCTCTCAATTTAATGCAGACTGTGTACTCAGTACAGTGGGTCAGAGGTCAGATTCAGAACGAGAAAAAGATAGTTTTCGTACAACCCTTTTCTACCCTGTTTTAGATCAGATGCTCAATGAGCTTAACAGAAGGTTTTCTAGCAAAAACTGTGAAATAATGACTGGCATCCAAACTCTAAACCCTACAAGTGATGCTTTCTCAAAGAAAAGTCCCTGTTTCCATTTGCTAGAATGTATGAATCAAATATTGAGGACTTGGGGCATGAACTACATCAGTTCAGAAGAATTTTAGAAAGGAAAATACAGAGTGGCATGCAGAAACCCTCCAGTGTAGTAGAGCTGGCATTATTCATTGAACCTTATAAAGAAGTTTTCTTTGAGCTCTTTAAACTATGCAAGATAGCTGTTTCAATCCCTGTTAGTACTGCATCTTGTGAACGGAGTTTTCTGCACTAAAGCTGGTGAAAACCTATCTCAGGTCCACAATGTCAGATGACAGATTAAGCAATTTAGGTGTTCTAAGTATTGAGTCAAGGAGGGCAAAGGCCTTAAATCTAGACAATTTGCTGATCTTTTGCAAAAACACAAAAATCGTAGAATACAGTTAATGTGACTGATATAATATCAGTGATATTGAATATGTAATGCAAATGTAAAAATATTTAAAATGCAAGTTACTGTGACATACTGAATATGTAATGCAAATGTAAATATATAATGGAAATGCAATTACAGTTACTGTGACTAATACTGAATGTAATGCGAATGTAAAAAATAAAACGTAAATGCAAATTCATTGTTCAATGATTATATCCATGGTATTTTGCCTGTTTAATGCCTGCAGTGCAGAAAATGATATGACAACAATAAGGTCTAAATGTAACTGGCCCCTCTAACAATACACCTGGCCCCAGCCTGGCCCCCCCAGTTGAAATAGTCTAGAACCGCCACTGCAGCCACGTGAACTGCAACTCACGTGTGATTAGCGATCTCGACAATTTAACAAATACAGTGCAAAATACCATACATACATGCATCAATTACAATAAAATTTACCCCTTAAACTGTTGTTGTGTGCTTATTTTTACCATTAATAACATTTCAACTGAATAACTCACCATATCCAGCATTTCCTTATAAAACTCAACAACAAAATCCTTCCGAACAAAAATAATTACTGTATGTCAGCAATTTAAGTCTCCCCTCTTGAATTACAACACAAATTGTATCTTATTTAACTTTTTAAAGTATAATTTTCCTTAATTAGGAGCTCTAACTAAAGTTTGCGATCTTCTCCGTGGCTTCCTGTTTCTGCTAACTCGTCAGAGACAGAGAGTGCCTAAACAGCATCTCATTGGTCAACTACGTCATATCCAACTTTTACTTATTTTTCCATCTCACTATTTATTTACATTTTACTTAGTTTAAATGAACAATTAAATAGACAGGAACTTTTAATAACATCACAAAACTATTTAATAATTACACAAATTATTGTAAACCTGGAACAAAATTAAGTCCGGGTTACACTTACATTTGCATATTAATGACGTAATCACGTCCTATTTTGCATTCTGCCTAAAATGACGGTGTATAACGGTTTTCCCTAATCCGTGCTCAAATAATGTACTTTAATATACAAGCAGAGTGTCCAGTATAAAACTATTATCATTTAACGTTACATATTTTCTGTCAGACAACGGAACTGAACTTGTAAAACCAGCAGTTACATCATCTGCAATGATACAATTCTGGATTTTGCTTTTTATACGTGTATATGAGTTTAATAAGTTTAATTAAGTTTGTTGTGTATGAGTAAGTACAATCACGTACAGTCTCTCAGCCGTAGCCCAGTAAGCGATCTTAGAGGAGTTCAGAAACTGGAATAAACTAAAGCTCTGTGACAGTGAGTAATATAAGTGCATGAGATAAAAAAACAAAACAAGGCAGAGGAAAAAACGGTCAAATTAAATAGTTTTATTTCAAACAAAGGAGAAGCAGGCAAGTGATTGGTCCGTGGCAACACTGTGTGCACATGCGCAGCTCATTCACATCTATGTCAGCTGCCGTGCGGTCACTGGAATGTGCTGAATCCTCTCAGCTGGAGCCAGAGCTCACTGATCAGAGCAGACACAGGGAGAGGTGTAACTCAAGATCTCGTGCTCGCAAGACAGTACTGGCGACATTTGGAAAGTTGCTAAGTTTTTTCCAAAAGTCGCTAGATTTGTCACTAGGCGCTTTAAAAAAAAAAGTTGCTAAAGGGGTCTGAAAAGTCGCTAAATCTAACGACAAAGTCGCTAAGTTGGCAACACTGGTCTTACCTGGGCTAAGGAGAAGAAGAACTGGACTGTTGCCCAGTGGTCCAAAGTCCTTTTTTCAATTCTATCTTTCTACCATCTCTATTTTAGAGAGAAAGGCCTGGGGTCCTTCACAGACATATTGGCACTCAGTATGTTTATTAGGTGAGGGTTCTGTGATTATTTGTTAATCTAATGAAAAATGTATTTGTTAAATCTAATGAACAATTGTGTCGGATTGGCACAAATGCTACAATACAAATAGTGTAAAAGCAACTTTACAGTATTAAATAGATATAATAGTGTGTAATAAAGCAGAAGGACAATAGTAAACACAATAGTAATTTTTAGTTAAAGGCATTTCATTATTGAATTCAGTGATGTCATCGTCCAGCTCAGTTCAGTTTAAAAAGTATCTGTGAAATCAAGTGGATAATATCGCTGGAAATTAAGTGTCCCCAACTAAGCAAGCCAGAGGCGACGACGGCAAGGAACCAAAACACTATCGGTGACAGAACGGAGAAAGAAACCTTGGGAGAAACCCCTCTGGCCAGACGAACTGGTAGCTTGTTCCAACTGCAGCAAAGTCAGATTGTGCAGAGGACCTCAAAACGAACATTGGTATGCGGTTTTCTGTATTGGTTTCCATCCCCTGGTCTAAATTAAAGGGTGTCTGCTTAATATTTGAAACTATACCAAAGAAGATGATCAGGAGAAGAATAAAAAGGTAAAGGATATACAAAATATAGTACAAATAATAAAAAGTTGTCAAAAAGTTGAATCAGATGAAATGCACTTTCAGCTGTGGTGTGTGAAAGTAACATTGTTTTCTAAAAGTTAAACATTTTTTATTGCCACCTTTTTCTAAACCTCTTGTCACGCTATTGAAATCAGAATTATCTTTACAGAATGAGTTTGCAAGTGCCATTTCAGGTCTGTGTGATGTGTGAAACTCTTTTCACACAGAGAACACTTGCAAGGCTTCTCTCCAGTGTGAATTCTTATGTGAATCCTAAGGTTTCCTTTAATTGTGAAGCTCTTTCCACACTGAGGGCAGGTGAAAGGTTTCTCTCCAGTGTGAATTCTTATGTGCTCCTCCAGCTTTGCTCTTTTTGTGAAACCCTTCTCACAGTGAGGGCATGTGTGATGCTTCTCTACAATGTGACGTCGTACACGATTCTTAAGGTTATCCCTGTCAGTGAAACATTTCTCTCCAGAGTGAATCCACATGTGCTGATTAAGGTTTCTTTTATATCTGAAACTTTTTCAGCACTGATCACAGTCAAAAAGATTCTCTCCCTTGTGAATTGCCATGTGACCCTTTAAAGTTTTGTTTGGTGTGAAGCTCTTCTCACACAGTTCGCAGGTGAAACGCTTCCCTCCAGTATGAGTCAACATGTGGACATTAAGGTTTTTTTTCTGTTCAAAACTCTTTCCACACTGAGGGCAATTGAACAGCCTTTCT
Organism: Gymnocypris eckloni scoliostomus; assembly: GCA_027564155.1. NCBI lineage: Eukaryota > Metazoa > Chordata > Actinopteri > Cypriniformes > Cyprinidae > Gymnocypris > Gymnocypris eckloni. The sequence goes on along the minus strand of CM050415.1, from coordinate 4,693,349 downwards.
CCAGCGTGGAATTTTAAGTGGTTTTCAAGGCTTTGTTTTTGACTGAAACTTTTTCCACATTGTTGACAGGTGAAAGGGCTCTCTCTTCTGTGAACTCTGATGTGGCTATTCAGATTAACTTTTACTGAGAAATTCCTCCCACACTCTTGACAAGAGTAAGGCTTCTCTCCAGTGTGAACTCTCATGTGAATTTTAAGACTTCCTTTTTGTATAAAACTCTTCCCACATTGTTGGCAGGCATGACGCTTCTCTTTAGTATGTCCTCTCATCTGGACTTTAAGGTTCCTAGGTTCTGTTTCATGAGTCTGTGAGTCACTCAAAGATTCTCCCCCTAGTCATGAAATCATGGCATTTCTCATCCTGATTTTTATCTTCCATTTCATTCAGTTCTTGACTCTCCTCTTTCAGTGGCATCAGGTCTAACGTGAAAATAAACAAAAACAAGTTAACACCAGATTATTTGTACAAAAGCCACAGACTTAAAAAAGATGTAAACCATCAAATCCAACATGTATGCTAGATACTATATCCTCTAATTAACTACAAAAGGTTTAACCTGTAATCTTAAAACCAAAAGACAAGGCTATGAAAAGATTTAAGGCATTTTCCATGTTTTATTGACCGTTTAAAAAGGAAAAGAAGAGATGTGGGACAGAAAGAAGGGGACTGGATTGGGAAAGATCCACGAGGCAAGACACAAACTTAGGATGCCCAAAGCGCAACAGCACTAGGGTTGTGCCGATAGTATGGTGTATCGACAATAGTCAGATATTGCCTGTTGCTGATGCCTATGACGATAGCAAGACAATTATTATTATAATATGTCAAAAATAGACTAAGGCTAGGTGCTAATCTTTAGTGAAGCAGTGTGGAGAGCCACTTCTGAAACATTTGGCTGCTTTTAGACGTTAACTGGAGTTGTTCACTATTCTGCAATGAGAATAAGTAGGTAAATAAATTATATAAATTAGCATGATAATATTGAGTATCGGCTGATCTCACAGGCTGAAGATCGGACAATATGTAAAAAGAGCATATCGCCCAACTCTAAACATGTCGGCATGCTGCCCATGCTGCTATCGGATTGTCTTAGCTGAAGGCCCATATTTTCTGACACAGGCAGGGTGATGTCTGACCAAAGTGGAGCCAGAGGGATGAGGGAGTCTGATGGAGCAGCGAGGATGATAGGCGCCGGTGCAGCAGAGGGAAGAGCCAAGACGGAACAGACAGGCCAAGGTCGTAGGATTGCTTTTGACATTGGTGGGGACATGACAGCAGAGCCCCCCAAACAACATGATAGACCTTACAACGCAGTTTCATCTCATCATGTCATCTTTATGTATAGCTTATGGTAGCCAACATATTCATAATCCATAAACTGGGTGTCTTAATCACGCATCACTTTATTTTAATATTAATTGGACCCAGGATGATCCTGAAAGAGAACTCCACTGTCCCTGTAGTAACAAACACAACTTTAACACGCATCTGATTGACAGATAAACCACACCCTCTTATTTAGGTACCGATTTTTCAAATGTGTGAATATTTTCAGCTAGTTTACTTTGTCCATTCAGTTTAACAACATTTTACAGCGGTTCCCAATCCCAGTCCTCACGCACCCCCGCCCAAACTCTATCTATTGACTGACTGCGGCGACTCAGGTTTGTAACGCTATTACAAATCCTACCACGCCACAGAGCATCACTCACATAGTTTTCCAAAAACTGAGTGTCTATTAACACTAAGTGCAAATACACCTTGATGGCAGAGGCCATTTACACTAACTCCGCCCACCAATATGTGATTCGGCTAGTCAACACTACAAAAGATGGCTGTTGATTGTAAGCTCCAATGGCGCAGAGGATACAACGCCCGTTCTACCCTTTTTAACGCAATCGACCCGGGTTCAAATCTGCCTCCTGGCTAACTTTTTTCTCCCTTTTCAAATATCATAATTGAAAAGTTGAAAAAAGTATCAGTTAGGGTTAGGGTAGGTGTGATTGTCCCAATAAGGCAGCATACATTTAATAAGTTGAATTAAACATACAATTTACACTCAATACATAATAACTGCATACTGTTTTAATGTACTACAATACTGAGGAGCAGATAATTGCGTCTATTTGCAATTAGTATTATAAATAGCAGAAAATCCTGCTATTTCAAGAAAGTGATAGTATATAAATAGAATCTATAGCTATTTGCACTTAGTGTAAATAGCACCTTTCGTTAAAGGGATCCTTTTATGTTTTTTCACTTTTTAAATTTTAGTCAGTGTGTAGTAAGTATGTTTGGGTATAAAAAGATCAACAAAGTTACAAAACTCAAAGTCCACTCCAAAGGGATATATATATATTTTTTTAATCCCTTTTCAAGAACTAGAACAAACGGCTCGTTTGGACTACAGCGTTGATTTCCGGTGTTTGTGATATCACAAAGCAGTCCATTAGAATATCATTAAAATAAATCCCTACAGAAACATGAATGTTTGGTGGGTGGGGAGAACGCTTGGTTGAGCTCTGCACGTTTTTTGGCTTTTGTGAGAGGCAAAAATGAGTGAACAGGAAGCTAACGTGGAACAAAAACAAGAGTCCATACATATATTATTAACACATTTTTCAACAACATGAAATTAAAGTTGTTTGAAGAATAAACCCTCTTAAATTACTCTCAGCATCCTTGTGTGTGTGGGTGTGTGTAATCCTTTAAAGGAGCATGTGGTTGCAAACACAGTGATCTGGATTGTAGTTACAGTAAATGTTAGGGATGCACCGAAATGAAACACCATAATTACCTTTGCACTTATCTATACATAGCAAATGCAGTTATTTTTAAGCTGTTGTTGACATCCTATTTAAAATATGATATAGCCAAAAAACAACAACAACAATAACGTTACCACCTTAATATGTCTTGTAATATCCGTGCATGCAAAGGTTCTGCGCGATCATCTTGTTCAATATTCTCGGGTCTGAATTGATATGGCAATATTGATGAACTTGCTGCTTTGGTAAGGGGCGGGGCAATACTGAAACACTGTCTAAGCTGTTAGCCAATCACAAAGCACTGGGACATCTAACCAATCACAATGCATTTTGTTTTTCAGAAGAAGGGCCTTCATCAAACCCGGAACTAATCGAGTCGTTTGTGCCAGGCTGGAGAGAAAGGTTTTGTAATAATGTAAATTATATGAAAAATTATGCGATTTTCGAACCACCAAACATAAGAGCATGTTCTAGTACACCCCCAAAACAAAATCAAGACTTTGTAAAAGAGCATAATAGGACCACTTTACGAAAATATGCTATTTTCACAGTGTAAATAGCATCTAATTGCTACTTTAACTTAGTGTATATAGCATCTCTCACTAAGAAAATATGCTATTTTCACTTAGTGCAAATAGCCGCTGCCTTCCATAAATCACATTATATTTGTCTAAATTTAGGACGCCCAAATTATTGTTAATGTACATAATGACTTTATCCTAGGCTGGAAGATTGAGTATTTTGCATGCTTTATAAAGATAGCTATATATAGAGCCATTCATATACATAGATAACTTTTATGTTAACTGTTTTGGATTGCAATCTTGAAATTGGTCTAATACCTGGCGCTATGCTGCTTGTCCGGCATGCAACTACCGTACGTTATTACGTGGCCCATGTATTAAATGTGGGTCCTTGAAAGTGAGCAGTTTTCTAAAGCATTTACTTTAGCTTCTTAAGTAATATCAATGCTATGACATATTTCAGATGATTACAATTACAAAATTACAAAAACATACATATATTTAATTGTTTGATCAAAATGATTGCTTAGGATCGCATAATTACCCAAATTAACCATAATATTCAGAACAATGGTGCTACATATACTTTTATTTACTACTAAATAGTACTAATGTATGGTTATGCCAAACTAGCTGATCTGGGGTTTTATTCAGAATTTCACCTTTTTTAAACAAGATAATTTTTTGGGTACAAGGTTTTTACGGTTACACCACATTTACATTTTTGAAATAATCCCCAAAATATTTCTCAAAATCATTTAAACCAGAAATTTTAGACTCGGCCCACAAAAACGAGAATGTATGCAATTAATTTGCTGATTTATTTTGACATTTTAACCCCTTTTAAATTTAATTAAACCATATGGACACAACAAATTTGTGTCATGTGATTGACCCCTTAGTTGCAAAACTAAGTGATAGAAATGAATGGTTTTCATTGTTTTTAATTCAGAAGTAGATACTAGGCTTAATGATACACAAAACTTTGTTTTGGCTATTTACTGTTTATCATAATTTAATGTGAGATAAAGAGATTCATGACTCAGAATGACTGATGAAACCGACCTGTTTGTTCCTCAGTATCTTCAATCTTCACTTTCCTCTTTAATAAACGTAATATCTGTTTGTTGCGCAGTATCTTCGATCACGTCTCCACTCTCGTCTATAATAAACATCATCTCTGTTGGCTGTTCCTCGGTATCTTCATGTGTGACAGTAAAAGCTTCTTCAATCTTCATGTCTTTTTCCTCTTTAATAAATGCCATCCTTATAACAGTGTGCTTCAGTAGGAGTTTTTCTGTGTATTTAAGATGAGACAGATCTCGGTGTGCGTCTCAATCAGCTTCCTAGTTCAGTAGTCAGCACACTAGTCAGCACACTAGTAAGAGAGTCAGTCAGAGTGAGAGTTAATATACTTAAATTACCTGGTTAGGCAAAAACACTCAAAACTAGCACTGCAAAATCTTAACAACGTGAAATCAATTTTAAGCTCTATTTGTTTATCATGATTCTTCAGTCAGCAAACAGTGCTCTATAATGAACAGAGACGAACTGTTTGCTCCTTTTGTTTGCTCACAAACTCGTTCATTATTGTTGTTAGAAGTATTACAGTGTTACATTAATTATCGACTCATTTCACAGTTGTCTATTTAATTGTCAGAGAGGGTTATTCTGGTTTAAACTCCTTAAATGATTGAAAACAAACCTTTCTCCAGCAGAAACACGGATGCAGGAGCCCGACACAGCTTTATGACGTCACCCCGCCAAAATAAAACCGCTCACACGCTAAAAATAATAAGAGAAGTTGACATACAGAAAACACATTCAAACAATCAGATAATGTATTCGTTTAAAGGATAAATAAAGGGGTAACACTTTAAAATAAGGAACACAATTTTACTATTAACTATTAACTTTTCCCTTAATAAAATCTTAGTTTGCTGCTTATTAATAATTTGTAAGGTAGTTGTTAAGTTTGGTATTGGGTTGGATTAGGAATTTAGAATAAGGTCATTTAGAATTAATATGTGTATAATTGCTACTAATAAACAGGTAATATTCTCGTAATAAATATGCTAATACGCAACTAGTTAAGAGACCCTAAAATAAAGTGTTACCACTCAAAGCTATAAATACCATTGATATATTGTTAAAAAAGTTTCTGGCTTATATCTAAATGCAAGTGTGAAGTGATCGCAACTATAACACCAACGACTGAGCATTTGTGATATTCTCAATCATGAATAAAGTCAAGTATCTTCATATTATAAAGGATTGAGGCATCTTTACTCAGCTGATTTAAGGCTGCTCTAAAGCGGGTCTGTGTCTGCTCAGAATTCAGTGTAAAGATGCAATGCCGCATAAAAGCTGACCTAAAATACGCCGGGTCTGACCTACCTCAGTCCCTAGTATCAAAGGCGACGCAATGTTTTTTTTAATTGCAAAAATTGTAGAAATATACAAAAACAGGGAAACAAGACATGAATATATTCCTACAAAGACCAATCATAACAATAAAGACAGCAAAACTAATATTCTGGAGTGCGTACATCAAGTTATGGCATTAAGGCGATGCAATGCTGTTTTGATTCAGTGTTTATGAAACGCGAAACAGTGCCGCGCAGCGACGTTGTCATGACAACCCAAAGGACGCCGGTCAGTTCGAGCCAAAAACACATAAGCCTACAGTAACCCTGATAGCAACAGACTCCGCTGTACAGTCAGACTCTGTTCAGTCATTCGCCCAGAATATGCCCCGCCTCCGGACTGCGCACTGTCAGTTAGCGGACTCATTACGGACTCTGCGTGGATTCTCCAACCAAATGCGCCTTTTTTTTTTTTTGGTGCCGTCTCAGTCAGAAAAATCCTCCTCAGAGTGGAGAAGCTAAGGCCAGCTTGAAGAGGATTTAACATAAAATATGCTTTATTTGTACAGTTGTCAGTAACTAACATTAATAAAGCAGTTCATTGCTTTGTTGGCATTTTTTTTTTTTTATTGCGTTGTGCGATGTCCAGTTAAGGTTAGCTCTTTAGTGCTATAGTAGATTTCAGTAGCTTAATAACAGGCCTATTTGGACAGAATTTCCTCCCTTTCCTTGAGATAGGTAACTGTTAGTATAGTTGGCTACAGAGGTGAAAAGAGTACGGAAATATTCTACTCAAGTAAAAGTACCATTACATTAATGAAATTGTACTTAAGTACAAGTAAAAGTACCAGTCTAAAAATCTACTCAAGTAAAAGTAAAAAGTAGCTCATTTAAAATTTACTCTGAGTAAAAATTACTTAGTTACATTAAGTGGGAGGGACGAAAAATGGGATAGACCAAGGGTGTCAAATTCAGTTCCTGGAGGGCCACAGCCCTGCACGGTTTATAACCCTAATTAAACACATCGGATCCAGCTAAACTTATCATTTAGGTTTATTTGAAAACTACATGGAATGTGTGTTGGAGCAGGGTTGGAACTAAACTATGCAGGGCTGCGGCCCTCCAGGAACTGAGTTTGACACCACTTGGAAATGGGCCTATAAATCTCAAACTAGGTGTTTTTAATTAAAGGAATCAGTTTTTTAGAATAATAACACATTTGGGCTGTTACTAGGCAAATTAAATCAGCATCAACAAAATTCCTCTTTGCAACGCAGAGGAAACACAGAAGCTTCATCTGAAGTGGCATTTAGATGTATTTACACTGACATTGAATGCATTTAGCCTGCAGTTACAAATGCAGAAATAATGTTTAGATATAAATAAGACATAAAATATGACCCTGGACCACAAAACCTGGTCCTGGACTTAAAAAATAAGGGTAAATTTTCCTAAATTGAGATTTATACATTATCTGAAAGCTGAATAAATAATATTTCCATTGGTATATGGTTTGTTATGATAGGACAATATTTAGCCAAGATACAACTATTTGAAAATCTGGAATCTAAGGGTGCAAAAAAATATTGAGAAAATTTTCTTTAAAGTTGTCCAAATTAAGTTCTTAGCAATGCATATAACTTATTAAAAATTGTGTTTTTATATATTTACAGTAGGAAATTTACAAAATATCTTCATGGAACATGATCTTTACTTAATATCCTAATGATTTTTGGCATAAAAGAAAAATTGATAATTTTGACCCATACAATGTATTGTTGGCAATTGCTACAAATATACCCCAGCGACTTAAGACTGGTTTTGTGCTCCAGGGTCACAAATATTGAATACTCGTTTGAGAAAAAAAAAAAAGTTACTTTAAATGTTAAATTAAAACCACCAGTAGGTGTCAGCAAGTCGCTGATAAGTGAATCATTGCGATTGAACAGAATCATTTAAACGGTTAATTCAAGGAATGAAACACCGTCATTATTCAGAGTCAGAGACGCAAAACTGTGTATGGTGGCTATGTTTGGAATTATTTTTGTTGTCGAAATAGAGCAAAAACAGGCAATATGGTGTCTAAAACGCAAATCTCTTAAATAACTTCTTGTTTAAAAAAAAAAAATTTACAGGCCTGTGTAATCGTGCTGATTTGTGGAGAAAAAACGGCACTCTTCGTGTGATGTTGATTTACTATATGAAATGATATAAATATATAAATTTTTTGCCCCTATATATTCAATTTTGTGATCATTCTAAACGCATTTTAACAGACTGAATCACGCAGTGAAAGAAAGCACTCCAAATGCACGTGGACTAGTCTACTCTAACCTTTCTAGATTTCACGGCACACTGTTTAGAATGTTTTGTTTGGTTTTTGGCAAAATACTGATAATCGCACATCGTTAAAACAAAAATTACTATATTTTTGCAGACGATATCGCACACCCTGCACCACTGTCTTAAAAGCTTCATTTTAACCACCAGTGCAATGATGCAAGTATTTACCTTATCTCTACATGCTTGCGAAGGGCGATGTCGAGATTTTATAAGCTGGTAGTTTGGTCTCCCGAGGCAAACACAGCTAACACTGCATAATAGAGCATGAATTTGGCCAGGGATTCACTTCATTCCTTCGAGTTCAACTTCAGCAGAATATGACGGGGTTTGGTTTTCAGCTGGGTCTGCACCATAATGCCTGTCTAGTCCGTCTGCATCTTTCTTGTGATTTTAGCGCCAGTTTGTTCTCCTGCCGATTATTTACTGCAGTAGTTTTCAGGGAGCGATTTCTTTTTTTTTTTTTACTCAGTAATTAATGTGTTTTAAAATGTAGCGAAGTACAATACTTCTAACAAGATATACTTAAGTAAAAGTACACAAAAAAGCTACTCAATTACAGTAACGCGAGTAAATGTAATTCGTTACTTTCCGCCTCTGGTTGGCTATTTTATCCGGATTTTAATCCAGTCCAGATCGTATATGTAACATTAGGTCATTTTTTACCCCTCTTCAGGAATAACTGCAGGCGAGAATACTTTTTTCACTAAAATTTGGCTCTAGAGTATTATTTCAAGTCTCCTTTTGCTTGTATTTCGTCAAATATATTCCCCACCTCTCCTCGTAATGTTGTTTTAGTACATATTAAATAAACTAGTGGACTCATTATGGACGCTGCGCGGATTTGCGATCCAAACATGCTTTTTTTCTAACAGTCACGTCTCAGAAATCAAATCCTTTCAGAGTGGAGAAGCCTCGGCCAGCAGGTGGCAGAAAGACGCAACACCGTGAAAAGCTAAAAAGCAGATAGAAAGCTAAAGAAGAAGAGGTATTTCATGCATACATTGTCAGGCTTTATGGCAATTAATGAGACAGTAAGCTTTAATAATTCCTACGCGATCTGTTGAGTCATATAAAATATTATAAAAATGTCTACATTCACTACAGGAACTCAGATGAAAATTAAACTGAAATTTAGTATGTTAAACAATTAAAATAAAACTTGGCTTTATAATTGATATCTGTAGATGTATTATATTATAGATACAGTGATTTGCATTAAACTGTAAGTGCTCACACCACAAATAAAGAAAAATAATTTATTGAAATGTTATCTGTGGTGGCTTGTTGGTACCTTGGTCTTTTTTTCTTAACAAATATGTTCCTTCTTGTAATGTTGTTTCAGATAACTTATATGAAATTGAAACATACTAAGATACTGTGTGTGTGTGTGTGTGTGTGTGTGTGTGTGTTCTGTCACAGCTTTACAGCTCATTCAAGTGCTCCAGTGTGTGCGTGTGTGTGATTTTTGATTCTACATATCATCTTTGATATTCTACTTCATCTCTAAAAGACAAATAATTGAAATATTATTAATTAAAGAATCAATTATTAATTAAATATTTATCTTTAAAAGTAAGATTAATTAGTTTTAAACTTGATTTAACCAACTAGCTTGTCAAATACTGACAATGATACACACTTCAGCTTTTAACGTGTAATAACTGTGCCATGTCAAACGATTCATATCAGTATTAACAAACCTACATTTAACAGTCTTCTTTGCTGTGAGGTGTCATGAAATTTGTATGAAAATGTGTTTGTGTGATTACAGGTGCTGTGAGAAAAAGTCAACACAGATACGTGTTACTTATTTCAATGTTTCGGTCTCACTCTTGTCCTAAGGTTATCATAGTCAGCCGGATCCGGTCCGTATTCAGACCAGTTGATGGACCTGCACCCGGAGATTACCACAACGCAGCCCTGAATGTCAGTGAAGACCAGGACAAGTGAACATCACAATTGACCAGTCCTCTGCACAGACCCAGCAGTGAACGTGTCAGGCCAGGAGCTGCTAGGACCACGATGCAGTTTTATCATGTTTACAGTCACTGTTAAACCAGTCGTCCACTACAGGCTAAACGGCAGCCCTGCTGGACAGACTAAAACTCCTCCTCCGATTAAATGACAGCGTGACTTATCCTGATCTTCCAGCAGCAGGAGCTGGATGAAATATTGTGAATGACATCAGTCCACAATCTCACTAGTGATGAAATCATAATCGCACCATCTGTGTTCATTAAACCAGAGGAGAGCTGAGCTGACTGCTCCTGGTTCCTCCCAAGCTGTTTTTCTCTGTTTCAGTCGCCTGGGTTGGGTTCCACTGTCACCTCTGGATTGCTGGATTTTAATACTGATTTCATTGTATTGCACTATGACAAAACTTGAACTGAATTGAGCTGTATTATGATATCACTGTTTTCTCCAGAGCTGCTTTATTGCAGAATCGACTTTGTTTCATAATTTATTAATTTTGCAACTGATATTGAATTTAATTTAATCAACATCAAGCTGACACAAAGTGAATAATGAAACTTTTGTATGCTGTAAAATTCCTTATAGCTGAATTGAGTTATCGAACTGAATTTTATTTTTAGCGGTAAAGTTTGTTATTAAATAAAACAATGTTTTGTTCAATTTGTGGTTGCATTTTATTTCTTATTTATCTTCATGTAATACCTACATTTTATTGAGCGTTTCATTGTTATTGGCCAAGAAAAGTTGAGATTTTTCAAGTTTTGAAAGATTTTCTGGTTTATTAATATTAGTAAGGGGAGGCATATGGAATATTTAAGAGCAATATAGTCTACATAATGTTTGTCAGCTCTATTTTAGGTATTTGCATTTACAAATAAGGTAAAAACACTTTTAATTAACGGATCCAGTTTGAAACCGAGCCGGATGAGCTACTGCATGAACAGGTCCGGATCGGATCTGGTTCGGATCCTTTTCATCATGATTTTGCTATCTGGGAAGCTAGCTCTATTTGTTTTAGCTAACGTTAATAATAATAATAAAAAAATGTCTACCAATAGGGGAGACAACTGGTCACAGATAGTGAATTGGTGGGTTTTTGTTACATGTGAGCCAAAATCATCACAATTAAAAGAACCAAAGACAAACTACTTCAGTCTGTGTGCATTGAATTTATTTAATACACGGGTTTCACAATTTGAGTTGAATTACTGAAATGAATGAACTTTTCCACGACATTATAATTTATTGAGATGCACCTGTATTTGAAACAGGGTTCGTACGGTCATGAAAAACCTGGAAAAGTCATGGAATTTTAAAACCGCATTTTCCAGGCCTGGAAAAGTTTTGGAAAAATGAATAAACCCAGAAAGTTTTGGAAAAGTCATGGAAATCTATTTTACAAATCTTTGTATAATACAATTATGTTTATTCGGTCCTGAATTTCGATGCACGGGATTGCGCATGGGCTATATCGCATATTTCTACTCTTTCCGCAGCTTTCGAATTTAAAATGATTGATATTCACACATTTATTCAATAGCCTATTGCTTGTAGGCTGAAGAGTAAATAGATCCACAGAATATCAAATCGGTTGAACTTTGGTCATAACGTTCAATTCATTCATTGTGTTTTCTCTCTTTGACTTTCTCTTAAAACACGCAATCAGCGCATCTCGTCTGCACTAAAGAGCTGCACGGTGCGATACAAGTCTTTCTCTGGCATTTTGGTACAGTTGACAGAATTGTCACCTGCCTAATCGGGTCATTGTTGCATTGTTACTAAAATGTAGCCTATTATTTGTTTGTATGTCTTTTTAAGCCGTTCTGTACTCGCGCGCTCCAGAGGCGGTTTCCACTGCGCTGCACTCAGTCATGTCCAAATGGCGTCCGTATATTTCCGCCTTGCGAGCACCAAATTGACTTTGGTACCAAACAAGCTCAGTAGAATCCTGCACGGGCCTCAAACATACGCCCCAGTCCAATCCTTGTCCAGCAGATGATCAGAATTACCTTCTCGAGTCCGACTGGAGCCCATGTCTTTCTTTCTCTCTTCCCCATTACACAGCTGCTGTTCTAGCCATTAAAATAGTTCAGTTTCGTTTTTAATGGCAAAGCGTATTTCGTTTCTTTATTAAGTTAATTTAGAAATATGTTTGGAAAATTTATTTGTTTATTAAATTCAAGTTTTTGTTTTTAAAGTATCTTTTGAGCAATCGGCCAGCTGCAGACAGTGAGTTTGACTATTATGTTTGATCAATTTAGCCTTCTTAAATCACCTCTTGACTAAAATTAAATCTATATAAAATACTTAAAAAAGCATATCACAATGTTAGTTTAAGCGTTTAACCTAGACAAAGCGTGTGCTATTAGACAGGTCGAGCTGCTCTTGTCAGTGCGGTATTGTTTCCTGACGGCTAATCCTTTTCATCACCATAATAATTGATGGATTTCTAAAATACAAAAATAAGGAGGAATCCTGATAACCAGCGGATCATGGGTGCAAGCATCAGTGACTGCATCAGATCTTGCAGAATGATCATGTAATTCTATAAATGTTGTATAAAGAGAGTACATTATGTAATTTAATTACTAAATAAAAGAAATGTTTTCCTTGCAGCATATAAAGGAACATTTAGAATGAGAATCTTTGAAGAACTTTGTCGGACAAAAGTATGAGTTGATGGATGATTGTGAGTCAATCCAGGGGCAGCTTTTACATGCCGATTGCCAGTCCTGCAATGTCACACATGGCCACTGGCTTCTGTGTATGAATCAATTTCAAAGGCAGAATGATATACATCTGGCCAGGAGAGTACAGAAGCTTTAATAATATGGGTCTAGGCCCATTTAAAGACTTTGTTCCATCAGGCGCATCATGAGTCCTGTTGAAATAAATTACACTTGCTAAGAAAGACAATGAGTTCCATATTTTCCAGCAAGAAATGCTGTGACACTCAATCTCAAATGTGAATAGGATCTACAGCATAATGTCAAATATCTCTTACTCCGTGTACATTTTTAACTAAATGTTTGACAAAACCAGCTACTGCCAAATGTTGATTAACATGTATTTGATTCATTTCAGTGACATCTCATTTTGTTGATCATCTAATGTAATAATTATGAGGTTCATTGCTTTTGTGAAATGTACATATGGATACATATACTCATAGAGGAGATTGTAAAATAAATATAAAAATAAATTAATATAATCAAAGGAGATTTATTTGACAACAGCAACTGAAAATATATACTTTGCATTTCTCTAATGTAAAAGTCTCTAAAAGTATATATATAAAAAATATGGTATACTAACCGACTTCGATTTCATTTGAAGTATATATGTCACAGTATCTTGCAGAGAAGTGAGTACACCCTCTCTCATTTTTTGTAAATATTTTATTATATATTTTCATGTGACAACACTGAAGAAATGACACTTTGCTACAATGTAAAGTAGTGAGTGTTACAGCAACAGTGTAAATTTGCATTCCCCTCAAAATAACTCAACACACAGCCAGTAATGTCTAAACCGCTGGCCACAAAGTTAGTTAACATCCCTAAGTGTAACGAATGGGGTCACTAGCCATTATTTCTCTCCCGGTCTCATGTGACTTGTTAGTGTTACAAGGTCTCAGGTGTGAATGGGGAGCAGGTGTGTTAAATTTGGTGTGATGCTCTCACTCTCTCACTGGTCACTGGAAGTTCAACATGGCAAGGCATTCTCTGAAGATATTAATAAAATAATTGTTGCTCTACATAAAGATGACATGAAGATTGCCAAGACTGAAACTGCAACCGCATGGTACAAGACCATACAGCGGTTTAACAGGACAGGTTCCACTCAGAACAAGCCTCGCCATGGTAGACCATAGACGTTGTAGCTGAGGGGCTAAGGACTGTAAGGTGCTAGTCGGAGCTACGGAGGTGGAGTTGGTCCAGGTGTGTCGGTTAGAACACCAGAGAGGAGGAGAGAGGATGAATTCAACTGTTTATTGGTATAAGCATATGCAATGGAGGGGAAGCCAGGTGGTAGCGGGTGCATTCTATGTTCTTTGTTTGCATATAAGAGGTGAGGATAAGTACTGGTGCAGAGCAGTTCTTTATATCCTTAGAAGTGTCAACATCCACTTGAATGTGGGTGTGTGTGTGTGGTCTGCAACAAATAAAGGCATATTCTAATAAACAATGCTTCTACTTATCACACTATACAACATCATTGCTTACATTTATAACATAATTTAAAGTATTAAGAGGCTTTTGGCTTCCCCATACATCAACACAATATAGCATTGAATACAACAAATAAGGCATTATGAATGGATTAAACAATAGAAGTTATTACTATGCATCAGTTGTTAACTCAAACACTGCGGTACCGCGTAATCAGCATCCATTTTGTATGCATCGCCATTTCAACTTCTCTATTTAGCAGATGGAAATCAACTCGAATAACTGTGTAATCTACTTCTCTCTGGACGCACACAACTTAAACATTCAAATGAACATAAAGAACATAAAGACGACCGCTATCTGCCAGGAAATCCCACCACTCATTCCCCGCTGGAGACAGGTAATAACTAAAAGCGAAACTGAAAGTCACTTTATGCACAGCCTTGATTGTGTGACTATAGCATAGTCAGTCTATAGTGACAGCCAGGTGCAAATCCTGCTTCAGCTCTGCACAAGGATAGGGGCCACTACCGCCTCAGAGAGACAGCAGGCCCCTACACTCCTTTTATGAACAGTGGGAACCCTGTGGAGGCGAGCAGCTTCAAACCTTGGTAAACATCTCAGAGGTCCTGACTTGGACCTGACTTGGACTGCAAACATTCAAACTGGAATTACAAGCTGAATTCAAGTATAATTCATTTTCACAAAGCACTGCAACATAGCCCCATCCCCTTTTGTCAGGGTCTGTGACCTCACAAACCCGTAATTAGTTTGTTGTAGCCTAGCCTATTAACTGCCATAAATTTAAAAAGACGATATTCATTTGTATTGAACTTTCAGTGTCGTAACTTTGCAGATATTGTTTATGCTCAAACACAACATTACATGTAACTAAAGTTAAAAAGTTCAATCAAAATCAGCAACACCGTGTAGGTCCCACTTGTGCTGCAAAAATAGGTCTGATGTGTCGAGGCATGGACTTCATAAGACCTCTGAACATATCCTGTGGTATCTGGAACAGAGCCATTAGCAGCAGATCCCTTAAAGGGCACCTATTATGCCTATTTTATAAATGTAATATTGGTCTTGGGTGTCCCTAGAATATGCCTGTGAAATTTCAGCTCAAAATGCTATACAGATCATTTATTATAATGTTGAAAATGTCATTTTGGGGCATGTCTGAGAAATGTCGAGTTTAAGTCATTAATCAACATTGCATATTTTCCTCCTATTGTTTTCATTAAAATAATTACTATGCAATTGTTAATATAGCAATTTTTATTTTATCGTTGTTATTAAAAACAAGAACAAAAATGCAAATAAACAGTAGTTTAATCAAGAGCAATGAGTGATTCCTCTTCTTTTAATGTTTGATTAACATCAAGACAGCCCGTTTCCGCCACTGAATAATATGAAAAAAATGTTATTGCAACTTTTTATTTCACAATTATGACTATTTTTCACATAATTGTGAGATATAAACTAGCAATTCTGACTTTTTTCCTCAGATTTACGAGTTTATAACTCGCAATTTAGACTTTTTCTAGCAGTTGTGAGTTTATATCTCGCAGTTCTGACTTTATTTCTCAGAAATACGACTTTATGTCTGACAATTGCGAGTTTATGTAATGCAATTATGAGAAAAAAATCAGTGGCAGAAATGGGCTTCCATAGCCTACTATTAAGACCTAATGGACAGATTAAATATAATGTTACATATAAAATATAAAAGACTTTCTCCCAACCAATAACTAAATGTTCATGTAAGAACAACATTATGCAAGTATGAATCTTGCCAAGCCATATTTCGCAATAATATACTTTACAGGGCGATTGCGCACTCTCTGAAAGGCACGTGATCCTTTTGTTTTCATCAGTATGGGTTTAAAAATCACATTTCCCTGGTTTGGGCTCATGTCATGGAGAATTCAATATAAATATTCACAATGCTGTGCTTTGCTTTTCAATGTTTAATTACTATTTGGAGCATTGGGATCACTAGAGGAGGGTTTAATTAACTCAATTTTGTGAAAACGTTTTATTTTCTGTAGCTCAAAATTAGACCGTGTGCATTCCAACTCATTTTGCCAGCACGGGTTTATATACAGGCCTATATATATACTCAATTATTTTCATCACTAGTTGATGGATGTCTAAAATATACAAATAAGAAGAAGCGTAAAATAGGCCCGAGGCCCGGCCTGCGTCTGAACTATGACGTGAAAATTGTCCTGAAGCCTGGCCCTAGAGGCGTAAAGGCTCTACTAGTTACTCAAAGAATGTAATATATTACTCATTACTAGTTACTTCTTTCAAAAGTAATATTGTTACTTTACACTCTCTAGCAACATTAACTAGTTACACTTCTAGTTACATGACTTTTTCTTCACGCCCCACAGAAGTTGTGTATCTTCCACATACAATTATTTTAGAATGTTACTAACAACATATTTCTGCCTCATGTATTTGTACAAAATCCACATTGAATCGCAGGCAGAAGTTATTACAAACACTCAATAGTGATTGTAAAACTTCAATTTCCTTATAAACTAAGTTTTCTTTCTGTGTTTTGGATCACTTCTAATTCAAATCAGAAATATAGGTTGGATGTTGTGAGCGAAGTCTTCAACAGATCTGGGAGCCCATAGACAAGACACAGAGAGTTATCATGGCTATTGAACTCATTTAATTCTAAGACAAGCATGCCTTTATATATGGTACCAGAGCACTCTTATTACAGGAAGTCCAAAGAATGACCAAATAAGGTAAAGCAGGATAAAATAATAAAATTAAATGACCCATCTTTTCACACATAGCCCAGAGAGCCATATGCTTTCAGTGAGCAGAAACAACAGGACAGACATTTAAATAAAATGATTCTTCCTTTCACACATAGCCCAGAGAGCCATATGCTTTCACTGAGCAGAAACAGCAGGACAGACAATAAAATAAAATGACCCTTCCTTTATGTGCTGTTACATTCATCTATGCAGAAATTAAATCTAACAGTTGCCCTCTTTAAGTCATTTATGACTTTTTAAAAAAAATATGTACTTTTGATATATAGTGAAAGTAAAATGAAAATTAATAATACAAAAAAATCATAATCTAAAGGCCACGTCCGTTCTGAGCACAAGTTTTATCTCCATTTTTACATTACATCTGGATTTGTGGATTATCTCCTGGTCTTGCCTGGGCTACATGGTAACCTTTCATAATTACACTTAAAACATAAGTACAACAAGTATCGCCAACAATAACACATACATAACAATTACCTTTCATGTCACTTGTCTTTACGGTGTAATTAGCCAATCTCCAACACATGTTTGTAGCATATGACATTAACATTTACATATGAGTGTGGTGGATCGCATGGTCTAACCATGAATCATCTTCATCTATTAATCTAAATTCTTGTGCATCGGCCAGGATCAATAGTAGATATATGATTGACATGATGGACAATTTAGACCCAAATGTGTAACAGGGGAACCTTCAGAGGTGATCGGGAAGCTATTAATGGGGCAAAAGTTTGCCCAGGCCCTATATTCAGCCCACAGGTGACCCACTCGCCCCCTAAAAGAGCGAGGATCTTCTGTCTGGCACAAGCCCTCTCACCAGTGCCCTGTCACACACTTTGGGCAGGCTTCTTAGGCCCTACAGTGTCAATTGGTAATGCGTATGTTGATAGATGTTTCGGCCTGGATGCGTGAATCCACTGCGGTTGATGATCAGTTAGCACTCCAGTCCTGGTTATGCGATGACTACAGCTGTCCCCAAATATCTCAGTTCCCCCACGGCGACTGGTTTCAGACTCCGAATCAGCACCTGTTGGCCTGGAACAAAATTATGGGTGGGCTTATCTGACGGAATAGGGAGAGAAAGAGAAACATTAGCACACACAGAATTCAGTTTATCAATAAGGGAAATCACGTAGTCATCCAGGATCACCTCCATGTCTCCTTGGGAAGAAACGCTTGCGCGACCTTTGACCCAAGGGGTCGGGAAAGGTCTACCCATTAAAATCTCAACTGGTATTAGTATTACTTACCCCCATTGTAAGTATTTTGTCGTTGAGGATGGGGTCATTCTCATTTCTGCCAATACGGCTGGTAGCACATCTGGCATTTTTGAAAACCTATCGACGATAGTTAGCATGTATTTTAGATTTCCGACCGCTGGCATATGAGAAAAATCAATTTGAAGGCACTGAAAAGGCACTTCTGGAAACGGTAACGCATCATGTGGTGTTTTTCGGTGAGGGTTTGTTTTGGCGCATATCAAACATGAGTCTAAAATTAGTTTGACCATTTTTTCTGTATCCTGTATACAATTACAGGCGATTAATTGTCTGTGTAACTTTAGACCCGCTGTTGTGCGAAATACCGTGATAATGTCTTATCAATATCACCAAGGACAGTTTTGGTAATGCTATTCTACTGTTTGTATCTCTTATCAAACCGTTAGCATCTGGTACGCATCCGTTTTCTGCCCAATGTTTCACGTCTCCCTGTGTGGGTTGACTTTGTAATATTTTCAAATCTATGTCAGGAACGCATGATACATGTACAAACATAATTGTTTCTATGTCCTTATTCTGCACTCTCTGATATGGGAAAAATTCTGCATGTTCTGCAGCCCATTTCATCAGCATTTCTGTTGCCAACAGCATCTGGTTCATCTCCTGACGCATGTCCCTTGACCTTCACTACAGATGCTTCAGATGGCAACATTACAGCTTGTAATAAATCTACCACCAACCCTACATGTGATATTGGTTTGCCCTCAGATGTCTGAAAACTGCGCTAGCCCAAGTCTGGGTGAAATCTTGAACGACCCCGTACGAATATTTGCTATCCGTATAAATGGTGGCTCTTTTGCCTTATTTTTAACTCACAGGCTCTTGTTAATGCAATTATTTCCGCAGCCTGTGCTGAGTTATGGTTTAGGCGATATGCCTCCACCCTCTCACCCTCCTGTGTCACAATGGCATATCCACACAGTTACACTCCATCAGACGGCCTTGAACGTGAGCCATCTTTGTATAAGTGCTCTCCCCCATCCAGGGGCACATCTTTCAGATCGACCCTGGCTGAAATAGAGCTCTCAATTGTTTTCATGCAATCATGAGGTACAGGTTCAGTGATCAATGTGGATAAGCCATACAGCGATTGAACTGCAGGATTAGAAACTGAAGTGGGCTTAATGGTTAAATTTTCTGTGGCTAGAAGTGTTGCTTCATAGCCAGACCTTCTCTGGGCCGTTATGTGCTGTGTCTTCAAATTGTGCAACACAACACCCACCTGATGAGTGGTGTACAAAATCAAAGGATATGATAAAACAGTTTTCTCAGCCATTTTAACCATCTCCGCCGCTGCAGCCACAGCACGAAGGAATTAAGTCATACCATGGACCATCAATTTGTCACCATGCTCTTGAATATGGTATTACATCTACAGTTGCATCTAAGACATCTGAAAGCAAAGAGAAATTAACAGAGCTGTCTGAAAATACAATCTCAATGCTAAGTTTATGCATGAGATCTTTGCCCAAAAGATTAAATGGTGAATTTGGAGTTATTACAAATCTGTGAAATAAAGGTATGTGATTAAGTACCTTTACCTCAATGGTAGGTGTCATGTGACAAATAATGTCAGTCCCTTAAACCGCAACAGAGAGCATAATACGATTGGTGATAGGCCCTTCATAAAATTTAGCAGAAATAGATTAGCACGTAACCCTTGTGTTGAATAAAAATGAGTAATCTACGCCAATCACCTTTAAATTCACCTTTAAATTAACAATGGGTAATTCATCCGTGCGACTGCTAAAAGAAAAACAAATCATTGACTGTACATTTGGACCAATATTGCTCTGTGGGCATCCCTATGCATTTTTTTATTATTATTATTATTTATTTATTTCATTTCTTTCATCTTTCTTGTTTATCCAAAATATCTGATATTGATCAGCATACTTCCTATAATTAAGTGGCGCTTGAGTATGGTTTATCTGTTGAGGCATTCGTGCGAAATCATGTGCCTATTTCAGCCTACACTCTCTTGCACAGTTCCCTGCCTTTCCGAAATAACAGGCGCGTTCCGGATCTTTTAGGACCTCCCCCGAGGCGGGCTCCGACTATACTGAGCACCGCCCCTTTGGGTCCCGTTGGTACACACAGACACAGCAGTCATTCGTTGCTGTGGAGCTGAAAACTTAACTTCCTGTCTCGGCTTAAACAGAAACGAAGTAAAACCACCAGAAGCGTCAACTCACGAATTCTTTGCCAAAATCTTTTTTTTCAACAGTTTGTTGCATTAAATTTGCAGTTGTTACACGAACCAACGCGTCACATCTGGATTCATATTATTTAAGCACGTGTTAATAAACAGTGAGGATATTTAACCGCACATCGGAATACGAGCGTCTTTCTTCCCATACACGCAGAAGCGGTCTCACCCTCATTTCGGTTGGTATTTGTGACATGAGTTACAGACATGAGCACGAGCATCTAGAACACTCTTAACCTGATCAAAGTATTTTATTACACTTTCCGGATCGGTCTACCAAAATTCCTGAAGATCTCACTGTATACCATTGCCAGATTCAGTTAATATCATCTGCCAAAACTCCTAAAAAGATCGATCTGTAATCCGAGCCTCTTAATTGTGCAACATGTGTGTGAGCGCAAAACATCTACAAATGTCTTAGAATTATTTGCATTCAGGAGAGTTTTACATATAGTTTCAATCTCTCGTTGTTGCTGGTTTAAGAATAATTCTAGGTCCTTCATGAAACCACGCTAGGACCGCTGCATGAGCCGGACCATGTGGGCGTGTAGTTTCTTTCTTCAACTCAGAAGGGGGAAGGGGAGGGTATGTGCACATGAAAAAAGTTAGGAAGAATATACATTTGAGCTGGTCTGAGCATTATTTTGGAAATTAATTACGGCTGTATCATAAAGTGGCTGTGTCTTAACAGTCGACAGCGTGTCAATCAATATTTTGTTCGCTTTATTAACACACTCCATATTGTTTTCATTCATTTTTCCAATTTCACACGATTGCCCATATATTTTTAATCCCATACTCAACGAAAGAAAGCAAGAGTTACAGAAAAGGAAAGTAAAAAACGAAAACTTAACCCACAAAATCCAACTGTTTGATATATAGTTTTCTCTTATTTGTTACTTATCATGTTTAAATGATAACGTCAACAATTCAAAATACGCGCGTCATCGTGTGATTCTCGCCTACAAGGACGTAACCTGGCCCTCAGTTCAACGCCACGGAATGCACACGCAAATGCAGAAACCCAACACAATCGTGCGGTCTGCTATCAACAGTATATCGCAGGAAGGTTATATATATAAAAAAACTCTTACCTGTGAGATACTCTTGCATCCTATTAAAGTGAATCTAGCCCGGCATCAAAACACGAGTAATAGGTCTCAGGTTACCTGCGAACAAACACAGGGCGAGCCCCCAAATGTGTAAAACTTCAATTTCCTTATAAACTAAGTTTTCTTTCTGTGTTTTGGATCACTTCTAATTCAAATCAGAAATATAGGTTGGATGTTGTGAGCGAAGTCTTCAACAGATCTGGGAGCCCATAGACAAGACACAGAGAGTTATCATGGCTATTGAACTCATTTAATTCTAAGACAAGCATGCCTTTATATATGGTACCAGAGCACTCTTATTACAGGAAGTCCAAATAATGACCAAATAAGGTAAAGCAGAATAAAATAATAAAATTAAATGACCCATCTTTTCACACATAGCCCAGAGAGCCATATGCTTTCAGTGAGCAGAAACAACAGGACAGACATTTCAATAAAATGATTCTTCCTTTCACACATAGCCCAGAGAGCCATGTGCTTTCAGTGAGCAGAAACAGCAGGACAGACAATAAAATAAAATGACCCTTCCTTTATGTGCTGTTACATTCATCTATGCAGAAATTAAATCTAACAGTGATTGATAGTGACATTCAAGTAGAAGTGTTGCATTAATTATTGATTGTGTAGCTTGAAGCTAATTGTAATTTCTACGTTACCCATATACGATTATATTTCATTATGTATTTTATCAAATCGCATGAGTTTATAAAATAACTTTTTAATTTTTCAAAACGATTTTTAATTATAGTATAGTACCACATGCTGATTAGAGGGATGTGGGTGTGATGTAATGCCAGAGTAAATAAAGCCACAACTTACACAACAGTGTTCAGATCTTATTTTTTCCTGACAAAATCAATTTTATGCAATATTTCTATCTGCGGACTGTAAGCTTTTCCATATTCCAAGCTTGCCTGGTGCACTGCTCATCGTGCCTGAACCTGCAACACAGAATAAGTCAAACATTCAATCAACTGCACATACACAATGGAATGCTGTTATTTTAGTCCTTCAATAGATTGAGCTCAATGATTACTGAAGGGAGATAAACAAAATCACTTGTGTCCTCAATATATACATATATATATATACATACTGTGGGATATAAAAGTCTGTAAAAAATGTTAATCATTTACATTCATCATTTATGTTAATCAATTACTGTTCGCTGTTATTAATCTGTTTATGAGTGAGATCAATTCGTTGATATGTAATCAATTATTATATGGGATTCTTTTGTTAAGATTTTATTGGAGGGTTTATTGGATGGTGCTTGCTGGAATATTGAAATTATGGGCTGATATTAAGTGTACTTTCTGAGGAATGTGTGTGTGTGGGTGTGAATGGCCTTGAGTGCAGAAAAAGGGAAAGCAGCTGCAAGGCAGTTAGAGCCTCAGGCATATCTGCATAAGAACAAAGAACAAAGAACAAAGAAGTGAGAGCTGATTGGAGGGACCAAGGGAGAAACCCCTCGACCTATGAGAAGATGATACACGCCGAGACATAATATAAATATTTTGTAAAAATGTGTTTCTGGGTTGGTTCTTTCTAAGGCTTTGGTCTGAGAACAACCCAGCGCTGTAATTTCTGATCAATAAATTTCAATACTTTTTATAGATTGCCTTCCTTCAATTTTGAACATGCAGGACATTTGAAGTCCAACAATTGGTGACCCCGACGTGATTGAGGAAAAAGGCTGTAAACCATAAGGGGCCGTTGAAGGCCAGAAGTTCCGGGATGGGACGAACTCGGGTTCAACACACGGTCGACCGATTAAAATAAGGTAAGCAGAAACCTGTTAAATCAAACTTCTGCAAATTGGATATTCTAAATTTCTTGTGTTGAATTTGAATTGTATTCCGTTCCATTTATTAGTAAAATATTGATATCTGTTGATCAGAAAGATTTGTCAGGTAGTCAACTGAGTGGTGAAAGTCCCTCACTCTGACAACCGTAATAAAGGTTCAGGTAGTCAACTGAGTGGTGAAAGTCCCTCACTCTGACAACCGTAATAAAGGTTCAGGTAGTCAACTGAGTGGTGAAAGTCCCTCACTCTGACAACCGTAATAAGGGTTCAGGTAGTCAACTGAGTGGTTAAAGTCCATTCACTCTGACGGCCGTAAGAGAATTCACAGTAAGACTGTTGGTTAAAGTCCTTCAGCATTTTGCAAATTGTTGTATATTACTGTCCTATTCTTTGTTGTGTGTGGTCTGAATGTATTAAACATTGCCTGATTATTGTTTTATGTTGAATAGGGTTTAAAATATACGTGTTAATAGTATTGTGAGTGTTGGTTGTTATTAAAGAAAATGTCTGAATTTGAGAGAGAGTGTGAGGAGTATGGATGTCCCCCTGTAACAACACAGTGGGAAAATGTGGTAGATATGTTGTTGGCTCAATCGGAGCCTAAAAATCATAAAAAAGAGAAGAAAATTTGGGAAAATAAATGGAGTCAGATATGTATTGAAAACGGGTGGGATAATCCCGATAAAATGTCAGTGGCATTAGCACCAAAAATTAGAGCTATGGAAAAAGAGCTCATGTAAGACTATGTATAACAGTATAAATTGGTTGAGTAAGAGTTGAAAAAACTAAAAATATACCATGAAAATGGCTTTGTTGGCTGTTTGGCCATCATCCAAGTTGCTGACATTGTGATCCAAATTGTGAAACTGAATTATTGATAAAGAAAAAGATAAAAACTGATTGATTTTTCATTCCCAGAAAGAGAATGAGACCTGTTGGTGTTTTTCTCTTTTGATCTGTGTGTATGTGAGAGACAGAGAGAGAGAAAGGAGGGGCCCAGTGTGTGTGAGACAGAGAGAGAGAAAGGAGGGGCGAATGTGTGTAAACACTGCTGGCAGTGGAGTTAAAAGGGGAGAGGGAGAGAAAAGGATGAAAATCCAAAGCAGAGTAAAATATATAAAGTTGATGAATATTATGATAATCCAAATGAATGGAGCAATGAGAAAGATTAATTATTAACTAGAAAACACATTGGTATTATTTTAAAATATTTGAGAAAGTCTAACCAAATTCTATAATAAGTGATAAGTCCTCCGCCCAGCAAAAATCCAGGTGGAAATCAGGGGTCGGATGCTTTTAGTGATCCTCGTCTGATGAGCCTGGTGAAGATTAACAAGTAATTAAAGGGCTGGGATTAGAGAGGTAAATCACTGAAGGAAACAATAATAATAATAATAATAATAATAATAATACAATTAATAATTCATTATATTAAACAGGTTAATAAATCTGGCTTTCAAAGATGTCAAACTCCAGTAGAGTTCTTGGCAGCTAGAAATCCAGCCTATAATGAAACAATAAGGGAGCTCTCAAGGAAGTGGGCAGAGAGAACAAAGAAATTGGCTACTAAGTGGCCGGAAGGGGGAACATTTGATGTGGCAATGTGTAAAGAAATAGAAGTCTTGATAAAAAATTACAAGACCAATTACACCTCCAAAAGAGAATGAAAAAGAGAACAAGAATTAGGGTATTAACCTTGTTCAAACTAAATGGAATTAAATTAATAAAATTGGAAAACAAGAAAGAGAGAATAAAAACAATGAAACAAAAGAATATTAAATTTCGCATCAAACCCGGTGAGACTGGATCAGGTTATTATTTCAGATGTGCTGCAGAATGGGAACAAATGGTTGAGCAAAACAGTTTGAATAACCCCATAACACGTGACATTTTCAGATCAGCAGTGATGTCAGGGGCCCCCAATGGTGTAAAACAGGCCATGGAAGGTAACCCCGATATACCGGTAGCAACCAATGAGGTATGGGAAGACACTTAATATTTCACATTGATAGGACAGTTGATAAACTGCACAAAGAAGAGAAGGAGCTAGAAAAGACAAAAATCAACTATTAAAACTACAATTAGACTTGGCTAGAGCCAGTGGCCCGAAGAAAACCAAGCAAAATGTCTCAGCAGTCTGTGAATGAGCCAACTGACCCTTCACCTGTACCCCCATATTTTGGGTATGACCAGGGATGGTCACAGAGGGGTAATTGGGGAGGAAATAGAGGACAGAGGGGTGGAAACATGGGATTTAGAGGCAGACGAGGCAGAGGTGGGGAACCACAAAGAGGAGGATGTTTTTTGTGTGGTGGCAATGATCATTGGCAAAGAGAATGCCCTTCACAGCAAGGGGGCGGCCAATTCACAGGGCCACCTGCAGGGGGATGGGGTCCTCTCAGAGGTGGACCTGGTGGTCGTGGCAGGGGACCACATGCCTCACGATACCCGGGGCAACAGCACCCGTCTCCAGCCAACCTACAGACGCCTATGCACCCAACATGGGGCCCGGAGGGAGACGCGGGGGACTGTTGAAGGGGCCCACAGAGGACCACCGTGAGGGGAATGGCTGAACCCCTCATGGAAATAGTGGTTGACAACAAACCACTAAGGGCTCTGGTGGACACTGGAGCTACATACCCCACTGAAACAAGAGGCACAATCACAGACAAAGATCTAAGTGATAAAACAGTGGGAGTCATGGGTTTCTCTGGTGGGTTAGAACATTGGCCAATGACAAAACAATTAACCGTTCAGGTTGTGAATCAGAGCTTACCACACTCATTTCTGTACTCCGCTAACGCTCCTGTACCTCTGCTGGGAAGAGATTTGCTTATCAAATTGGGAGCCAGTATTTTATGTTCACCACAAGGGGTAATAGTGACTTTTCCAGATGGCACACAGGTTGATTGCTCACAGACCGCTCCAACAGGTTTCAGACAAAATGTTTTATTAGGAGGCCCATTAAAGGAGACAGCTGACATTTATTGGGTAGAATTAGGCATTTCTCCATCCCCAATGAGTGTAGTGACCCTGTATAACAACCACCGACCATGGATAATGGACATAGATGTTTACTTACCACCCATAGACCCAGACTGCACATTGAACCAGCTCCCCTGCATCCAAATGATACATGGGGATATAACTGTATGCTGTCACTAACAAGAGAAATGGGATCAATCAATTGCACCACATTGGCATCTATATTTCCCCCAATTTCAAACGACACTCTGACAGGCCCGTTTGTACCTAGACAAGATAATTACACGTGCTTTAACTTTACACCATCAAGTGCATCAATTAATTACGGACGCATTAATGAAGAATGGTGTAACGATATAATAAGTGATAATGGAACAAAAATAGGACCGTGGGCAAGGGCAGGCCTCTACTACTACTGTGGTGACAGACGCCTGTTCACTAGAGTACCACCTGACACAAAAGGCTTGTGTGCTATGGTTAGATTAGGAGCACCTCTCACATTGATAGGAGAGAAAGTAGTAGAAATGAATAAAGACACGATAGGGCGGTTAACAAACCGCAGAAGACGTCATGTGATAAGAAAACATGGAGCAACCATAGACTTATCATTAAACAGTCCCACATACATAGATGCCATTGGGGTTCCAAGAGGAGTCCCTGACGAATATAAATTGGCTGACCAAGTAGCTGCAGGATTTGAAAACATACCAATTCTAGCTGCCCTCTTTCCAATAACCCCCAACAAGAATGTGGATAGAATAAATTACGTACATTACAATGTCATGAGATTGGCTAACCTCTCCAGGGATGCTGTACAGGGCCTGTCAGAACAATTGGCCCCCACATCACTCATGGCTGTGCAGAATAGGTTGGCCCTGGATATGCTGTTAGCTGAGAAAGGAGGTGTCTGTCATATGTTTGGTGACTTATGCTGTACATTCATCCCTAACAACACTGCCCCTGATGGATCAGTCACGAAAGCACTAGAAGGACTAAGGGTATTATCTATAGAGATGAAGGAACATTCTGGAGTAGACAACCCGGTCAGTCAGTGGCTGGAGAGGGCCCTAGGAAAATGGAAGACACTGATACTTTCTATCTTGGTCTCAATAGCCGTATTTGTGGCTATACTGGTCACCTGCGGGTGTTGTTGTATTCCATGCATAAGGTCTCTTTGTAATCGACTGATTGTGGCAGCCATAGAGAAAAAAGACACATCACCACCCCTTATGCAATGCCATTGTTGGCAGGATACCACCATGATGAGGAAAATGATGACGAGGAAAACAATGTGTGACCTCTTTCAGAGGTCAAGAGAGGGATTGTGGGATATAAAAGTCTGTAAAAAATGTTAATCATTTACATTCATCATTTATGTTAATCAATTACTGTTCGCTGTTATTAATCTGTTTATGAGTGAGATCAATTCGTTGATATGTAATCAATTATTATATGGGATTCTTTTGTTAAGATTTTATTGGAGGGTTTATTGGATGGTGCTTGCTGGAATATTGAAACTATGGGCTGATATTAAGTGTACTTTCTGAGGAATGTGTGTGTGTGGGTGTGAATGGCCTTGAGTGCAGAAAAAGGGAAAGCAGCTGCAAGGCAGTTAGAGCTTCAGGCATATCTGCATAAGAACAAAGAACAAAGAACAAAGAAGTGAGAGCTGATTGGAGGGACCAAGGGAGAAACCCCTCGACCTATGAGAAGATGATACACGACGAGACATAATATAAATATTTTGTAAAAATGTGTTTCTGGGTTGGTTCTTTCTAAGGCTTTGGTCTGAGAACAACCCAGCGCTGTAATTTCTGATCAATAAATTTCAATACTTTTTATAGATTGCCTTCCTTCAATTTTGAACATGCAGGACATTTGAAGTCCAACAATACACACAGCGTAAATGAGTACACCCCCTTTGAAAAGTAACATTTTAAACAATATCTCAATGAACACAAAAACATTTTCCAAAATGTTGACAAGACTAAGTTTTATATAACATCTGTTTAACTTATAACATGAAAGTAAGGTTAATAATATAACTTAGAGAACACAATTTTCAGTTTTACTCAAATTAGGGTGATGCAAAAATGAGTACACCCCACTGAAAGTCTCTGGAGCAAAGCTAAATTTTAGACTACAAATGTCTAATTTAACAAGAATTCAACCACAGGTGAGTCTAATTATTCATTACACAGGTGTTCAGCAGACACTTGACTATAAAAGGGTGTTACTTAAAGAAAACCCCTTCCCATTTCATGCTGTCAGCAATGGCACCACATGGAAGAGAAATGTCACAAGACCTGAATAATTTCTTTACACAAGAAAGGTGAAGGCTACAAGAAGATCAGCAAAGCTTTACTTATCAGTCAGAATACTGTAGCAAAAGTGGTACAAACATTTAAAAAAGATGGAACTGCAACCATCTCACAGAGACGTCCAGGTTGTCCACAGAAGTTAACACCTCGACAGGAGCATCTTCTGATGAGAAGAGTTGAAGAAAATCGACATGCAAGTTCACTGCAGTTATCTAAAGAAGTAGAAAGCCAAACTGGGGTGACTATTTCCAGTGACACAATACGGCGTACACTGCAGAGGAATGGCATGCATGGGTGCCGTCCACGAAAGAAGCCTCTCCTAAAGCCCAGGCACAAAAAGCCCGCCTAGAGTTTGCCAGGGCCCATGCTGACAAAGATGAAGACTACTGGGACTCTATACTCTGGAGTGATGAGACCAAGATAAATGTTTTTGGAACTGATGGCTTCAAAACTGTATGGCGTCGCAAAGGTGAGGAATACAAAGAAAAATGCATGGTGCCTACAGTGAAACATGGTGGTGGCAGTGTCCTTATGTGGGGCTGCATGAGTGCTGCTGGTGTCGGGGAGCTGCATTTCATTGATGGCATCATACATTCACAAATGTACTGCTCTATACTGAAAGAGAAGATGCTACCATCACTCCGTGCCCTTGGTCGTCGTGCACTTTTCCAACATGACAATGATCCTAAACACACATCTAAGTTCACTGTTGGATTTCTGAAGAAGAACAGGGTGAAAGTGATTCAGTGGCCAAGTATGTCTCCTGATCTGAACCCAATCGAACACCTATGGGGAATTCTGAAGAGACAAGTTGAGCATCACTCTCCATCCAGCATCCAATCTCTAAAAGAGGTCATTCTTGAAGAATGGAAAAAGATAGATCTGACAAAATGTTGCCAACTTGTTGATTCCATGCCTAGAAGACTTGGTGCTGTCATTAAAAATCATGGAGGCCATACAAAGTACTAGATTTAGTAGTGGGGTGTACTCATTTTTGCATCACCCTAATTTGAGTAAAACTGAAAAATGTGTAATCTAAGTTATATTATTAACCTTACTTTCATGTTATAAGTTAAACAGATGTTATATTAAACTTAGTCTTGTCAACATTTTGGAAATGGTTTTTGTGTTCATTGAGATATTGTTTAAAATGTTACTTTTCAAAGGGGGTGTAGTCATTTACGCTGAGCACTGTATATATATGTGTGTGTGTGTGTGTGTGTGTGTGTGTGTGTGTGTATATTGTAGGACATCAGAGAGAATCAGACAATTTAAGATCCATTCAGATTGGTGTTAGAATCACCAAAAGAGCCAAATTCCACAAAGAGGCCCAAGACAACAGGATGTTCGTAAATCAAATTCCTAGCGCCGGCCAGTCTGAAGCAAGTCTCTTTCTCAGAACAGCTTGCTACATTAAGACAAAGGAACACTTATAGATAATTCCAACTCAGGAAGGAGATTGTCAAATTTGGGGTAAGTAACCACAATTGATGGTCAAAGACACAGCACATCATAACCATCACATGAGGGAACATTGGAGATATAATTTTGAAGATTAAAAGTGTAGAACTGTTCAACCAAAAGTTGGTTTAAAGAGAAGACAATAATAACCTACATGTACACACATATTTTTCTTTCATTTGACAACTTAAACTTATTTTAGTTTGGTAATTTATTTTTACTTAATGCAACATTTGTCTTTTAGTAATTTATTTAATTTAGCCACATCCAGCATTTTTATTTTATATTTTTCAAAAGTGAGATAAACGATGGCCTATTTTTTGGTTTGGGCTAATATAGCTACTGTTCCAGTAAAGCACGCTGATGTTTTTCTCCAAATATTGTGTATTTATTTTCCGCTGAATGCATCTTCTGTACAGAGGTTTGATATATATAAAAATAAGGGGGGTGGGGTAAGAACCAGAACCAAGCTGACTAAGCAATAAAGCCATAGTGAGCCGCTTTATGGTGTCATATTCACCCATTATTACTTAATTTACAAATATCTCAATTAAAATTAAGTAGAAATTAATTGTATTGAGTTGTTGAGTTTTAGGCACTAAAACCGTCCAGTACTTTATAGTCAAACACATTTCTATATTGAAATAATGAAGATTTCTGAGCCACCCCAGACTGGTTGTTGGCCCCTCCCCATGAATACATGCATTTGCGCTCACATCCTAATCTGGACGGTTTCCCTGAAGTGCAGCATCATCAAAATAACACAACTTGCTTAATTTATTCCCTCATTATCTTAATAAGCCACATAACACGTTTTCATGTTTAACGTTTTACAATGTCTATTGTAAACAATGTCAAATGCAAATTGATTCTCTGCCATCGGGAGGCACTGTTGGACCGCAAATATAATGGTTTCCCCGGTAACAGCTGTAATCAAATAAGCACTGCGCTCACAAACGGTACATTACAGGAAAGACGAAATGAAAACGACATTGAGCTTTTCTAAAAACGGTCGGTTCTTTTCAAAGATACATTCACATAATAACCCCCTGCGCAGCATTTTTTATTTTTAAACGTGCAATGTTCATGTTTCAACGAATTATAAGCCTTTTGGAAAATCTAATCTGACTCCTTACTGGCTCGCTTTCTTCGTCTCGCTCACTGCCAAATTACACACCGTCCCATGCTCGGTCTTGTGTTGCCGATCAATGGTCTATGTCATCCACATTCTCATGTTCATCATCTGAAAAAATAATGGGGTAAGTAGAATAAAAGGATTAGGGATTAATAAAAAACGCAATATGAGTAGTATGTCTATGAAGTAAATTATGTGATAACTTTCAGCCGAAGACAAAATAATTACAAAATATTATTGTGACTAAATAACCCTATTGTCAGTATTATTATTATTATTATTATTCTGAAAAGGTCATGTGAAGGCATGACTATGTCACATTTCATAAACAATGGTAAATAAAAAGAAGCAAAATATTCCTAAAATATGCTAAATAGAGCTTATATAGGAATGCAGTGATAGGTATCGTATTCCTATTGGCATAGGCAGAGCATGGGTAAGCCTGGGGTTCGTAGCCCCTTTTGAGCGCTCAAAGCTTTGTCAGTTGCCTTGTGTCAAAAGAAGACAGAGGATGGTAGGTGAAGGTTTGCATCAGCTCAAGTTTGCTGTGAAGAGTTCATATTTTGTTCCGGTTGTGGAGACCCGTGTTCCAGGGAGGTCCTGCTCAAAACCCCAGCTAGGAGCACCACGAAATGCCATGATAATCATATTAAAATAATATGTTGGAATTTGCAAACTGTATTCATGCAGCGGGACAGAACTCCAAGCCTGCAACGTTTGTGGAGTTGCCTGAACTTGTAGCCTATCAGGCTTTCAGACAAGAAGTTAATAGATTTGGCGCACTTCTATGTGTACCAGCATCTTGGAGTTTTCGGTTGGAGGTTGGGTCCTCCGATTTTTGATGTATGGCTCACTTTTTGCCTTTGGGAATTATGAGAAGTTTGCCTTCAGTGACTGTTCTCTCTCTCTCTTGCCACAGATGGAAACAGAACTTTAGCTCCAGGTTTTGATTGCGCATGTTATCGGCCTGCTCTGCTTGTTCAAACTGTGTTCCCCAGCAACAGGTATGGCTAAAACAAACAGAGGAGACTCTTAGCCAGGGGTGTCTAAACTCTGTACTGGAGGGCCACTGTCCTGTAGAATTTTGTTACAACCAGCTCCAAAAGACCTGCCTGGAAGATTCTAGTCTGCTTGGTGAGACCTTGATTAGCTGGTTCAGGTGTGTTTTCATTTGGGTTGGAGCTAAGCTCTGTAGGACAAGGGCCCTCCAGGACCATATGTGGACACCCCTGCTCTAAGCCTACCGCAAAGCTTAACCGTAGCTTTACCCACAAGAGGTTTTCCCAAGCTTGTGCAAAAGGAGAGGCTGTGCTTCACGCTTGAAATTTTGGCACTGATGAAAACCGCGACAGGCCCGCAGCAGTTCTTAGCAGCTGCCTGACTAGCGGTGCGTGGGGACCGAGCGTCTGTTCATATCAACAAATCACGTCTCTGCCTTTCTATCTTATGACAGCCTATCAGATCTCGCCCTTTCCATTTTCTATCTTATGACAGCCTATCAGATTTCGCCATTTCCATTTTCTGCATCTTATGACAGCCAATCACCGTGGCCCTTTTCTATCTTATGACAGCCTATCAGATCTCGCCCTTTCCATTTTCTGCATCTTATGACAGCCAATCACCGTGGCCCTTTTCTATCTTGAAGCTGGGATGCAAGAGCATGCGCATTAAGTCCGCGTCCCATCGCTTACAGCTAATTATTTTATAATATATTTGTGAATTATTTGGGGGAAAAAAGCCGCCGTTAAGTTCGTCTTTGAACTTATAGCGATTTGGGAATTTAATCCATCAAGGTAAGATTGCTCAATTGAATTAACTAGCTAGCTAATAATAAGAACAACCATATTGGAGTTAACATTGAATCGTTTTTTTAATAAACTTTTACATGTTTTAGGTAACATAAGGTGTTGTTTTATTTAGTTCGCTAGCTAGCTAGCTAGCTATGAATGAATATAGCTAGCTTACACGTATTTTCGACAGAGAATAAAAAGATTTATATTGTTATAAGTTAATTAGTAGGTTATAACGTTGGTATACCGTTGGAACAATACCTGAAATTGTATTCCCTTTTAACAGCCAAAATGAATGAGTTTTGTGTTGTATTCAGGTGTTTATTCAATTTTTACACCCAAAATGAATGAATTTTGTGTTGTATTCAGGTGTTTATTCCCTTTTTACACCCAAAATGAATGAGTTTTGTGTTGTATTCAGGTGTTTATTCCCTTTTACACCCAAAATGAATGAGTTTTGTGTTGTATGCAGGTGTTTATTCCCTTTTTACAACCAAAATGAATGAGTTTTGTGTTGTATTCAGGTGTTTATTCCCTTTTTACAACCAAAATGAATGAGTTTTGTGTTGTATTCAGGTGTTTATTCCCTTTTTACAACCAAAATGAATGAGTTTTGTGTTGTATTCAGGTGTTTATTCTCTTTTTACACCCAAAATGAATGAGTTTTGTGTTGTATTCAGGTGTTTATTCCCTTTTTACACCCAAAATGAATGAGTTTTGTGTTGTATTCAGGTGTTTATTCCCTTTTTACACCCAAAATGAATGAGTTTTGTGTTGTATTCAGGTGTTTATTCCCTTTTTACAACCAAAATGTATGAGTTTTGTGTTGTATTCAGGTATTCCACCTGTTATAACAGGATACTTTGTGTTTACCAACTGATAATAAACTTCATATGATTGTACTAAATGACTTATATATGTACTACTACTATGCATTAATATATTATACACTGAGATGAAGTGTGCTAGAATTTGCTGATTTACAAATGCTATCTATATACAGGATTTTTATAGTAGTGAGTTAAAACTACCCATGTTGATATGGTTATACCATGTACTGAATAGTTACAGATTTAAATTTAATAGTTACAATTTGATTTACTCTAGTAATGGAAGATGGCGTCCAAGCTCAAAAAGCACAGGGCTGTGGGCGATGAGGAGTGGATGTCACACCTGTCAAAGTTTGCTGCTGTAGGGGTCTGGCCTTCTGAGGCAAGAAACACAGGCCGGCACCCCGCCAGAGAAAGTGGCATGACATGTATGTGAAGGGAAATTTAGATAAAGTGATGTGTGTACAATCATACAACATAAAGCTATGTCATATTGAAAGGGGTCACATTTTTATGATTCACTGTCAAACAATATTACAGATTGTAAAATGTCCAGTGCAGTTGAGGGGAAAAATGTCTTTGTTTGGAAAGACACAGACATGTAGTTGTGTATTCCATACAACAAAGGTGTCAACAATATTTTTGTATTCTCTATTATTAAATTTCATTTTATTTTCTCTTAATCTGTAGATTACTGTTTTTGTGTGTTGATTTTATTTGTATATGTTTTTACCAGCTGACCAGAATCTTCTACTTTTATTATTTTGTGTATTTTGTTTATTTATTTTATATTTGTATTTTATATATAGTTCTTCAATTTCTTTGTATCTATGATATGCTTACTGTGTGTGTGATAGAGAAAGAAAGAGATAATTCAGATTTTGTAATAAATGTTTAATATATTTAAACAACAAGGTCTTTATCTTTATTTATTGCAAACAGTCACTCAGAGAAAACAATTTCAAACTTTCAATTCTAATTCCTTTGATTTATAAATTAGATTGGGTATTGGATATGTTTTCTAAGGCAATGTAAAACACATGCATACATATATACAAACAATACCTGTGAATATAGTAATAATAATTTTATATATTTTAGTCAAAACAAAACATACATGTGTAGGTGTCCGCTAGTGCAACTAATTGATAGTAATACTGCATTATGTAAATTAAGTAAATTATTATCTATATCATTGTCACATACGTATTTTCACTTAAGTACAAATATTTTACTGTATGACTGACATTAAAAATAAGCCATTGTCCTATTTGTATCAATTAATAAGCTATTAATTAATCAATTCATAATATTTCAGTTAGAGTTTTTGGTTAGAGATGACTGCTCCAGGCGGGCTCGAACCGGCAACCTTTGGATCTACAGCACCCCATGCAAATTGTTATCTATGGACATATTTCTCAAACTAATAATGTAATTTATGTGTCCTATAGCTTTTGACGGGCAGCAGAGTCAATGTTAACTCTCATTTCACTTCATTTTTCTCTTTTTCTCCTTTTTCCTCCTTCCCCTTCTTCTTCCCCCTTCCCCTTCCCCCGCCTATACAGACTATTGTTCCCCAGCTTTTTCGCTGCCATTCAGCCATGTGTCCGCAAGCTTCATAATGTAGCACACAAGGCACCTGTCCACTAACGAAGCGTTCGTATCCCCCTTTGAGAGCTCACAGCTTTTTCAGTTGCCTTTTGTCAAAAGAAGACAGAGGGTGGTAGGTGAAGGTTTGCATCAGCTCAAGTTTGCTGTGGCGGGTACATGAAGTATTCATGTTTTGTTCCGGGTGGTGGAGGCCCGTGTTCCAGGGAAGTCCTGCTCAAAACGCCCTCTAGAAGCACCACAAAATGCCATGAAAATCACATTCAAATAATATAGTGTCGGAATTTGCAAATTGTATTCACGCAGCGGGACAGAACTCCAAGCCTGCGACGTTTGCGAATTAAAGTTACGTCCATATTACCTAACATCCAAAAAATCGTGACTGATGGAAGATGCCAGTTTTCACATTGAGTAGCCTATTAAGCCTGTGTAATAGCCAAAATGTATTTTGAACGTAGTTATTGAATTTCATCTAGCTTTAGCTGTATTCATGTAGCCTACTCCTGTTCTCTGTTGTTTCAGGAGCATAATCCCGCAGCTGTTCTGCAACCATGATCAATAATTAATTTTTATTTTATATAAAGGAAGCTGAATTTGCTTTGTTATTGTTCACGTGTTGGTGCTGAGGCCCCACGTTATAAGCAAACGTTTCAATGTTTCACTGTTAGTGACAGCTATTTTAGAGGGGTGTCTAGCGATCCACCGACTCTTTTGAATGTCTTTCAAAACTTAAAAAAATGTAAAGCTCAAAATATGGAAAAAAAACGCTCTCGTACTTTTATTTTGAAGGCAAAATGACTAAAGACGAAAGAGAATTGTGAATAACTGTTGCTGTCATGACAGATCTATTTAAGAACCAGCTGCTATCAAAACTATCTGGCTGCGGGCGCGGGACCAGATATTATTGCTTGCGGGCCAGTTTTGGTTCGCGGGCCGCCTGTTGCCGACCACTGCCCTATGAAGTTCACTTTGCAGTCCACTTAATATAGTATGGAACACACCTATACTTATGCAAGCAATCTGTTAAAACATGCTAGCAACAATAATTAATGCTAACACTGTTGCCATTTAAGCTAACATGCTAAAACTTAATTCATGCAAGAACATTCTAAAAATTTTTAACAACATTCTAAAACATGCTAACTAATTTTAATTTGTTGCTAATGAGTTAACTCATGCTAACATGCTAAACATATTAATTCATAATAGCTTGATAAATCACATAATAGTGTTCTAATTAAGGCTAAAACATTAGCAACATGTTAAATCCTGTTAGCAGCATGTTAAATTATTATAGCCAAAGGCTAAGTCATAGCAATGTGGTAAAACATGTTAGCAACATAACAATGCTAGCAATGTGCTACATCGTGACAGAAAAATATTAATAACATTCCTAACTTTTTCCCCGACAAAATTTACGATGATTTTAACAAACTTTCATGCACCTCACCCCATAATAATTTTCTATGAATACCTACAAAAACAATACAGTATATCAAAATACAGATAAGAAAAAAAATGAAAACTGTTTTATTCTAGTTTCCTGCATTCCTTTCATGTGGGTAGTTTTCATAAAAAGGGGCTAAAGTAAACAATCCCTCAGAGAGCGGCTTGGAAGAGAGTGGCGGAGTCAGTAGAGCTCATTAACATTTAAAGGAGAATGACACAATACCGCTTGCTCTGACAGGAGCTGTTTTTGACACGGTATAAAATGTGTTTTTTACACTACCAATGAAAAATTTGAACCAAATTTTACAGAATTTACAGAATTTTCATTAAGACCATAAAGAATAATATCAACTTGTGGAAAATGGGCATGATATGAACCCTTTAAACCTCAAACTTTCTGGTCAGGCTTTCTCAAGCCAACATCAGAGTTTGTCTTGAAAAACTTTTTTTATGTGGTTATAAATATTATCTTTTCTCTTTGTTAACAGCCCTGAAGTCAGAGACTATGCAAGTAGCAGCCCTAGGAAGACCTCTGATTCCTGGTATGCTGTACGACTGCCATAGCGATTTCTTCATCCCAGGTGCTGAACCTACCTAAATAAACTTTTCCTTCATTACACTTCTCAAAACATGTTGAATCACCACTTATCAGTCATTGTGTGAAGTAAAGTAACTGTTCAAGCCACTTTTGATTTCAGGTGTTACTCTGTGGGATAATAAATAATTGAGTGAACATTTGGACAGTCATCCACAGCCCCAGGCAAATCTAAATTTCAGTAGCTCTGACTCTCTCTCAAGTAAATCAGTCTCCTGGATGTAAGCACTTCCCTGAAGACCAGTTTCTTGGGAGGCTTTTGGAGGTGGGAGGATCTGGCAAGTTCCTGCGTGACACCAAATCCTCAAACCAACAGTTCAGTCTTAGTGTTTTACAGTGAAACCACAAGATATGAACAGCTCACGATTTCCCAGCTGGGCCAGATCACCTACCCTGAGGTGTGGTCGTTGCTGTGCTGTACGGAGCTCAAGCCATCATGGTGTTTTATCGGAGACCATCAGAAGAGGAAAACAAGCAGGAGATTGAGGGCGAACTGAATGCCATTGTCAGGAGCATCCCTTCATTTTCCATTGAGGGAGAAACTTCTGTAAATATAAAAGAAGAGGACAAGGAAAAAGCTTAGAAGATCGCCTGCACATTTCACTGTGATGTCCACCTTCAGCAGAACCCCACCACATACATGGAGGCCCTGAATTTGTGGAGAGATGGAGGAGAAGTCTCTGGGAGACATCCTGAAGACCCACAGGAGCCAGAACCAGTGGTTCAATGATCCAAAGGCTGATTTGAGATACCATTTGTCTTTCTGCAAAATGTGTGTAAAATGGCCATAAATGGGTTTTCTCATTATATACAATGTATCAATAAACTAAATCTAATTTTCATATTAATGTGTTTTTGGGGCAACACGTAATGAAAAAAGAAGTGTAATAATAAGAGTAATAATTGACACGATGTTCATATTAATATATACAATTTAATAGAATATTGAAATATAATTTCTTTCACTATTCATTTGTTATGTCTCCCAAAATGTGTAATAAACATGCTTTTAGTCCCGGTATCCTCATACGAAGACATGTATGAAATCAACGTCCTGTTTCGCAACAGAAAGTCATATTTTGATTTGAAACCGCATAACATTTTCCTGAGATGTTGATTTAATGACACTTAAAGAATTAGACATATTAAAATGCTAATTACAAAACATTATAATTTATCCATAAGAGGGTCACTAAATTAATTTCAGAAATTTTTGAAGAAACGTCATGGTGATATATCCAATCATTTGGTATCTCTGAAAAGCCCTGAATGTGCTCTGTACAGGACATCCAGACTTAAAACTGTAATATAATTCAAAGCTATTATTTCAGCTTTGGGGAATCATTTATTAAAGGTTCAGTATTGCTTTGATTGAAGTGATCATTTATTAAAGGTTCAATATTGCTTTGATTGAAGTGGTATTAATCTTAAACTTATGATTTATACCTTATTAACGACTCGTCCAGTGACCATTAAAATCAGTATATCTTTAGAAATTTTGTTTATCTTTGTAGCCAACGATAAAACAAACAAAATTAGTACTTTATCAAAATTGAGCTAGGTAACACGATCCTTGGCAAATAGTTTAAAACTTGAAAATAACACAGCCCAATACATCATTATTTATAAATTAAACAAGATTTATTTGCCAACTGTTATTTTACAATACATGGACTAAACTTAAACACATAGTCACACACACGTGCACACACACACACACATCAGGAGTTTGCGGTTTGATGAGAGTTTAAGGCTAGCACTCTTTTGCTATCTCGTAACTTTAACTGGATTAGATCACAAGCAGAGACTTCAATTTCTTTACTGCATACAGATCCATTCACCAGCTCAGTAAGACAGAGTTTGACAGCTGCTCTGGTGTTTCCGCGTGGTCGATGGAAACCTCTGGCTGCTGTTGGTTGTTGCGTGATGTCACTGGGGACCCCCCTCTCGTGAATGGCGGTTTCTTTGTGACGGGATGACGCTCTTAGGAAGTTTGATTAGAGTTCTTACGGCTTCAGGTGTTAAAGTTTTCAGTGAGAAATTTGACGAAGTCTTTGAGTTCTTTAGACAGTCAGCCTGATGGTAAAGGCGGAGACCGCTTCCTGGGGCGATCAGTGAAGACGCCAAAGTTTCAAGCAAGTCAGCGAGCGAGCTAGCTAGCTTGTGTGTCCATTTTAAACGGACTGATTTCAGTATGCCCACTAGAGGCTTCTCCCAATCAGATTGTCCTTGCAGGGTGGAGCCCCGCCCCACACGGCTTCTTTCCGTGCATACATTATCTGATAGTTAATTTATCACATGAAGAAAATATCCTCCACTAACTTCTTATAAAAGTATTCATAATTCGTACGATGCTGAGAATCGACTTAGTTCACACCAAATTGTTGCATTTATCATGACATTCATACAAAATCAAACTCAACGTATTTCACATACGTTAATAGCTTTTTTTGCTTAATATATATTGTCTCTTGAGTGTATTGCTTTAATAGCAGCAAATAATGAATATCTTTTTAGAGGTCCTCTATGCCAGTTTGAGTTTCTTTGTTCTGTCCAAGAAGATTAAAAAAATTCATTCTCTTGGAATGCATGGAGAACGAAAGAGGAGCTGTCCGGGGTCATGAGAATGTCACGTTTGTGGAGATCTGGTGATTTTCTTAGCTCAGTCTCATCATAAAACAGTCTTCCTTGTTAATAACATCATTGAATTATGTGTTAAACTGTCATCCGTGACCATGTCCAGATACAGAGGTCCTTGTCCTCTTCTGGGGGAATTACGTTTAAGTGATAAGAAACAGTGACGTCCTGCTCTTAAATACCACCAGATGTTCTTCTTAAATTTATCCTTGTTTTTAAGAGGTCTCATCAGATAAGGTGATTTAGGGCAGGAAATAAGCCAGCCAGTTAAATGCAGATCGATCATGTATTAACTTTTTACGACTTGCAGATGCTGGCAGGAGAAGCTCCTTAGGAATGTGCTGTCACTCAATCATTTTGTTCGTTTTCTCTCTCGACAAGGCTTTACAAAACTGTGGCATTATTATATCACTAAAATATGTCCTCATATGAGGCCGCATGGTCTTAAGAGGTTATACGCAACCATTAAATATCCTTTAAAATATTAAAGCACCTTAATTTCCTCAGTAAACCTTTTTTTTTTGCTAATAACCGTTTTGCTAATATCATTGTCCAAGGCACTGTCCTCTGTAGCTATAAGCTGTGAGAAAATTAGTATAGATTAAGTATTGGCCAGGGTTTGAGATTCTTGCACATCCCACCAGTGCCTAATAATAATAATATATATATATATATATATATGTTTGTGAACCCCTTGCAGAATCTGTGAAAATATGACTAATTTTAACAAAATAAGGTAGATCATACAAAATACATGTTATTTTTTATTTAGTACTGTCCTGAGTAAGATATTTTACATAAAAGATGTTTACATTTAGTCCACAAGACAAATTATTACTGAAATTATTAAAATAACCCCATTCAAAAGTTTGGGAACCCTTGGTTCTTAATATTGTGTGTGGTTACTTGGATGATCCACAACTGTTTTTGATGGTTGTTCACGAGTCCCTTGGTTGTTCTGAACAGTTAACTGAGCACTGTTCTTCAGAAAAATCCTCCATGCCCTGCAGATTCTTCAGTTTTTCAGCCTCTTTTGCATATTTGAACCCTTTCCAGCAGTGACTGCATGATTTTGAGTTCCATCTTTTCACACGGACGACAATTGAGGGACTCAAACACATCTATTAAATAGGTTCAAACATTCACTGATGCTCCTGAAGGAAACACGATGCATTAAGAGCCGGGGAGTGGAAAGGGCACATTAAACCACTCTTTGGAAATTTCTACTATTAAAATACTGGGAGAGAGAGTAAGGCAAGCGGGAACTGTAGAGCAAGTCAACATTTATGTTCATTTCTGTGATATGATAAAAAAATGTAAGGATCCACCCAGATTGGCCCAAGACGGAATCCAATTGGTGAGGTAAAAATGGTATAATGCGTGTAGGTCTTTTATTTGCGCTTCCGCAAAATTCACTTTTAGTTTCAATTTTAGTCTAGCTCTGTGTTCAATCTGACTCCAATTTCAAGTGATCATTAACCTTTTGAGGGGTACGGTCCCACATGTGGGATTTTCATTTCCGTGCCCCTGGGAGTACGGTCCCACATAAGGGATTTAGAACGTTCGGTCACATCACATAACTGCTAAATTAACTGTGCTTTTGCGCTTTATCCGGTGCCGAGACTCGTTCTGCACTTGTCATAAATCAAAACTATGCAGGGTTTTTAACCACATAATTTTTATTTTGGTTTCAGACATTTAAATACACATAAATGCTAGTAAAACTATACATTTATAGTTTGTAAAATACACATGCATCTCTATGTAAGCAGCAATAACAATCCATTTAAATATAATTTGTGTTTTATTCATATCAGATACACAGTGTAAGTAACTTTAAAGTTCACTCCATTCTTCTCCCATTTCACTAGCCACTTATTTACATGTATTTCAGGAGAAACTCATTAATTTACATGCTGTAAAGCCAACTGACAGGACACTCTGAACTGCAGCGCAAACAAACATTGTGGCGCCCATCTCACGTTATGGATCAAGATAATTTCACGATTTCACACTTACATCTACTAGCACGATAACGTAATGCGTATTTGGCGTGTATGGTAATACGTTGTAGGCGTGCTGTCCTGGGGGAGGGCTCCTAGCCGGGAATGGCCTGAACCCAGTGAAACCCCCCCGTGTGATTAGAAATCTAGTGTTATTGGTGGAGAAGGGGTGGTGGAGGGATGCTGCTTAACCGTCGACTAGATGGAGGTAAGACAGCTGTATTTATGTCCAAGGGCTGATTACCTAGATTGTGTACCACCTGTGCTAATTAGCCTGAGTATCTGACGTGCTCCTCCCGAACTTAGTTTATAAACTACGTTTCTAAACTTCATTTATAAAGGATTTTTAAAGGACAAAATGCACTGACTTGAACATATTTGTGAATCGGAATATCAGCTAGTTGGTGACATGGTAAGGAAGTTTGTGAATATTTTGAATAAAAAATAAAATAAAAACACTACATCTGTCATGGTGTTTCTGTGGCTGCGCTGTGTCACGTGACAAGCATGATGCGTCACCATGGAAACAATAAAGGGAAACGTTCTAAAACAACGGTCGCCTAAAAACTGGGGGGTCAGCTAGAATATTTTAAACTCACCAGTGAAAGGGTTAAATTTAGACAATATTTCTAATTAAAAACGGATCACTAATATCGATTGTTTATTAATTTAGATATTTGATTATTCTGGGAATCCTATACTCTCAATTATTCATTCATCAAGAACCTGATATTGCTTGAGAATTTACTTGGCCAACAGTGAACCCACAGAACCCAAATTCGCCAGTTCTGATCTTACTCAGAGGATACAGTATACATATAATACCTTTAAGTACCCTAGTACAGTTGAAACTAAATACCTTCTGATGCTCAATCATGTTTATTTTGTACTATAACTAGTAAGAAAGGATTGGTTCACATGCCGCTTGACCTGAGGTGCTACAGCAATCTGTCATGACACATTAAAGAGCCACAAAACAGTATTTGAATTTCTTTATAAATTTGAATTTGAAAAAGTCTTTTGCACGCATTCTGAGTCTAGTTTGATATGTGTCAAGTTTTTCTCCAGGTTGCTTTACAGCCTTTCTGAATTGATATACAAGGTACTGCGTATTCTTTTTGGGAGAAAAATAGCCATTTAGTTTTATTTTGGTTTCAGCATAGCCATCTTCGTCTGCTGCAAATGTGTCATATATGTCATGCACACATTCACCAGTGAGGTGCAGCAACAACGCTTTCTGTCTAGCATCGCCGGTAATGTTCATAGCAACAAGAAAGTTTTCTACCGAACTGGGGCCCGTTTCGGTGTCAAACGGCTGGATGGGTGCATGATTCATCACTGATTGCATGGCTATGGCTTTTTATGTTGACTGTGTGCACTCACTCACGCACAGGCAGGCTTTCTTCAAACGCTTGAAATGCGCTGAGATCGCGCTTATATCCTCGTCGCCATTGTAGTGTTTCTTCATGTCAATCTCTTTCGCGTAAAGACGACAACAGACGGGAAAAATACGGGAACGCTAACCAACTTTTATTTCTTGCTCCATCACTTCTGGTTGCACATTCTCAGTGCCTTACATGGGAGGAGCCTCACATCCTGTGTCGTCACATAGGTCAAACCAAATACATTACAATGAGTATGTTTTATTAAACTTCCCTCAATTTAAGGTCCACTGTTTTATGTAAATCATGACTACCTTTACTTGTTTATTATTTATTTTTATTTTTTGTTAAGTTAAATCAGGGGAACAGATAAGTGCTCTCATATTTTAACTAATACAAAGTAATCAACAGTTTCTTAATTAATGGACATTCATTTTTTTACAGGGCTCTGTATACAGGAATAGAAGGGTCAAAAAAGGACAGAAAGCAAATAAGTATATGCACAACCTGTTGAAATACATCAACAAATTATTAAATAAAGGTTTCATTCATTTATTTGTATGATTATTGTAGTTACAATGGTAAAAAAGTAAATATG
Source organism: Gymnocypris eckloni scoliostomus (assembly GCA_027564155.1). NCBI lineage: Eukaryota > Metazoa > Chordata > Actinopteri > Cypriniformes > Cyprinidae > Gymnocypris > Gymnocypris eckloni. The sequence goes on along the minus strand of CM050415.1, from coordinate 4,649,196 downwards.
TGAGACAACCAGGCTAGGTTTGAATCACTGAGGATTTTCCCATTTCCCTTTTTCTACCATTTTAATTATTTTATGGCATAATGCACATCTATTGAAATAATCTGAAATACTGGCTAGTACTGTACCGTAAAAAGTAAGCACGGCTATCACTGCAATATTTCACTCTAACAGTAGCCAAACAGCTGGAATATTTATACAAGGATTTAAATGATAAAAATTGCCCCAAGATTAAATGTTATGCTAACATTTAGTTTAACATTTAGTTTTATAGTTTAACATAAACTATAACATAAATGTTATAGTTTATTTCATTATTATATCTTCATTGACAAATTAATGTCACAATTGCAGCTTCATTGAGTAATGGTGCCAGCTGAGTTTCACATGTGACTGGGTTATAAGGCCACAGTGGTAATAAGCATTTTGGTTGACTATCTATACTGTAGTATCCATTTGTGTTGTAAATGTATGAAATAAACTTTTTATTTTTTTAAATTACACAGCCAATGTAGGTATTTTGCTGCTTTTACTTAACTTGGCTACTTTCACACTATAAATAAAGTTTCATTATTTACAAACATTTTTATAAAAAGTGGCATTTTAGCAAATATAATTAAATTAAATTAAAAATCTATATTTTGAACTGTCACCTCATGGTGAAAATACCTTTTCAGTTACTTTCAAAATGCTAAACAAAACATGCATCATCACTGTTGTTGCATATGACAAACATCAGTTGTTTAACTCATGTCACTCAGGAGCTGGGTGTCAAAGTCTACTCTTGATTGTGGAACACACATAATCATCAACTCGGAATACTTCTGTTTTCCGTTGTCTTATTTTTTATATTTCCTGGTAACAGTGGCCAGCTATGTCACCACTCATAATCACCTGATCCCAATAAAAAGCAACGTGCGACTACGTGGCAAAGTGACTAAACAGGGCAAACTGAAGAGAGGATTTTTTTCTGGTAAAACTAATTATATACTTACATTACACCTGACTACCTTTTATACAAATACCTATCTTTGCATTATGTCTGCATCTTGTTGTTGTTTTAACTAAATTATTTTAATGAATGGATTTCCTTTATTTGGTAATCATCTAAAATGTCTGGTTGGACACTTGACTATTAATTTATATATATATATATATATATATATATATATATATATTTAGTCTTTGGAAAAGAGCATCTACTTAATGCTTTAAATGATAATGTATGTATATAATGAATATTTAATTTTCAATAAATAAACTGGAACGTTTTTTGTATTTTTTTTATATAGAAAATCTATTTTATAATCATATTCTTTACATGTTTTGATATACTATGATTTTGTTTAGGTCAATTTCAGATTCAGAAACAAGAATGTCCCAAACAGTCTTACCCGTGAACTCTTCTACATTCATCATCCAGATTCAACCACCAACACAAACAACACCAGCTGGGACTGTAACAAATGCTCCTGTGCCTGTTTATGTCCAACAAGTAGCAGGAGTTTCTCCTCTTCATGGACTACAGGCATTTCTGAAAGGCCAACCAAAAGCCCTTGGGGTGAGAAATTTGTCATAAACCCATATTATTTTTGTATTTTTATGTGTGCATACACGATTGTTTTGAAAGCATACATGATTTCTATTGCATAATGTGACTTATTACCTTGGTGACAATGCAATATAAGATGACAAATACCAATTTAATATAAAGTTTAGCATTTACAGAGTTAATTTACAGTGTACCAGTTACAAAAAGGTCACAAAGAAGGTTTTAAGAGTTGCAAACTATCAAAAAATGTGAAGCAATGGACAAATTTTGCACAAATGCAAATCAGTATGCAGTGGTGTGAAATATTTGAACAGATACTGTAATTCGTTACTGTACTTGATTATCTTATTGGTTGATTTTAGTTTTACTAAGTATCAAACATATTAGCAACTTTTACATTAATTGCCTTAATAAAAGTTTGAGGCAGTTGTGACCTAATTGATAGAGAGTCAGACTTGTAACCCGAAGCTTGCGGGTTCGAGTCTCATGTCCAGCAGGAATTGTCAGTGGGGGCTTAAGCCTAATCCCAGACTAAAATCTAAGTCTGAACTGTTTCAACTAAAAGAAACTTGCTCTGACTGATCTTAAAATATATCAGTGCCTTTACTTAGTCTAAAACTGCACACAGTAATGTTTTTTCTAAGACACGTTTATAAAAATTACTTAAATGTCCTAATTGAACTATGGCCTAATCCTGGCTTAGTCTAAAACCTGTCTGTGAAACCAGGCCTAAGTCTTTTACTCAAGTCGTATTGGAATTGGTGACTTTTTTCATTTGTAATGGAGTAAGGAATCTGTACTTTTACTAAAGTATGGTTTTTAGGTACTCTTCACACCTGTATCAGTACGTGAATGAATACATTGAGAATTCCACGCTTGTACAATATTTTTTGGGTATTTTTAAACTGAAATCATAAGTGTCCATAACTACAGAGGTTATGAATTTATACTGCAGATTTTATTTTGATCCCCAAAATGTTAAACTGTTTTATTTTATAAAGACTATCTTTTCCTACCCTGTACATTTTTCTTTTTCCTCACAGACTGTCCAGATAATGATTGCTCTGTTGACTTTCATGCTTGGGATCGTGTCTTCAGTTCATGCAGAATCCATCTTTGTCTTTAGTGGTATTCCTTACTGGGGATCGCTCATCGTAAGAAACAATTACAATTAAGTGATCTGTCTTTTATAATTCAAGCTACATTTTTCAACAGAAGCCTACATTTTGGCATTTCTCTCTCTTCTCAGTACATTATTGCAGGTTCCCTCTGCATTGCTGCCGAAAACAAAATGAATTCACCCTCCGGTTTGTGTTTGGTAAGTACACAACACTTGTTAATTTTAGGGGTCCAAGCTGCCCAACACAGACAGGTGGCATTTAGGGCTGTGCGATATGACGATATATATTGGATGGATGAAATAAAAAGTCTATTGTTTCATATTATGTTCTATCGTTTATTCCATGGTGTCGCAAAATACATTGTTTACGGTAATCATTTTTCATCATTTGGGTAACTGCGATCTTTACACGCCACCACGGGGCATGAAGGGGAGACAGAAGCAGCCAGGACAAAACAAGGAGCTCGTTCCTAAACGAGGGACTACATCTGTAGCATGGACACGCGTTGTAAAGCACTGCAGTTTGATACAAACTGATTTAAGTCGTTGAAACACAAACAACAGAGCTATATGCATGCTCCGTCTGTGTGAGAGGAGCGCGCTTTTTTTCCGCTTTATTGGCTTTGAACAAGTACATAAACACACTTATATGCGTCAGAATCCCGTCTTTGCTAGTATCCTCATAAACTCAGCGATTTAGGTCTTAAGAGAGAGTAAACAGCAGAAAGAGAAAACGCATATGTAACAGTAGATATATTGGATCCGGACTTCGGTCTTAAAGGGAAGCTGTCCAATATTCGTTCTGTCTGCCATTCAATGTTAATCATAGCACACTGCTAGAAAATCTCACTGCTCTTGACTAAATCACTTTTGTAACTTTAAGTTTTTGTGTATATTTATATACATGTATAGAATCTATACATAATACACGTGTTAGTTATATCTATCATAGATTGATAGATATAATTAAAACAGTGAAGTCTTATTCATTTTCACATGTAGCTTTTCTTATTTATTGTAGTTGTTTTGTCCTATTGCTTATCCTTATTTCTTCACTGACTGTTTATTTATCTTCAGTGAGCTTGAGTTTTTTTTTGTTTTCTGTCTCTTTTTAGGCTTGTATTAGTTTGATATTGACATTGGTGACAAGGATTATGAAAATTCTATGGTATTGTTGAAAACTCTGTTCTTCTAAAGTGTAGAAAACTCAGAAGAGAAGACCAGGAGACTTGATTCGATCGTCAGCAGAATTTCTTTATTCTATGACATGTGTTGTTATCTGCAGTCATCGAAGATCTCTTCTTAAGTCATTTTACAGGGTATCTTATAGGTATTTTTTGGAGGAGGATTCTTAGAGGTGGAGACAAACATCAAACAAAGCAAACATCTGAGGGAGGCGTTAGTTAATTACAGGAACCTTCCCGTGGTCCAATAAACCTAACAAAGGTTGAATCTCTCAGTAGTCTAACTCTTGATCTTACCATTACAAAAGGCACAGCTGTCTCGAGCTCAAATGGTCAGGAAACGCTCTCAAACATCTGTATTTCCTGACACTTTCTTTAGTCAGGAAGTGTATCTAAATTAAACATCTAAAATAAAATTTGTAATCCTTCAATTCCCGTTTGAGAGTTCTAATAACTCTCACAAAATACAAATTTAGACACTTAAAAGTTAATTCTTGTAACTTATAATCTGTTACAGGCACATAGTACATGTTCTGTGTTGCTTATATGTAATGCTGACACAGAAACAAAACATGCAATTAGTTTTGCTGAAAGATCGTATGTGAGTCTCTGCGTTGTGTTTTTCTTCTTTCTTCTTTCTTCTTTCTTTCTTGTGTGATAGTTGGCAATGGGTCTGGTTGTTTTCTAGAGGTTGTGGCTTCATCCGCAGGTGAGAAGGGTGGTGCATATGGATCTCAGGACAGCCATCAGATGGTATCTGCACAGAGGAAGAAACACAAACAAGAGAGACCAACGGCACAGAGCAGTATTTGTTGTAGAGTCTGCAAACATTAGGGTTGTATCCTCTGTTCAAATATAGTCTGCTATTGTTGTTCCTTCTTTCCCTATTTCTCAATTCCTGCGACACCTAAAGAACAGTGAGGAAAGGATGGACTAATGGAGGGGAAAGGCCTATGAGGAAATCTTCACCTCAGGGTTGGCCCCCGAAGCCTGTTGCTTTCGGTTCTTCCCTGGGCTCCTCACTGGTTCTTGTGTCTGCCCTATCCTATCCCTGCAGGGGGAGGAACAACCTTACAATGTGACACATGTTTCTGACATGTAACACATCTCTTGACTGTTTCAGTGGCTGCGTTTCTGAATTTTGGATTCCACCATTGATTTGAGAACCTGTGATTCATCGTTGCTGGACCACTATGACCCAAACTGTGTATTTGTTGAGCCAAATATGGCAACAGTGATTCGGGAGCAACATACTTTCCCTTTGGTCCAGCAGCCGGATGAATCCACAGTGGCTCCTTTGTTCTAACCATGTCCATGCTTCATATAGAGGAACGTCTTTATACAGATCAACGATTGATTCAGGAGGTAGAATTATCTTCTGTGCTGTACTACCTGAACACACTTGTACAGTTGCATAGAAACAAGCCTGTTTAGCTGCTACATCAGCAAGAGCATTACCTTTAGCTTCCGTAGTATTAGTTGTGAGATGTGCTTTCACTTTGATCACCGCTAATTTCTTTGGGAGTTTCATGGCAAACATTAAATCTTTCACTAATCCAGCATGCTTAATGGGGATCCAGCAGAAGTTAGAAATTTTCTGGTTTGCCAAATGACACCAAAATCATGAATTACCCCAAAAGCATACCTGGAATCTGTGTAGATATTTGCAACCGATCCTGAAGCTAGCGTGCATGCTCTAGTTAAGGCTACTAGTTCTGCAGCTTGAGCTGAAAAATGATCTGAAGACGACCTGAAGCAACTACTTCAGTGGTGGAAGTTACTGCATATCCTGCTCGTCTGTTACCTTCAATAACTTGAGCTGAACCATCAACAAACAACTCCAATTCTGCGTTCTCTATGGGAGTTTCTGCTATTTCACTTGTCGCTGCATATGTAAGCGTAACACAATCATGAGTCATTTCGCCTTCATCCTCTAACACAAATTCAGTCATTGCAGACATCATACATGAGGATGGGTTCGTGACTGCACGCTGTATAACAATATTCGGGCTGTGAGAGTTGCTAACCAATTTCCCCAACGGGAGGAGGTGACAGAAGTGACTTTTGCTTGATTCATTAGTGCGGACACTGTGTGAGGGCATTTTACGTTTACAGTCTGACCTAACACCATTCCTGATGAAGCCTGAAGCGCTAGATGAACTGCCTGTACTGCTCTGAGGCATGGGCCCATACCTTGAGCGACTATGTCAAGTTTACCGGAATAGTAATGAATTGGGCGTAAGCTGCCCCATGATCTTGCATTAGACATGCAGTCATAAAGCCTAAGTGTTCATGGACATAAAGCACAAAGGGTCTATCAGATTGGGCAATTCCTAATGCTGGTGCTTGACATAGTGCTCTCTTCAAATCATTAAAAGCTTTGAGATGAAGTTCTTCCATACAAACAGTATCTGAATCTTTACCATGGCCTTTCAACAAATCATAGAGAGGCTGAGCAATCGAGGCATAGTCTTCAATCCAAGGTCTACAATAACCTGTTGTTCCTAAAATGAGCGGAGTGTTTTAATGGTATTAGGCGGAGGTATGGCTTTGACTGAAGCCGCTCGATCCTCTATGGGCGGAGTTTCATACAAAACAGAATCTTCACCTATTACACCAGTTAAACAAAGTTTGGTTTTCTTGTATGGGATGTTTAAACCTTGTGCCAATTTTGTAGGAATTACTGTAATTTCTGCACCTGTATCAAGCAAAAAATCAATCTCTTTCTCTTTTATGCTACCTTTCACAAAAATTCTTTGGTCATTGTGTTGGATTACAGGGGAAAGGTAGCTACTCACAACAATAATTAGTTTTTTCCTGGTCTTGTTGTGCTCTTAGAAGAGCCTGAACTAACTGTCCTATAATTTCAGTGGTCACTTGAACTACTTCAGGGTTGTGTGCAGGCTGAGAAGGAGCAGAATTATGCATAGCATTTCTTTTACTATCTTGCAACTTCTTCCTACACTCTTTCTCCCAATGTCCAAATTTTTCACAGTATTTGCATTTGCTTTCTCTTTTAGACCATCTATTGTCTTGTTTCGTTGTGTTAAACGTAGCTGCTGCTACTCTTACTTTTGCCTTGACATCAGCATCTCTTTCCCATGTAGTTAACCTGTCTAGGTTACTTCTGAGAGTTCTGTTAGACCAAGTTAGATCTAAGAATGGTAAAGCTTTTCTGTATTCGGCTACAAGGCCATCTGACCAGATACGAACCAAGGGTCCCTTGTCATCTAGCACACTTTCAGGGTCATCAACAATTCCACTGTAGATTACAGCTGACTGACAAAATCTCTCAGTATATTCACTCACAGTTTCTTCTTTCCTTTGCACACAGGTAGTAATTCTAGACCAATCTATTTTGGGTCCTAAGATATTCTTTAGGATTTTCAAAATACCTTCTCTTAAATCACCCTTACTGGCATTTCGCAGTTCAGAAGTGACAGCAGATTCAAAACTGTTGAATTCAGATTCAGTTAGTATTTGTGACATCAGCTGCGTGACTTCTGTCAACGACATGTCATAAAGACGCATTTACTGATCAATGTTCTTCTAAATTCAGAAAAATGTGCGTGCTGACGGTAAACTCTGAGATAGTCTCTCTATATCTTTAGGACATAAAGCTTTGGCAGCAGTTTGTATTTGCACAACAGAAGAATGGAGAGGAACACCATCAGTGTCCTCAATCCCCTGAGATCTTCTCCTAGCCCCACACACATTGAAGGAATTTACAGGCACATCAGTTACTGATTGGAGAGCTACATCTGTTTCAAGAACGCTTGTAAATCAGGGAAATGTTATCAGGCTGACTTACTTCCACATCAGTTTTGCCTCTTTCTTGAGGTTCAATTTCTTGGTCAAAGTGTATATTCTAGGAGTTCATTGTTCTGTTTCTCTAGCTCTGTACGCTGAGACTGTTGTGTCGCTAGCGTTACACTGAATTCTCTGTGACAACAGATAATGCCTTTCACATTGTTCTTACGAATACTTGCTCCTAGTACCTTTTACACTCATCTACTGACCAAGTCTTGTCTGGATGAATCTCATATTTCTGCGTTAGTTCTTGTCTAACTTTTTCAGTGACTATTAGGTCCATTTTTTCCTAATAGTGTTTTGAATTGACTATCTGACCACAGAGGAGTCGCAAGACCACTCTTTTCTGTGGTTGGAATCAGCTTAGCATTCCTTCTGACCATTTTGTAAGTTTCTTCGGTACCACACAAACAAAACAAACACTTCTCTGATCAACAGAGGGTACACTTGTTTTTTAGCACGTAAATGCCAAAAACCTTCCCTGCCTGAAACAACAGAGGATAAACCAAAAATTAGCACGTAAATGCCAAAATCTTCCCTGCCTGAAAGAACAGAGGATAAAATTTCATCTCTAAAAGCAGAACTTTAGAGGATAAACTCTTCCCTGTCTGAAAACAGAGGATAAACGTCCCTGCCTACAAGAACAGAGGATACTTTTATCTCTAAAATCAAAAAAACTTTAGAGGATAAACTCATCTCTAAAATAAAAAATTTTAGAGGATAAACTCTTCCCTGCCTGAAACAGAGGATACACGTCCCTGCCTACAAGAACAGAGGATAAAACAAAATTATTAGCATGAAATGCTAACCTTCCCTACCTGAACAGAGGATAACTTTAGTTAAACAAAACCCTACAGATGTATGTTAACTCTTCTCTGACGGCACAGAGGATACACTGGTCTTAGGTTCTTTTGGATTAGAGAACAGCCACTCACCACACTTGGTTTGAGAGAAAAATTCAGTCTGGGAATCCTTGAGCTTGAAGTTTCGCTGGATTCCAAAAGATGCAGATCTTTGTTTGAGCTTGAAGTTTTTCAGGTGAGGAAGCTGGAACTCTATCCGGGACACGGCAGCATCTGTTGAAAACTCTGTTCTTCTAAAGTGTAGAAAACTCAGAAGAGAAGACCAGGAGACTTATTCGATCGTCAGCAGAATTTCTTTATTCTATGACATGTGTTGTTATCTGCAGTCATCGAAGATCTCTTCTTAAGTCATTTTTACAGGGTATCTTATAGGTATTTTTGGAGGAGGGATTCTTAGAGGTGGAGACAAACATCAAACAAAGCAAACATCTGAGGGAGGCGTTAGTTAATTACAGGAACCTTCCCGTGGTCCAATAAACCTAACAAAGGTTGAATCTCTCAGTAGTCTAACTCCTTGATCTTACCATTACAAAAGGCACAGCTGTCTCGAGCTCAAATGGTCAGGAAACGCTCTCAAACATCTGTATTTCCTGACACTTTCTTTAGTCAGGAAGTGTATCTAAATTAAACATCTAAAATAAAATTTGTAATCCTTCAGTATCAAAGATTTTAATATAATAAAAACCTTTTTAAAAGAAAAAAATTACTACATTGTGATATATATCGTTATCGTGATATAAAATTAGTCATATCGTGATATAAATATTTTGGTCATATCGCCCAGCCCTAGTGGCATTGTAATAATATGATTAGCATTTTGGAGGAATTGATATAAAAAAAAATTTACTCCCCCTTGAATCATTAAGTGTATTTCTTAGGTTTCATTTCCAGCTATACAAATTCTGCCATTTTCCATACTCCTCCTTGGCTGTTGGTCCAGTCTTCACAAAATTTGACACATAGCAGCTAGGGATGTTGATGGAAAAAAATTTATCAAATTATATTAGATTAACTGAATCACTGTGATGATAATGATTTAATCAGTCTAATTTTGTCTCCTAAGCACAACATCCAAGGTTATTGAAACTTAATACACATAGACTACTGGTTATTTTGAGAATTCCTACCAAAATGCATCAAAATTGCACCTGTTGGGGGTGCTAAAACTGCAATTCCTTGTAACATAACACTAATTTGACTTGCCTAGATTAAAAAAAGAAAAACGGGGAAAAAACAAATAGCCATTAGTAGCAATCGAATTTCAGCATCTGAATGGACGCAAAGTCTGAATGGCCTGCCTTTATGATAACTAATATATTTGCACAGTATGACAGTGCGTGTACCAAAATATATGGTATAAATAGATGGGTTTACTTTTAATATATTTAATCATTTGTTTACATGGTTGTAGTTTTGGTTCTACAAAATATTACATTTGGGTAGAAAGCCACAAATATTACACAATAAATAATTAAATAATAAAAATGAAAAGGACCTTCAGATAAACATTTCTGGACATGGAACATTTTGAGCGGCAAAACTCCACAAACCTGTGATGTGACATAAAATATTATACAGATGATTTTTTCGGGACTAACAGTAAGAGTTAGAATTTCCAGTTGTCCCTTTTGACACCAGCATATTTATTATAACCTAAAGCAATATTTCTTAATCTAATGAACGTAATGTATGCAGTCATCTGAGCAGTGCATTCATTGGAAATTAGCATTTATGAAGGTGGATTTGATGCATTGCAGGGGATGCAGAATCTCAAAATACTTTTATAGTGCACAGTTAATTTAAACACAGTTAGTAATAGGTGTGTTCGACTTCATGCACTGCTTCAAGCCGAACGGCGACTGACTTAAAGTAGTACAGTACATGCCAGTTAGTAATTTAATATTTTTTTGAGACAGCACTGATCACTGTGTACGTATACGTCACTGTGACGTATAGCATCAAAGTACCATGAGCGTAACTGCAGGAGCACTAATGATGACCGCTGTTTTACGGTCATCATACAGTTGGATCGAATTTATCACTTGACAACAATGATGCATGCTTCGGTATTTCTGATACCTTCCGTTCCACTTAATGCTCACAGATCAATTTTTATAACAGCAAAATCTCTTTTACTGTAGTCGTGATGTTATATTGAGTCACTTTAATCAAAATACACTTTAAAAGTATATTATAGACCCATTTTATTTAAATAGTATATGTTTATGTTTAACTATATTTTTGGACAGATGGCGCTGTATTAAGCAGTATATAAAAGTGTTTCTGTTGTTTCATGAAAACGTTTCTGAAATGTCTGTGTATTTAAAAATATTGCATTTTATTCACTTCATCTGTGATAGAGTATGCAAACACTGCGAGAGCGTCACTACCGGGAGCAGAAAGTGTCCAACTTGATGTCTCTGCTTTCAATTACGCCCCCGACTGCAAGCAGCAACTCTCACCAATCAGTCTGTGCAGCACTGCATTAAGTCAAACACGCCTTGTCTTAAGATGGATCGTATGGATTGAGAACATTTTATGCTGTTACATATAACAAATTCACTTCAAAATTAAATAAATTGCAAATTACAATACTTTTGAAAATGGCAAATCGTGTACAAATGCTAGAAATTATAAAAATTCTTGGGAATTGTTTAAAAAATGGTTACACTTTATATATATTGGAACTTTTATGACTTTTTGCTTGCTTGGCTGTTTCCTTAATCTTATGCTGTCATTATAGCCTCGTTCAGACTGTCAGCCCAAATGCGATTTTGTGCATATCCGGATGGAATTTGATTTGAATAACTTACTGTCCACACAGCGTATCGCAAATGTTAATATCCAATTTGTGTGTCCAAGCGCTCTTTCGTTTTAATGCCGTTGCATTGTTATGCCTACGCTAAAAACAACAGTAACAGTGTGCAATGCAGATGTTGTCTTACAACATGACGACATGTTGCTGTCGCAGTTGCGCTGTATTATTATATTTAATCTTACGAGGCAGCAGCATAAACGCAGCAAACTGCAATGTGCGGCTTTATTCCGTGCTGCCGTCTCCACTACTTTCAAAACTCAAAGAGGTACATGTACTAATGTTACAGAGAAGGCTCCCGTACCGCTTCCTCCGCATCACCGGAGGGATCCGTCTCTCGAATATTAGTCTTTCCCTGTTGAACTCAAATTCCCATCATGCCTCTTACCTGGGACTGATTGCACGCCACACGTGCACCTCATTTACACACACACATAAAAGCCACTCACACACCACTTCTCTGCGAAGTCTTGAATTGCCCTGGCTGTCATTTTTGAGCGTTATTCACCCGTGTTTACGTTATTCCCTTTTGATCTTGGACTGTTATCCCGTTTCTGATTGTTCTCTGCCTGCCCCGACTTGGATTATTCACTGGACTCTGATTCTAGCTGCCTGCCTCGATTCCCCGCCGGACTCTCGACTCTGTCTCAGCTCTGTCTCCATTGCCCTGTTTACTGGTATTTACACTGCCTGTTTGACCATTCTTAATAAAAGCTGCAAATGGATCCAACTCAGTCTGATGCTTCACAACAACTAGCAGTATATTGTGTTTTTCCACTTGACTTGCACTTCCCAACGACACAAGCTTGTTTCTGCAAAGCTGTTTAACATGTTTTCTGCAAAAATGTCTGACTACGTTTTATGTGGCGTGAGGACGTGAAAAAGTTAAGCTAAATCCAATCTGACTGGTCAGACTGAAATGGATTTTCAGAAATACAATTTTGAATAGGATTCCAAACCACATACGAATGTAGCTTGAAACGGATTTGCCCAAATTGGATTTCATGTAGTTCTAAATGGGTATTTTTACGTGCCTTCCTAGTCTAGGGTTAGGAAGGGGGTAACAAGGAAATTTACAAAAGCAAACCAAAAAAAAAACTCTTAATAGACAACCAGGAACTCCTCTCTCCTGTCCCAGCACTCCGCAAAAATCACACCGATTTTTACACTCAAAAAGTGGGTGTGTTTATTTGACAAGGTAAAAAAAAGTACAAAAAGGGGAGCAAATAAAGCTTCAGGAGGGGACCAGGCCAAAATAACAAATATAAAAGTTCTAACTTAAGGGAGAGTACTTTCCGAACTCACAAAACACAATTGAAAACAAACAACAGACATCTTACCTTACTCCCTTTTTAACCAAAAACAGGAGAAAACATGGACATTAAACAAAATAGGCATCCACCTCCCTACTGGTCCAAAAACTACAATTATCTAAATAGGATCGGATTTGCATACAAATCGTATTTGGGCTGACAGTCTGAACGAGACTTATGTTGATGTCTTGCTGCCAGCCAAAGCAATGCTGATCATGGTTTTCCACTATCCATATATCTGCCCTTTCCAATGAACAAAGAGTAATCTCAGAGAACTTAATCCAGATATTTTAATCAAATCCACTAACTTGTTTGAAGAACCAACTTAGCCAGAGATCAGTTATATCTGGCATCTATCAAATCAGGTGTGTTAAACGAGCGTAATATGCAGAGCAGGGGATCACAAGGACCAGGTTTAAGCTGACCTAAACTATCACTGAAAATTGACTGGAATGTAAAAAAACTAAACTTTTTTTTTAAAGACATTTGAATTTTATAATTTAATCATCTACATTAGCCATTGGTGCTTGAACCCCAGATGATTGCTGCTTTCGTTTATTTATTTCAAGCAGTGTATTTTTTTTATCACACACTATATTTTTTTCTATCTACGTTAACATGATATGATAACAAAATGTGTTATAGTTCTTCCTAATTCATGTTTTTTATGTTTTTTTTTCTGCCTATAGGTGAGAGGTTCACTTGGAATGAACATTTTCAGTGCTTTAACTGCAGCCACTGCCCTTATTATAACTTCAATTGATTTGGCCATAGGACCAATGTACTATTACTGCAATGATTATGAGTGTTTTTATTTTGATGAAAGGTATAAGGTATGTCACCAACTTTTGCATTCACATTTATTTAGTAATTGCAATAAGATGCCTGTGTGGTCAGTGCACTTGTTAAATGTCAATCCTTAATCCACAATAACTGTCTTTTTTCAGAAATAGATTTCTTATTATAAGTGATCATGCATAAAGCAAGAAGGCATTGACATTATACATTTGTGTATTTATTATTTGTTCTGTTGAATTTTCTTTCAGACCCTCTTCTGGGGAATCAGTAGTGTATTGATTATTTTCACCTTGCTTCAGTTTATCCTCTCCATATATCTATCAGCATTTGCCTGTAAAGTTTCCTGTTGCTGTTGTCCTGCTCCACAGGTGAGTAATGCATCAAATCATGGGTTCACAAACGTTTTTGTCAGCTGAAACTCTCAGATATGTATATAAAATGGTAATAGTTACTTGAGGATATACTTCGGTTCGCACTTTACAAGAACCAACCATCACTACAGGTTACATTACAAATATTTATTTATTTAATTTTTTCACTTTCAAATGTTTAAACCCTCAGGCTTTTAACATGTCAAATTCTTGAGTTTCAGTCTTCTGTCCACAAAAATGTTGGAAATTATTTGAATGTTAATAAAGTGAACTTAGCACATGTTGTATTCCCAAAGGTTAAATTCACAGCACTTGCAGAAAAGAGTTTGTGAGAAGCAGCATTTACTGCCGATTTGTACATGATGACAGTACAGCTCTTTATTCATTGCTACCATTTGGTTAATTTTATGTCCCTATGAAACAATACTAGGGGTTTGATGACACACTTAGCTCAAGAGATGATAGGGGGTCAGGACCCCCCCCCCCCATCTGAGGGTTGTCCCGTCTAAAAAATTCCTTTCAAACCACTCTGTGTATTGTAAGTAATATAATGGACGTATAAAATAATTGTGTAAGTAGTAAAACAATATAGCGCAAAAAGTTTAGAAACATTGAGTCCCCCCGCCCTTGCCTCACAGTGGTTTGGTCCACTGCCTGCTTTCTCCCTTTACCTCACTTATATGCACACACGAGTCCAGTGAGAGAACAAAGTTCTTCAATAGTTATGTGTACGCTGTCAAGGCTATTTTATTCACTTTAAATACCAGATGAAGTGATTATTTATCTTTAATACAGATGATGCTAGATCATTAATAAATTATTCATGACAAAAAATAAACAAACAAAAAAATCTTCGCTTGTTTAATACCATAGCTTGTTGGATAGTAAATCACCCACTACAACTAACACGGCGATAAGCCTGTGTGTGAACTGATCTTAAGCATAATGCCTTAAATCACATTACTTGCTAGACGTGACAATTTCTTTGGAGAGAAAGCAACTTCAAGAAAAAAAATGTATTAGTTTTTCTCTCTACTCCTCATTTTTGAAGACTAAAATATAACATGTCCACCCTGTTGTGTCAATTTACACTAGACAAGAGAGTGAATAATAAATAGATTTTATATATCCATTGATATTTTATGTTGACATTTTCCAAAATATCATTTTAGGGCTAGTAATGGAGGCTTGAGCCACTGATATGCAGAGATTGAAGTGTATGTAGATTAATTGAGTCTGTGGGTCTCTGTTTAGCAGCAGTGTCTCTACTAATCACAAAATCTGTAATATTGGAACTGTCTTTCAGTGTTATTACATTTATGCCATTTTACAGTAAGAAGGCATAAAATGCTACATGTGGATTTTTCCAAAGGTGCCGTATGCTGCGCAAGGTTTACCTCCACTGCCCTGTGGTTTTAGGCCCTGTCATTGCCATTATCTAAACAGCTCAGAGGTAAGAGAAGCTTGAAACACCAGTTTTTAATTGGACTTAAGAGTAAAATGTTATACAAAACAATAAAAACACAAAACATCATTATTTGAATTTAGTGTTGAGTGTCCTTGAACTGGAAATGTGTAAAGCACTGAGTAATTGTTGCAATAATTGTCAATCAATAATCATCATAAAGCTAATTATGTAATTTATTTTATTTTCTCAGGTATCTGTGATCAGCAACCAATCCATGCATGACCATCCTGCAGAAATTCCTCCACAATACAGTGAAATTAAATAAATATGAATAGGGGACAAATGGGTTGTGTTTGATGCTTTAATTGGGCACAGGGGTTTCCCACTGGTTTCCTGTCCCTTACCATTAATGTCCTGTCATTAGAAAACAGATAATGAAAGCAACAAAAAATAATTAAATAACTTAATCAGATAATAATTATAACTTTTATTTTTAATTATGTGTAAGACGGAGCTCGAGGTTGCTCGACCAGGAAGCTCTGGTGCATGTGATTGAGTTCGTTACCCGCAGCGTCAGATGGTGAGCCTCGCCGATAGTCGACAAGGAAACATTTGCTCCGCCGGCAGCATCTGACAGAGTTCAATACTCCGAATGATAGGTGTCTAATAGTGTAGATGCTATGAGGTTTGCTTGCATGCTTGTAAAATGAATTTAGTAGCGGTTCCTGATCAGTCTTGAAATCTTGGGCTGAATAGAATTCCCTGTGCTGGCGTATCCCAAATAAGTGCCGTGAATTTGGATGGATGGCATGGCTTGGAATCTGAGGTGGTGTCGACTTTGCCAGCCAGGTGCTAAGGCCCACGATTTCATGGATTGCATGGTCAATGTTCTAATATTGGGAGAGAACAGTCGAAGGAATCAAGGTGTTTATGCTTGAACGGGGAGTTATGCGGAGCTGACAATAGATTAGAAAGGGTTTCTTACCTCACGATGTCCTAGTAGCCACTCTGATGGCTAGTGCTGAAATGGCGGTCAACGAAAGATCTGGTCATGAACCCTCATTTAATTTGCGCCGCCTATAGGGGAAAGCTGAACAGGTTATTTCAGGAAACGGCTGAACTCGATGGAGAATTTGGTAAATGGCAACTTTGATGTCCATATTCAATGATTTATGATTGTTGCAGCACTTCTGTCATAAAGAAATGGCCAAGTGTTAGAGATTAGTTGGACATTTGAATTAGGGCAATACGTCGTAATTCTCTCTCAAACGATTCTGAGAATTTCAGAATCAATTCTGGGCTTAGATTTTAACTAGATGCGCAATGACGCAGAGTTGCTTTAGAAACATCCATATGCTGCTTGCTTCCAATTCCTCACGTGCATTCGCCACTTGAACCTTCTGTAAAATTATCTTTCATAAGGTTTGGAAAGGTTGGAGCAAGTTACAAGGAGATTCGCTGGCTTCATTGCGCAGGAGCGCTGAGAGAGACATGCGTTTGTTTGATGTAAATGCTGGTGCGCGCTTGATTGTGTAGACTGCTCGCGCATGCGGCTGTGCACGACTCTGTGTAAGGGGTTTAATGTTCTTGCATCTTCAAAATGGTTTAATAACGCAAAATTAATGTAAACACGGGCAGTTATGTCTTAGCGGATTAAAAACGGACGTGATAAACCACGTAACTTCCATTTCAACAGAGATCCGTGCGTAGATGCGGCTTAATAGATCTCCCACGGTCTATTGTGTCATGGTAAAAATGACAGTAAAGATGGGGAAAAAATCACTCACGGTTCTTGGATGGAAAACGTTCAGATAATCTTAAATACAGAAAGCACTCTTGTTTGTTATGTTTCTCTGATCCTTTTTATCATCTGCTACTTGCTTGCATTGCAAGTTATACTATTTTAGAATCCATTACATACGAATATTTTTGCCTTAACCCTGTGTTACTTTTGATATTTTAAACGCTTATAATGGCCTGCAGCCTGCAATACATCCGTTACCCAATTAGCCCTTGGTGACGGCCTTGGATGAGGGGTAGGAGTCTATGTCTGCACCTGCGGATCAGTGCTCGGATGTTGTATGCCCTAGCGGTGGCACCGAGGCAACAGCATTTGGTGGGACGAGCAGTGATGTTGCTGTAAAAGAGAATATGGTGATGTTAAATAAAGTAGAGAGCGGAGGCAGTATCACGCTGAACGAAGGCCTCTGGATCTTGAAGTGGGAAATTGATAGAAGCGCAAGAGAGAAAGTAGTACGAGAAAAGAGATGTGTGGGTTTGTGTTGTGAGCGAAGGCAGCGTCGCGCTTGCTTTGGCTGCCGTAGCTGTAGGCCACAGGAAGGGAGTCCTGAAGAGCTATTGTAGCCTGCTCTGCTAATGGAGGTAGCCTGCCGTAGTGTCTGCTACGGGAGCTGGAGGCCACTGTAAAGGAAAAAGAGGGTTATTTATAGCGGAAGGAAAAATATGTGTGGGGCTGTGTTGCAAGCGGAGGCAGCTTCGAGCTTGCACATGCGGCTGTAGGCCATGGAAAAATGGTTGTGACGTTTAGCAGGACCGGTGGTGGTCAGTAACGAAGTAGCTTTACTTCGCTACCATACTTAAGTACATTTTTCGAATATCTGTACTTTCTGGAGTCGTTTATTTAGTAACTTTACTGCATTCCAAAGCGTAAGATTGTACTTTTTACTTCGCTACGTATCATGAAACATACCGTTACTCCTTATAATGTGCTCTGGGACACAGGAGCGGTGTCTGATTCATGAACAAGCTGATTATTTTTAATGAACCTGTAAAATTGGATCGCAAATTGCTCCAACGCTTCCTTCGCAAGTTGGAATGATCCGATAACAGCTGTTCTCGAGTTGACAACTGACTGATTCAAATGATCTGTTTAGAGTGATGTCTCCGGTGAACTGAAATACGCAAGAGAGAACCGGGAGATCTTGGGGGTACGTGCGCAACTGAGGCTGCAAGATAATTTATTACTGTCGAATTTTTGGATTAATTATGTAACTGAAAATCATATTTGGGTCAAAACTGACAGTTTTTTGGGAACTAAATCTGTTGTGAAGGGGATCTATTTAGCCCTCTGAAATGCATATGCAAATCGATGTCAGTGTCTCTATGATTTAAGTCAAAAACGCAACATTAATATAACACAGGTTGAATGAGAATAACTCGTGCACGTTCATATTTACTGTTGGTCCGCGGTGATCAAGAGTGTATTCGCAAAACGCATTTATCTCATCCAGCTTATCCATCTAAGGAATGCTATGCCAATTAAATGCTGGTAAAAATACGGAGGTTTAAGTACGTCCGGTGTGTATTCTGGGCATGGTGTCATGGTTACATAGTGGCATTAAGAGCCAATGTCTTTGCGAGGTCTTTTAACGACTTTATCAACAAATACCTGCCTTTTGGAGATTTTACCTGAGAATTATTGGCAACATTGGTGGTTGCATGCTAACTGAGGCGGCCTCGCGTTAGCATCTGAAACTAGAAGCTAGAGGCCCGGCTGCATACTTGCGCTGCAGCTGGGAGAGCCGCGGTGAAGGCTGAGGAGCCGAAGCGGGAAGCGAGTGAGGCTTTGCTGCTGTGAAAACTGGGGCGTGGCCCAGGCTCGTTGAAGGCCTGCTGCTGCGACCTCCGGCGGAGGAGAGCGTGTGGCTGGTTGAGCAGAGAGCAGCGGTCGCGACGAAGCCCAGAGCTCGGCGGCCGTGTCTGGTGAAAAATAAAATAAAAATGAAAATAAACGATCCTGAATGCAGTAAATGGGGCAGGTTGCCCGGAGGTTACGAAAAATCCCCAGCATGGGTCTCGTAGTTTGGACGGAAATGTTGCGTCTGTGATGTAATGGTAAATGGTGCCACCGAATGCTGCTTAACCATCGACTAGATGGAGGTAAGTCAGCTGTATTTATGTCCAAGGGTTGATTACCTTGATTGCGTACCAACTGTGTCAATTAGGCTGAGTATCTGACGTGCTCCTCCCGAACTTTGTTAATAAAACTTCATTTATTTTCTGATACCCGCATACATATGAAGTAGTTAATTTTTTTTGGCTGTTTTACACTTGTATATAAGTTCGCCTAACTCGTTGTAAAGCTTTAATGAACCGTCATGTTAACACAGGGTTTCAATTTAGCGACCTCACTGATATTCACAATACAGCAACATTGTAATTTCTGACCGAGATGGTTTTATCTCTGCTATAGGGCTGCAGCGATTTGTCGACGTCATCAATTACGTCGATTAAAAAAATACGACGCGTTACACCTTTAGCCACGCCCATTGCGCGAGCCTGCAGTTATCCCTACTTGAGACTGTTTTTCTGCGACGTTTAACACAAACAAGACTCTAGAGCAGAAGGTAAATGTTAGTATGGCATCATCACTTCATAGAGCATTCTATTATTATACGACCGTCAGAACCGCATGTATATATAGGGCTCTAGAGTGCGACCAATTTGGTCGCGGCACCCTAATTTCTCTCGGGTGCGACTAACAAAATCCCAGGGATGCACTGGTGCGTCCAGCCATTCGAGAAAAGAAAAAAAAGTATCCGCGACTCAGAAACTCTGTGGTTCAACAAAAGACACCCCGTTAGGCTTATATCGTGGTCTAAACCAATCAGAGATAGTGAAGGGCGGACCCCCTCTGATTGGCCGTGGTCCAGATATTCCTGTATGTGTGTGTGCGCGTTGACAAATGCGTCCGTGTGCTGCAGTCAGACAGAGAGAAAGAGGTGAGTAGTAGAAATGCGTGCAGTGTTGCCAACTTAGCGACATTTAGCGCCTTTGTAGACCCCATAGCAACTTTTGTTTTCCAAAGCAACTAGTGACAAATCGAGTCTCTCAGAGTGTCTCTGTGATCGGCGAGATCACTTTCTCTGCATTTGCTCTGTTCAGCCTGAGAGGTGCCCGTTCAGTTAAAGAGATATTATTTCTTCTCTAAATGTACATGCAAATATAGAAGAAATCACAGCACTGGAATTGTCTTGTCTTATATTGTGTCTTATTTGATTTCATCAGACAACGGCTCAATACAATTATAAATTAGTATTTTTGTGCAGACTAGCTTCTTGGAAAGGAGAGCTATGACAATATTTATGACAGTTTATGACAACATAAACAGTCAAATATATAAAGTAAAACAGTTTTATTGAGAATTTGGCTGCATTAAAATACAGTATGAGCACAGAGAGACGATTAGACAGAACAGAACAGTTATTTTTTTCTTTACTTTGTCATTTAGCAGACGCTTTTATCCAAAGCGGCTTACAAATAAGAAAAAGTAACTAAAATTAAAAGTTAAAACTATACATATTATATACACACATTTAAGAAGATAAAGACATGAAATAAACATGACAAATGCATACAACATTTCAAAACTAAACATTTAAATGAAAATAAAGCTAAAAAAAATCAAAATATTAAATCAAGAAAAGGTATGAGTATAAAAATGCTTCTAACATAACACTAAAGGCCTAAGTATACTTCTTTTTTGCATAGTAAGAATTGGTTATAAAAACTGTAAATACTTATTTTTTTCATTATGTTTAGTGCAATTATTTAGTAGTCTGTGGTGGGATGGGGCGCAGGATTGTTTTATGGGTTTAAGGGGGGGGGGTTTGAGAAGCACTGCACTAGAGCATCCCTTCGTTCAGACACAGTGGAAGATCTGATCAGAATCAGTGTAGAAGGCAGATGTTTAATGCTAGAGAGTGTGGTCAGCTGGTTTAGCCGAGGCCAAAGATCAAGAAGGCCAAACTACAGGAGTTGGCCATTCGAGGGGCATGTAACTGCAATGGAGGATAGTCCATAATACATTGAGCCATGAGATGTTCAGTTTGACGCCCTTAAAACACTTAATTTAGATTTTATTTATCTTGAGATGTTTTAAGTTTAAATCTCTGCTCAGTGAAGCACTTTAAGCACCAACACTTTTTCAGTAAGTTACCTTTCTTGTAGAATTGTGCTTCAAATAAAGAACTTTATGTTGACCAGATTGTTAGTTAGTCGTTTACTAGTCAATATTGCCTATATAAAATTTGGGTGCACCTAACTTTTGTGCCAGTGCACCTAAGAAGTTGCACCAGTGCACCCAATGCAAAAGTTAGTCTAGAGCCCTGATATAGCCAAACTGACTTCTTTTCATTGTCAGGATTCACAACCGCATTCAAAGCTGCGCTGAATGAATGGGACACCACGACATCGAGTTGCCTATATAATCATGACGGGTTTAATGCACTCACAGAGACGGAGAAGGAGAAATGATTTGCGGTCATCTTAAGATCTTTTTCTCTCTTTTCTTGTTAATATCTTTATTGTTATTTTGTTTGTTTCTTTTCTTTCTTTCTTTGTGGTTGTTATTTATTTTTTGTAAAGTATTAATTATGAGAAAAGGTTTGAATAAAATAAATGATTAGTAGGAGAATTTACTGTTATTATTTATTGATAGTTTAACTATAGAATTAATCAACTGATGAGAAAATAATAATTTGATTAATTGAAAAATAATTGATAGATTAGTCAACTAATTGGAAAAATAACCGATAGATTAGTCGACAATAAAAATAATCGTTAGCTGCAGCTCTACTCTGCTACAATGCATTCGGGAGTGAGGGAAACAGTGATTTAAAAAAAGGCAAGACTGGATAGAATCCTTGGTAGAGGTGCTTGACAACGAGAGATGGAACAACTGGCTTTTGGCCATCACAATATATAATATTGTATTAAACAGTATAAAAACCACAGAACATTTCTGAAAATAGAATAGAATTCTAAACTTTAACTTGTTCTAAGTAAATTCATAGACTGTTCATAGTCTATTTTATATTCATATCCTTTTCATGTCATGATTCAATATGACAGGTCAATTTCAGGTTCATTAACCCGTCTCAATAATGTTTAACGTCACACCTATGAACTTGCCATTCAGTTTCAACCCTTTATTCAAACAGCACTGGTGCTCCTGTGCCTGTTAATATAAAAATGGTGGGAGTTTCAACTCTGCATAGACATACATTTTTAGACAGTCAGCCAAAAGCCGTTGGGGTATGGAGATATAATTGTTGCATAATTAAATCTCAAAGTTTCACAAACATTATTTAATTTCAAAATACATAAAATTAGATTAAAAAAAAAACATTAACATATATATTTTTCTGTCACAAACAACTTTGCCTGGCATTCATGTTTGTAACCAATTCTTTGTACAATAAATTATTTAAAGAATAACAAACTGAGCAAGCTGCAGAAACAACAAGCCGAGCTCAACATGCCCCATGCTTTGTTCTGGTGAGTTGTGCTAAACTTCGATTCCTATTTCTTTAGACATTGTTTTTCGGGTAACAGTCCGTGGATATAAACGCACTCGTCCAAGCGCAATTGTTGAAAAATGTGTTTGTTGAAATGCATCGTTTGTAACAGCAAATTAGGCTGTCATTAATATTATTTAACGATTAATTAGGCTACATTTATAATAACAACCTTTTTAATGTACAACATAAAAGAGGCTTTGTTTATTTCCTGATTTGAGTTTTTCAAAGTGCAACATAACTGTCCACTAGAATAATTTTCTTCCTGACCCGACCGTTTCCGCTAATCTCATTTCTAGAATCTCACATTTAAATTCCCATTACTGAAAGTGAGAGTAAAATAAAAATGTAGTCTGCACAAAATGTATTTTATTGTAGGCTATTTATTTTATTCGTCTTGACCACAATCAAATTATATTTACTTTTTGTTGTCAACACAATAAAAAGTGTAGCAGAGAAAATATCATTTAAATTTATTTGCAAAATATGAACAAAACCGTTAGCTTAGAGGCATTGCAAAATGAAATATTTTTTTCATGAAACCAAACAATTTAACATCCCTGAGAAGAATGTCCCGAGTCAGACTTGCACGTGAGGTTCTTAGCAGTCATTTTCCATTTTCCATCTGCCATTTTCCAGTCCAAGTTGAACGTCCTTCAAGGACAGCGCATACACACTTTGCTCCATCCTTATTCTGCTCTGTCACTCACCGGCGCGAGCTCAACTGCTGCTCTAGGCAAAACCCTGCCTTGCCGCCCCCACTTCACTCTCATAATTAAATAAAATTTTAAAGATGCATGTGAAAGACTGGTGAATTTGTTTATTGATGCAACTACATTAAAATAAAAGCAGACACAGGCATGTTTTCTGATAATTGATTTTTCTGCAACGTAAAATAAATAATAATAATAAATAAATAACCACTAGTAAAGTTGCAAACGCAGATTAAGTATACAAGCCTGAAGTGGCCATGGGAAGATTTGGGAGAATCCCCGGTAAGCAGCACAAAACAGCTGGTGTATTCATGGCTTCATCTGAACATACCCGGTACGGATCGGCACCTCCGAACTCCGATCATCTCATTTGACGGATCCTCTTCCTCCAATGAAAGATGTTTGTGTCAGGGTTATTATAGTTTAGCATTTTTAAATTCGTTTTTATTTTAATATTGCTTTCAATTTTCACTATAAAGTTCAGTTGCGTTTTTAATTTTTTATAATTTGGTTAATTTTAGTTTAGTTTTTATTTTGTGAACAGTTTTCTACCCTATACAGGTTAGTTTCTGTTTTTATTCCAGTTTTAGTAATTAAAGTTTAGCAGAATTAAAATAACGCTTCCAGAGTGCAGATCAAAGACATTTTAATTTAAGCGTATTGACGAAAACCACTAGCGACACTAAATTAAAACATGCTGAGATTGATTAGAAAATGACTATTTATTTTTGATTATTTTATTTAGTTGCTGTTGGTGTCGTTTTGAAGTTTTTCATAGTTTTTTTATTCTAACTTTCTTGCCTAAATGCCTTTTATTTTCATCAAATACAGTTTTTAATACAACATATTTCACCGTTTAAACATGTATACAAAATGTCTTATATTTAAACTCATTTAACAAGTATTTTAGAAGTAAAAATAAAACATTTCATAGTCGGAAAAAGACAGATGCGACTCGTTTAAGTGACTTGGTTTGCTTTACATAAAATTAAATCGGTTACTGTTTTATAAACTAAATGAAACAAACCTTTATTTAATAAAAAAAAATAAAAAAAATCAGTGGCACTGGGAACTGCTCTCACCCAAAGAGAAGGCAAAATATCTGTGTGCACTCAATCCAAATGCAAACTCTGGGTTGTTGCGACTGTCCCACAGGAGCTTGGTTACACAAAAACTACCCAAACATTTAAAAAATGTTTACGTGTATATGTGCACACTGGTGTAAAAGCAACTGATGTAAGCTGGTAATCACTTTAGTGGGTCAACCGAGTGATTGCGCGAATGATCTCTTACGCCCGTTTCACACCGCAAGCGTGAGCGGAGCGTCAGCAGCGCGTATTTTTTTCGCCGTACATGTTAACAAATGAGTGCATTTACGCGTCAAGTAGGAGCATCGCGTGAGCAGCAGCCGATCGTCTCGGCTCTTAGTCTATTTTTGCTGCGCCACTTACGCTGAATTAAAGTCACAGTGCATTGTTCTTGATAAAAATTGATCCGATTAACATTCAAAATAACACATTTCACCATAAAATCATGTAAATGTTGTTTCGTGGTTCACAATCACCATATGAAAAAATTAAATGCACATCAACACATCACTTCCACAAACATTTGCCCAAAATTCAAAGGTCTGTTAAATTAATAAAACTAGGGCATGTTTTAGCTTTAATATTGCTTTAATATTACCATTACCAGTAGTGAAAAGCATTTAAAGGATAGTGTAAAGGACATCATTAGAAATGTGTTGATTGATAATGGTATTTTGAGAGTAAGGCCAGTTTCCTTACAACCCATGGTTGCTCCTTTTGTTTGAAGCTGCAATTCAATTGAGGCTTAAGGAGCTAGCTTTACAGGAGAAACAGCTGGAGGCTAGGGAGAGGGAGAGGCAATTTAAAGATAAACAAATTTATCTTGAACACGAATGGTTTAAGGAGTTTGAGTTGAAGACCGCTTCTGAAAGATCAACTCCTAGTTTGCTCCTTTGTTTGATGTTGGTAGGAGGTAATAACGGAGGGTGAGGACGGCCGACCGAATCTGCCCACTGCTCTGAATGTCAAGGTGAAGAAATTCAATGAAGCGCGGGTAAACAACGGGAGTAACTATGACTCTCTTAGTTACAGGGCCGGGCGCCTCCTCATGGCGACCGCTGGATAGGGTGGGAAGCATTGGTGATTCCAACTACTGGCGGAGGGTGTCATGTCGGCACCCCCGCCTGCGACCCACCTGAACTAAGATCCAGGCCATCCCAGTCGGGCCAACCACCTTACTGAGATTACTGCTGGTTACAGAGATAAAGAAAATAAACAAAAAATCCTGGTCCCTCTGGAAACCAGGATTTCAGCAGCGGTGAGGCTGTTAGGGAAGTTGGGACTTTGGAACCTGGCTCATGCCCCATAGCAAGTTGTAACATCTGCAAAGACTGCGGCATGGTATTCCCATCTTCAAGAAGCCTGGGTATGTACAGACATCATCGGCACCCAGTGGAAATAAATCAGGAAAGAATTACGGTGCTTCATGGAAGGAGGAAAGGATGGACAAGTGGAGAGGATGAAGAATTGAGAGTTAGAGCTGACTCAATCTGGAGAGAAGGTATGAGAAAGAAAGATCACTTAACTCACCTGCACGTCACCTTCCCTCATCGCACCGTGGAGGCACTAAAGAAAAGACTCCAGTTCCTGAAGTGGACACGCCCTGAAACATCGATGGAGCTACAACAACAAAGTCCAATGAGGGATTATGTCCCCGACCAAAGGGACCAAACGACAACAACAGGACCAACATGGACAACTGAAGCGGAACGTCTACCAACCCAAAGTAACACCCAGCAGGATAATCGTCCAATAAACAGGGCCGCCAACAAGTGGGGGAAATCGTCGAAGAACTGGTCGGAGGATGAGGATAAACTGCTGACCGAGGAAGCCATGAAAATGTGGGTGGTTGGCATGACAAAAAGAGAGTTGGCAAATAAGTTACACTATTGCTTTCATTATCGAACGGCAGAGGCAATACGGAAGAGATTACAGAACTTGAATTGGACAATACCAACAGTAATTCGCCAAAGGGAACCATCTTCGGTACATATAACCCATAGGCCAGAAGGATCCCCTACCCCACCACTTGAACCGACGAAGTTAGCCATGTCAACCCAGACCCCTATGCTTGACCAGTCTAGAACCCTTCGGAAGGATATAGTAACACCAAGTGCAGCACACCCAGTGAATGTGGAATTGTGGAGGAAGGATATGTTAGAGAAGGCATATCAATCCTTGGAAGCCGATAGATTCCAACTCGAAAAGCTGAAGAAGTGGATTCTGGACATACTGGAAGGGGGGGTAACAAAGTTAGAAGGTGCCATGATGTCGAAAGAGCACGATGCTAAGATCTTTCCGACCAGATGGCTACCAGCACCACCTAAAAGAACATCGTTGAAAAAGCCTAGGTCAAATAAACAGCTAAGACGGGCCAGATATGCCAGCATTCAAAAGCTGTACAAACTTCGGAAAAAGGATGCCGCAAAAACAATACTGGAGGCCGTTGGAAGAACGCTTACAAAGAACAACACAGAGTGGATGGATTGGAGGACTACTGGGCTAACATCTATGCTGGAACTGGCCACTCCGAAGATCCAGCCCCAACAACAGAAAGGGCAGAACCAAGATGGGAAATATTATCTCCCATAACTGCCGTGGAGATAACGGATGCTCTGAAAAGAATGGGGAATACGGCAGTGGGGATGGATACAACATCGGCTAAATAACTTCTGACATGGCACCAGTCCTCCCTGGCCGGTTTCTGTAATGTTATTCTGGCCCTGGAGATGATGCCCCCATCTCTGGCCAACGCCAGGGTAACATTCATCCCCAAAGTGGAACTCCCCGAATCTCCGGGAGACTACAGACCCATCTCGGTATCCTCTGTCCTGACCCAAGTACTCCACAAGATACTGGCGAGGAGGATGCGGGATAACATCACATTCTCACCTTTGCAGTTTGCCTTTCTAAAGAGGGATGGATGTCTGAAAGCAAGCGTATTGCTACAGGCCCTGTTTAGAAGAACTCATGATGGGGGAAGTCCAATTGCAATGCTGTTTCTGGACATAGCGAAAGACTTTGATACAGTAGCTCATAATACCATATTGGAGGCAGCAAAATCGGCTGGGGCACCGGACCCTTTGATCAATTACCTGGCAAACCTCTATGAGGAGACAGAGATGAGCCTTGGTACAATGATGACCAAATGCGGAAGGGGCGTCAGGCAAGGCGACCCATTGTCACCCCTCCTATTCATTTTGGTAATGAATAAAGCACTGAAAGCAGCTTGCCCTGAGAAAGGGGTGGAGTTAGGAGGACAACACATTGATGCCATTGCCTATGCCGATGACTTGGTGCTGATTGCACAGAACAGCGATGAGCTTCAACTAAAACTGGAAGGACTCTGTGGAGCACTGAAGGGAATGGGTATGGCCCTGAATGAAAAGAAATCCAAGGCCTTTACAATCCTCAAAGACGGAAGTAGGAAGTGCTTACTCCTGGCCCCGCATTCGTATTCCACCTACGAAGGAGAAATTCCAGCGATGGGGGTTCTAGATAAACAGCATTACCTGGGCTTGGACTTCACCTGGAAAGGGAAAGTAACACCTAAACACACTGGGCACCTAGAGAAGATGCTGCACGAACTCACCTCGGCACCACTGAAACTGTACCAACGGCTGGAACTCCTGAAAATCTTCTTGGTCCCCAGACTAGTTCACGAACTGGTACTGGGGGGAGCTCATAGGAATACCCTGTTAAAGATGGACAGGATGATAAGAGCAGCCGTGAGGAAGTGGCTGAGACTGCCAAAAGACACACCGTTGGCATACCTGCATTCACCCTTCCAGGCGGGAGGTCTAGACACCCCCTCTGGCAAATCTGGCAAAGGTCTAGGTCAATGGAGCTCCTATCTAGTACCAATCCGATCGACAGAGCGGTAACGGAATTGCCATCATTCCAGAAAGCCCTGAGAAGAGTGAATAGGCCTTGCAGAATTGGTGGAGAAGCAGTCACCACGAATAAGGAAGCTAGAGAGGAGTGGGCAAACCAACTGGCCCTATCGGTGGATGGAAGAGACCTAACCGTGAACGTTGTGGACGCAGCGAGTCATCTGTGGCTGGAAAAACCAGCAAGAGTCTTCCCTCGACTTCATCCCCAGGGGAATTCAACTCAGAGGTGGAGTCCTGTCGACAAAAGCAAGAGGGGCAAGAGGAAGAGAGACTTGCCCGGATGACTTACTGTGCTGAGGGGCCTGCCAAGTTAGAGAGACACTGAATCACATCCTACAACGGTGCGATATAACCCATGATGCCAGGTGTGCACAACACAACAGAGTCATGAGGAGACTGGAGGTCATGCTGAGGGAAGGAGCCTCCACAACGTGGGTTGAGCCCATTATACCAACAGTAACATCCTTCATAAAGCCGGACCTGCTCATTGACAAAACTAATACAGCAATTGTGATGGACGTGTCTATTGTGGCAGGGTCCAGGATGGAGGAAACGTGGAGGCTGAAAACCCGTA
The DNA here is from genome assembly GCA_027564155.1 of Gymnocypris eckloni scoliostomus. Taxonomy (NCBI): domain Eukaryota; kingdom Metazoa; phylum Chordata; class Actinopteri; order Cypriniformes; family Cyprinidae; genus Gymnocypris; species Gymnocypris eckloni. Next base: position 4,620,378 of record CM050415.1, on the reverse strand, counting down.
AATAGAGCACGCCGGAGAACGAGAGGGCGATTACTACATGGCTACACTCTCACAACTCACTACAACACATGCCAGTGATAATCTCCTACAAAGTCCTAATGTATGGACCAAGTGGAAAAGCACTGAGGGATCAAGGCCTGACAAAAAGAGATATATCGGACCTGTGTCTGTTAACGGTGGCTGGCTCCTTAACAAGCTACGATCTATACATGCGTGGGACATGAGCCAGAAAGTCTACCATCAGGAATGACCCGCTGGAAAGAGCGGCAAAAATAATCCCTAACAAACTCACCATTAGCATCTCTTTAGATGCCAACAGGTAATAGTGGAAGAACAACTCCACGGCTATTGCGGGTCAATAAAACAAGATGTCAATAGCCAAATGGCTCGTCATCTAATTAGTGATGCGCATGAATGGATGAACGAGATTCCCACTGTCCCTACCTGCTATCTAGTGAAACCACAGCCAAGGGAACGGGCTTGGCAGAATCAGCGGGGAAAGCTCAAAATTGAGCTTGACTCTAGTCTGGCACTGTGAAGAGACATGAGGGGGGTAGAATAAGTGGGAGGTCCCGTCCCGAACGGGCGCCTTCGGCGAGATACCACTACTCTTATCATTCCTATAGGCGGGTTCACGCTTCTGGACTCCAAGCCCCGGGGCCCTCGGGTTTGTTCACCCACTAATAGGGAACGTGAGCTGGGTTTAGACCGTTGTGAGACAGGTTAGTTTTACCCTACTGATGTGCTTTCGTTGCAATAGTAATCCTGCTCAGTACGAGAGGAACCACAGGTTCAGACATTTGGTGCGTGTGCTTGGCTGAGGAGCCACTGGTGCGAAGCTACCATCTGCGGGATTATGACTGAATGTCTCTAAGTCAGAATCATGCCTAGACGTGACAATACCGCTGCGGGACTTTGATTGGCCTGGGATAGCTGGTCGACCCCCGGGGCAGCCAGTGCGGAGAGCCATATGTTACTGGACCGGGGAGCGGACAAACGAGCGCCGCCCCTCTCTTGAAGCGCATCTAAAGTTTGTGGAGAACCCGGTGCTAAATGACTCGTAGACGACCTGATTCTGGGTCAGGGTTTCGTGCATGGCAGAGCAGCTCACTCGCTGTGAGCCATTGAAAGTCATCCCTTGATCCAAGTTTTTGTCGGCCGAGGAGGAGGCCCACCCGGGCAGCCTCAGTTCGACCCCTCGGTGTCCCGGGGGTACCAGTGGCCCGGTTCTCTGGCGGGCGCGGTTGGACGAGTCAGTAACCCGGGCTTAAGTGTGGGATGCCCGGGTTCGCCTGGTGGACGGGTATGGGTCCCTCCTGGAGGGGGCCCTCTGAGGAAAGGAGGCCGGGGATGAGAAAAGTCGAGGCGGGCAGAGGGGTTGAGCGAGAGACGCCCCCCTCTGCCCGAGCGTCTGGTTCCCTGAGGTGGGTAGAGGGGTGCAGGTGAGTCGGCCCCCTCTGCCCGAGCGTCTGGTTCCCTGGGATGGGTAGAGGGGTGCGTGAGAGTCGGCTTCCTGCACGAGCGTCTGGTTCCTGGGGAGTAGAGGGGTGAGTGAGTCGGCCCCTCTGCCCGGCGTCTGGTTCCCAGGCGGGTAGAGGGGTGAGTGAGAGTAGGCCCCCTCTGCCCGAGCTTCTGGTTCCCTGAGGCGGGTAGAGGGGTGCGTGAGAGTCTGCCCCCTCTGCCCGAGCGTCTGGTTCCCCGGGGCGGGTAGAGGGGTGAGTGAGAGTAGGCCCCTTCTGCCCGAGTGTCTGGTTCACTGAGGTGGGTCGATGGGGTGCAGGAGAGTAGGCCCCCTCTGCCCGAGCGTCTGGTTCCCTCTGTCGGATAGAGGGGGTCTGCAGGGTGCCCCCCCTGAGGCCGGAGTCGTGGTTCCCTAGAGCGGGGAGGTAGGGTCCTATCGAGACCCTGGAAGTCCGAGGCGATGCGGCCAAAACTTAAGTCGATAAGGGGTGACCAGTGGTAAATCTCTCCCAGGGTGACCAGTGGACCAGTTCTCTGGAGGGCGCGGTTGGCCGAGTCAGTAACCCGGGCTTAAGTGTGGGAGTCCCGGGTTCGGCTGGTGAACAGGTCGGGGTGGTTCTCCGGAGGAGAGGCGGCATGCAAGCCGTTGTAGGAGGCGGGTAGGATGGGTGTGAGAGGTGGGTTAGGGTGCCAGGAGCTGTCTCCCTCCGGAGTTCGAGGGGTGTCTCTATATCTCTGGCCCCCGGCGGGGTTTTGACTCGGGGATGATGGCATTGGATAGGGGCCCTGGAGCTTTACTATAACCATACTAAAACTTAACTATAAGTTTTGTGGAGTTTGTCCGCTGTTAGGCTGAGTTATAAGCGGTCAAAGTTTCAAATTTTGGGGCCTATATCTTCGGCCTCCAGGAGACCATCGACTCTGGGATGGTGGCGTTGGATAGGGGACCTGGAACTCTACTACAACCCCGAGGTTTGTGGAGTTTTTCCCTGCCAAAGGGGAGTTAAAGCCGGTCAAAGTTTCAAATTTGGGGGCCTATATCTTCGGCCTCCAGGAGACCATCGACTCTGGGATGGTGGCGTTGGATAGGGGACCTGGAGCTCTACTACAACCCCGAGGTTTGTGGAGTTTTTCCCTGCCAAAGGGGAGTTATAAGCGGTCAAGGTCAAAGGTTCAAATTTGGGGGCCTATATCTTCGGCCTCCAGGAGACCATCGACTTTGGGATGGTGGCGTTGGATAGGGGACCTGGAGCTCTACTACAATCCCGAGGTTTGTGGAGTTTGTCCGCTGTTAGGCTGAGTTATAAGCGGTCAAAATTTCAATTTTGGGGGCCTATATCTTCGGCCTCCAGGAGACCATCGACTCTGAGATGGTGGCGTTGGATAGGGGACCTGGAGCTCTACCATAACCCCGAGTTTTGTCCCAGCCAAAGGGGAGTTATAAGCGGTCAAAGTTTCAACTTTGGGGGGCTGTTTCTTAAAAACATCGGAGATGCAGAGCACATTATAAGTCATGTATGCAGATTTTAAGGAAAGTGTGCATCGCTCTCACTCTCTTTCTGATAATTTTTCCTGGGCACAAATCCGTCAAAGAGGAGTATCACAGGACTGTAGGTCAGTGGTGTAGAAATCGGTTTAAATGAGGCTAATCTGATAAATGACGTTCACTTGATAATATCTTTCTGTGACCTCTGGAAGTAACTCAATAATCAGAATTTCCTTCAGGATTTCCAGTGTGGTTGGATGCATTGATGACAAGCATAATCCCCACCATCGGACCTTCTGAAAATGAAACTGATTACTGTATGGAATGGCAGGATGCCAGATGGAGGAGTAGGAGTAGTGTGGTGGTGGTGGTAACCACCACCACAGCTGTTAAATAAACTCTAATTATTATTAAAAACATTTTTGGTAATCTTTATTTTCTAATGCAAAAGTAAATGTTATTCTTTTTACTTTTAGATTTTAGAAATCTTCCGATATTTGACCATCTCCTCTTCATCTGTCAGTGGTGCTGGCGCAGGTTCTCTCCCCTTTTTGGGAGCCTCTGCCTTCTTGCTGTCGACAAGTAGTTCATTTTATTACTCTAATTAAGAAATGTAACAGGTTGGATTAGAGAATATTTCATTATGTGAAAAGAGTGTTAGACTGTGTGGAAAAAGCTGCAGCACATTGAAATAGACATTGAATGTCAAATGTTTGTAAAGTAATTTAGCCCACACCTTGATTGAATTGTGTTTTTATACTATTCTTGTTTCTTTTTTCGGTCTTTTTCCTTTTTTTGTGGCCATGGGATACCATTCAAATTAATATTAGTTCAATAATTTACAGTTTTCACCTCTGATATTATAACAGTTATGAAGTTATTGACAGTTATTAAGAATTAAAGTTATGCATTGACGGAAGGTCGCGGACGTCTTTTTGGTGGGAGCTGTTGCCATGGTGAATCGTAATTTCGGCACTCCACTGACCATGACTTTTCTCATAGTTTTGGTGCATGCGCTAAACTCCGAGTCAACCTACTTAGAGTTGAATGAACTAATTCAGTTCAGCTGTTCTGTAAACGAAAACTCAAAGTTTCCAATCTCAGAGTAAGTCAACTTAGTTCAAGTTTAAAGTCAGAGTTGGTTGAACCTTCTTATTGAAACGGGCCCCAGCACGCACAGCCATGGGTGCACAAATGCATTTGCTATTTAACCATTTCAGTGGTGAGTTTAAAATATTTTAGCGGTCCCCCCAGAGTGAGTTTTTTTAAGGCGAACATTTGCCCTTACTGTTTCCATGGTGACGCATCATGATTGTCACATGACACACCGCGGCCACAATAACACTGTATGGCAGATGGGTCGATTTTATTTAGTTTTTTCCTTTTTTATTGAATATATTCACAAACATGCTCACCATGTCATGGACAATCTGATATTCCGATCCACAAATATGTGTAACTGAACGTGTTTTGTCATTTAAACACCTTTATAAATTATCTTGATCTGTTACATGAGATGGGCGCCGCCATGTTTGTTCACGCCGCAGTTCAGAGAGTTCTGTCAGTCGGATTTATAGCATGTGAATCTAACAATTTCTCCCGAAATACAAGTATGTGGCTGGTGAACTGGGAGAAGAATAGAGTGAACTTTATAGTTACTTACACTATGTTTATCTGACATGAACTAAACACATCGGCAAATTAAATTTGAATGGATTGTTATTGTTGCTTCCATAGACATCTGTGTGTATTTTAAAAGCTCTAAATGTATTGTTTTAATAGTATTTATGTGTATTTCAGTGGTGGCTGCTGGTCTTTTAAAGAGGGGAAGCTCATTTTCGGCCAACATTGTAAAAATTATCCATTTATTTATAGGTAAATTCTGCCCTATGTTCCTTTTCAAGAAAATGCTCTAGCCTACTGTATGAATGAACAAACGTTCTAAAAAAGATATTAAACTCGACGGAGGAAATGTGGGAATTAGGTTAAACTGAAACAAGGAATGTGGTGTATAATTGTGTGAAATGTATGATGAAAATTCGCTAGCAATTTCGCCAAGCAAATACCAAGAAATAGGTTGCAGCAGTTTGTCTTTCGACTACACTTGCAAAATCCGTGATGGGACGGAGCTTGAATAGCTTCAGCGTCAGCGACTTTTTATATTACAAAATCGCTGTCAATCAAAAGGAGATGCAGTCTTTTGACAGACCCTCCAATCATCACGCAGAAGCCCAGAGTCCAGGCCAGCCTACTCCTCCATTCACCCCCAGAGACGCTGAGCGTCCATGGGCGGGACATAATCGCAGCATTTATCCAATGACCGTCTAGTTTCGAAGCACTGAAAAAAACTGTTAAAATCAGCCCCATTGAAGTCAATAGACGCTAGGCTTCAACAGGGAAATGCATTGTGACGCTATGGGAATGTATGAGAAGGAAATCGAGTCAGCTGACCTACTATACAGGTGCATCTCAATAAATTAGAATGTCGTTAAAAAGTTCGTTTTTTCTTGTAACTTATTTCAAAAAGTGAAACTTTCATATATTTATATTTATATTATATGAATATAGATTCATTACATGTAAAGTAAAACATAAAAAAAAAAGTTTTAATTTTGAGGATTAGAGCCTACAGATCATGAAAGTCAAAAATCAGTATCTCAAAATATTATAATATTTACATTTGAGTTTCAATTAATGACAATCCCTACAGAACAAATTCCGGGTGTCTCGTTCTTACCACACTAATGGGGGAAGACTGCTGACTTGGCAATGGTCCAGAAGACAAACATTGACGCCCTCCACAAAGAGGGTAAGTCACAATTTCATACATTTATGAAGCTATTATTTCAGCTTTGGGGAATCATTTATTAAATATTCAATATTGCTTTGATTGAAGTGTAACGTATATCGGCAGGAATTCAACTGTCTCTACACGTCACCGAAAGAATCAGCGTCTCTCTAAAACCCCTCCCCCTTCGCATCAGCGCAAAAGCGCGCGATTTCGTTCGGTCACAGAACAAAGAGAAGTGGCCACGAGAAAATATCCAAGAGACACGTTCATTTCATGACTTTCAAAACATCTACACAAAGAAATATATGGATATTAATGTGTACTCTTTCCCTCATAGGCTTGATGTGATGATTTCGAATGTGAATTATTTAGGACAATGTGGGTAATTTTAATCATGCTTTCATAAACTGTAATGTGTGTCTGGTAAATGCGATGTTTAGTCTCTAAATGAAGCTGGCGTCATAAGCCATAAGTTGGTGTGCATGACCGTTAAGCTTCAGCATCATGTGACTAAATAGGCATATAAAACCTGTAAGTTTGTATCTTCCACGGAATGAATGGAATGTCGGATCACGTAAATTCCACCCCAGAAAGCCTGGACATGGGTGGGGCTCCTCCGCATCGACGCTCTGATTGGACCAGCCGCCTGTGGGCGTGTCCAAAACGGGCAGTTTAAAGCAGCGAGCGGGCGCCGCCTCTCTCTCTTGACTCTTGCTCTTGAACATGGCTTGAACATCTCTTGAATCTCTGAACTCTCTGGAACTCCTCAAGCTGCACCTCCAACGCGCGCCGGTCCGCTGGACGCTCACCTCGGAGCCAACCATCGGAAGAAGTCTAAGACCGTGCCAAAGCCGTAACATCACAGGAGCAGGGAAGAGCTTTCCCGGTGACGTCACGCAGCAGTTTCAAGTCTCCACACGAGAGCAACCGAAGAAGAACGAACTGACCACGTGACACCCGAAACAAAGAACTGAACTCACGCGGGAAAACGAAACCAAATATCCAGCCTGCTTACACCAACAGACAGCAAGTATAACAAACAAAGCGTTTTATCCTGACTAAACTGGTAAATTCGATCTGAATGCAGTAACAAAGCATACGTATTTGTTCGTGATCTTTGCTGGTTGGTTAAGTTACGAAACAGGAAATAATGTTATTATTTCAACCTTAACCTCAAAACTCCGTATGTGTGTGTATGTTTGTGCTTTATTAGGTAATCCATTTATGTTAGAATAGCAATATCACGAATAAACCTTGTTCCATTTTATAAAGAATTGTCTCTGGAATGTGATTTTAAGTATTTTCATCCTTATTTGCCCAAAGATAACGCAACCTAGCTCGAATTTGAGAAAATTATTAATCTCGTTTTATTGTTACCGGGGCCACGGGCAATAGAAGCGAGATTTAATAAGAGATATACTGATGTAATCGCTGGACGAGTACTCAAAGTATAAATCGTAAGTTAAATATTAATATTACTTCAAGTAAATATTGAATATTTAATAAATAATTCCCGGAGCTGAAACAATAGCTCTATATTAAACTGATATTACAGAATGGTGGAGAATAAAGCTGGCATTAAAGATTAAATCTGAAAATCAAACCAGAGACAATAGAAATATTTCTCACTTTTATCCGGAAAAATTGAGTAAATACAGAGAAACACGGTTATGTGTGATATTGCATTCTTGTTCGTGAAACACAGTGCGTTTTGAATGAAAGAGATTGTAACTGTTAACTCGAGCTCGTTGAGAAGAAATTAAACTGCAGTAAATAATTAATAAAAAGTCGCTATACAGCGCATGAGAGGCGAACGAGCGTGTTCCTTGTTGCCCCTCTCTTAAGGCCTTCGTGGTAATGTTTTGTTAGTGCGTGTTCCACTGCAAACCCAGCCACGCTACTCTCCCGGCTGTAGGAATTTTTAAAGTAGCTATTTAAGTAATTCTCAGCCATTATTTGATTTCACACGAGTGAATTCCAAACGTGCAGCGCTCAGACAAAGGAGTGACCATTCGGTTTGAAAAAGGGGGATAAATTTTGCAATCGATTTTGAATTGTTTTCATGTGTGCTGTCTAAACAGACAGATATTCGCATAATAGCCCGCCGAGGCTTTGATGATTTATAAGTAATCCGTAGATAAATTTATCTCGCCCTAAACGAGTGAGACTAGGTGTTGTAAAAGATTCAAATCTGAACAATGCTTGTTGATTCTGAAGCGTGGAGCACATTTTCTTTTTTTTCCTACAGGCACTGAGTTGCCATAGCGACCAGAAAAACCCCTTCCGGGCAGTTGCTATTAGTGCCACGTGTAAATAGCATTAGCGCTAAGTTAACAAAGAAGCTTTAGCTTGTAGCAAATGCCATGCTCTTAGCATTACGGCTAGCGAATAGCACGTAGCAGTTAGAGAGTTTGAATATAAGTGAATGCAGTGAGTGTGTGTGGAAATGTGGTTCACAGCTAACACTAATTCCCTTTCTCTCTCTCTCTCTCCCATTTAAAAGACTAACGTACGTTTTAAGTTGGCTGTGTTAATGTTTCCCAATCATCAGTGTTAACAATTTCACAGGTTGGTTTAATATAACAGCTGATTAAAGTCTTTTTACCTTTTGTGGGTACCAGCGTAATAACTGGTAGGTTTATTAGAAGATAATTCAGTATTACCTCATTACCTTGATAATATGGTGAGTTTGATTTAATTCAATTATAATGGCTTTTATGATTTTAAAACACATCAATGGATAAGTGCTATTGTTAGGAATTTTTAATTGTTAACTGAATGTCATAATTAATTACAAATTTGCAATTAATTTCATTTAATAAAATTATTTAAATTCCTGCCTCCAGTAGCAACAGTATCCTTTTATGAATCATAAACGCTCTTATAATTTGACCACTACAGTAAAACCTTAATTATCAAGAGGGCCAGAAATTTTTAATTTCATTTACAAGTAATCAGGATACAGATTAATTATTGATTTTTTTTGATGTAATGACACAATGAGGAATGATTAAGTTTGGAAATTATTTTAATTACTATTATGGGAATCCAAAACTAGTGATTTAGAAACTGTAAATTAATTTAATAATTAAATTATGAATTCGAAAATTCTAATTACATTTAATAATTAATTACACTTCCTGTTTACATTTTGCAACAATATTGGTTTATCAACTCAATTGCAGATTGCACGTGTAATTTCTAATCCTAGGTGAGCCTATTAATTTTAATTATAACATCATACATTTTAATTAGAAACCACAAAGTCTAATTTTAATTCTAATTTCAGACTTAACACAAGTCTGGCGCCCCCTGTAGGCCATACTTCATTTCCTTAGGTGATCTGATTAACTCAAAATTAATAATAATTTAATTAAAATAATTGTATTAAGTTAAAATTAAACAAAGTCCTCTTTACTTAGGCCTGAGAGTAGATAGTGCTCCCCCTGGTGTTGTGTTGGAGAAGTGACAGTGACACCATACAATCAAAGTCACTTCTCACCAATCTGGAGCATAAAACGCAACCTTCTAATTAGAAAACCCCAAAAGGGAAATTAAGGTTTCCTCAACTTAGGTCAGTTTGTTTACCCTGTAAACAGCCAAACCAACCTAAGCATATCGACTCAACAGCACCACCTTGTGCCAACGTATTAGTTTTAAATCTTGGGAATAAATCTTAATTTCTCTTTTCTTTTCTCCCTGTTACTAACTTCTAATTTGACTTGTTTGCTTAAGACTTGGCCTGGGGAAGATCACGAATAGAGCGAAATGTCACAATTGAACAGAAGTTTATGAAACTTGAGAACTACATTCAAAACTGTTTACCATTTACCCTCTATTGTGAAATCCTATCCCCCAGGTTAAAGCAGTTGCAATGAGAAGATAGACATCGGCAAAAAAATGTAAACACGTGCGAGAGACACGCGAACCGGCGTTGCGGCGTCAAATTGCCATTAAGGGGCCAGTACTGTCATTGCTATTGTTTTCCTCCATCAAGGAGAAAATTGGAATAGTAATAACAGTCCTATCTCAAAAGAGAAAATTTCGCTTATTTTCTGACTAGAAGCGTCCTTCTAAATCAGACTTAACAAAAAGCGACAAGCAGAAAATCTGCTATTAAAAGAGTTTTATTGTCCTTCACCTTCGTATTTAGATTGATCTCCTTCCTAACAAGGGAAAGGAGGCTCTCTCGTACAAGAAAAGGTGAAGCACACAATTGTTACCCCTGTTACTCATTCTGTTAGTGTGCTTTTCTTCCTCTGTTTCCCAGCTGTGCTGCCTCTACGTGTGCTCAATTTCTACGCAGAAGCTGCAAATTACACGCACCCCACCACAGAGGACCACAGAAACAGAATCACACCCAACACTAGCATACACTACACTGTGCACATTCACACCCCTGTTGTTTTGTTTGTGTTTTTGTTTTGTTTTGTTTCCCATCCAAGGTCTGTGTCAGTTCGGTCCAAGATCCCCATCACCCAGAACATGTCTCACAAAACAGAACATGTCGGTCACTGGGAAGGACTGGAAATGTGGCTAAGTGTTACAACAGACAGCATCCTCCCTAAAGCTGCTGAAGCACTCCAACACCAGACACAGGACCAACTAGATGACAACATCACAAGCATCATGAGACAAGACCCAAGTCAAAACTACAATCACAAAGAATTAGCCAAGATCACCTCAAGCTTAAGTCACACTCATCGCCACCCTCAAACTGAGCGACAAGCACGCCGCTGGCGCCAGCAGGAGCTGACAAGCGCACAACGCATAGAGCAGCTGGGCGTGAGGACCGATGAGGTGGAGCAAGGCGCCGAGGAGGAGATCAACAGGCTAAAGAGACTCTAGCAGCTACCAGCCACGAAATGCAGCAACTCAAAGAGGACTTCGCTGATCGTGCTGACAAGCTACAGTATGCAGAGAAGCTACTAGAAAAGGCAAAGACTGACTTCAGGGACAAAAACAGCAGAATCAAGGCCCTCGAAGCTCATTTGGCTGAATCAAGAAACGAGATCAGCCGCCTAACACGACAGCTCGACTACGTCACAGAGGAGTCTGAAAGTTTCCAAGAGGAACTCAAGCACGCTTACGAACTACGCCAGGAGCCGTCAAGGACAGGACGTGCACCAACCGCACCCCTGCCAAGCAGGACCAAGTCACCTGTGCCTGGACTGACACGTGAACATAAGACAGAGGGGGTGGTGTTAAAACATTCACCAGCGCCGTCTGAAGAACTTGATATCACGACAGAACCAGAAGAATCTGCTGCAGCCAGCCGCAGATCGTCACCGCTTGGACCTAAAAGATCTTGACAAGCTGGCCCGAAACGCGTTGGCAAATTCAACCCCAGCGTGCCAAACAGCCAAAAGGTCCAAGCGTATCTGCAAGATATTGGTTTCCATCTGGAAATGCGACCTAACGTTACGGACAAAGATAAACTCTATTTACTCCGAACGAAATCCAGTCATGAAGTACGCAGCTTCCTTGACCGGCAGCCTGTTAACACAAAGACTGATTATCAACGGCTGCGAAAAGCCCTCATTAAAGAGTTCGCCGACCCTGAGTCCGATCAAGGCTTAGTGGCTGCCCTGGAGATGAGACAAGGACGTCACGAACCTCCTCAAGCTTACTATAGTCGACTCAGACAAGCATATTTTGGAACTCGCAATAATTCTGACATGGAAGATGAACTGAACTTTAAAACTCTCTTGCTGAGGAACCTTCATCCTGGCATAAGCCACCATCTTGGCATTCTCGCATGCCCACGAACAATGAACATTCAGCAGTTGCGAGACTTGGTGCAAAAGGCCTACTACAAACAAAAGATGGCCTCAGAAAAGAGCGCAAAAACCCCAGCAGTTCTTGATTTCAACACGCAACACCATGAACTGGCTCTAGAGGGCACCCAACGCCAAGACAGCGCTAAGCCACCACACAGAGAATGGAATGCACCCCCGTCCAACAGAGAACGAGACTCACACGCTGACACCCGACCTAAACAGAGGTATGACCGCTGGGATGGACCGCGTGGACGTCAACGTTCACCTGGACGACACTGGGATAAGTCATGGGACCAAGCAAGGCCTCATGAGAGCCCACGGGATAGATTGTGGAACCAGCCAGGCTCGTATGGAAACTCCAAGGGAAAGCGACAAACTCACCCTGGAGCAGTCAGCCCAAGGAATCGAAAGAAGTCACCAAGATTCCAAACTGACCGAGTTCAAACTGAATCCACACAAGAACAAGAGACACCACCGCATTTTGACTCACAAAAGCTGATGGAAATGATGGTGAAAGAGTTCTTCCAACGAAAAGAGGAGGACCGGAAGTGGGAAAAGAAGAGAAACCAGATTCAGCCTGACTAGCTGTCAAACGGAAAGGCAGTGACAAGCTGAACAAATCAGCCACAGAAAACAGCACTGCTTCACCTTGCTCTCAGAGAACAGTAAACACCCTAACTTCAGATGGACATGAAACCCCACCTGAAAACCCAGCAACAGAGTTAAACACTAACTCAACACCCAATACTCCAAATCACAGCAGCATCCAACAAACACCTGCTGATGAAACTCCTCAAGTTCCTGAAAGTGCTGTCTCAGTCACCTGCCATTCCTCCGGAGAACACCAGATCAGGTCTGACATCCTAAACGTTTCCTCCCAAACTCCAGCCCCTCAAATGACCAAAACGATGCCCTCACCACAGCAGGTGCATCACATGAAGAGTCCTGGACCTTTCATGCCCTCCCACCCAACCCTACAGTGGCAGCAGTAACCCGCCGCCAGCACGCCACTGGCGAGCACACCCCTGACCTCTCCCGCATTGCCATACCACCTCAGTTCGCTGCTGACGATCTCCTCACCCTCACATGCGGATTCGTCACTACGAACCATGACAGCTCACATGTCAAACCCATTATAACACATCCTCCGAGCTCCACGAGCTCCACTCTGTCGACTACATGCTGCATCTGCAAGACGGTGTCCACACGCATGTCCCTGAGCCACTCACTGCGCCACAGCTCGTAGTACCTCACGGCCAGAGGGGAGTACGCTGACACACACACAATGCTGAAACCATGATGGGTTGCCAGTGCCAACCGGCAAATCCAAACCACCGACAGGAAAAGGGGAAGATCAAACCGACTGACACAGACCGACAACCATATGCACCACACAAGCATAAGTATTGCCATTTTAGGAAAACATATAGCAACCATGCTTAGACACAACCCATATTCTCTCCTCCGCAGTACTGCTAGGACCAATCTAGTAGAGAGGAGTTACTCTCAATTGTTTTTTGTATTATTATATATATTTTTTATATTTTTTTTTTTTTAATTTTTTTTTTTTTTTTTTTTTTAATTTTTATTTACTTTATCGCTTTGGTTTCTTTATCTCGTGTCTCACTTTGTGTTTCCTTTTCTCTCTCACTTTGAACCCCTTAACCAATCCTTGAATCCAGGTCCTGAAATTGAGATCGACTTCCGTCAGTAAAGTCGCTGTAATTGCCAGAGAACCGTTGTCGACCGATCGAAGTCACCCGCCAAAATCATGAAACGACATGGTACGCGATGTAAGTTCCTGGATTGACAACGTAGCCATGAATAGGATTCCGTGCTACACGATACCTCTTAGCCTTGTTCAAAGCGTTGTAACTTCGGCCACTGCGGGCCCCGCTAGTCTCATCCAAACCCATCTCGCCTTTCCCGGTGGCGCTATTCCCATATCGCAAACCGGAAACAGGTGACTTAGTTGTCTTTTCAGTTTGCCCATTATCGACGTTAATAATGTTTACCGGCTCAAAGACGTTGTGAATGTGGGATTACGGCAAGGGAAAACCTATGTCAAAATCCACACTCCTAAAGTCGCTGCGTATTACGATAACAACGAACAGTTGTATCCGGCCCCAAACTTAAAGATGGGCACGCTCACTTAGGACATTCACTCCCCCCTACCCGAGTAAACTCTGCGTACGCGATAATACCAGGGGCATCCGTGGTTTAGAATCCATTAAACCCGACACTAGTGCCCCGCCGAAACAACACCACGTTCTCAAGTTGAGGTAACGCAAGCCGAAATCATCAGAAACCGATGGCTGCTCAATACCCCAGCACGAACAGCCACCCTCACATGCGATTAACACGACACCGCTACGCGCATTAATTTGCCCAACCAAACGTTATGGATCACTGTCCCGAAGGGCGCGATCCTCCATATTGACGAGTTAGCATTGTATCACCTCACCGACGATGAATATCAGGTTGAAATCGAAATCTCTTATTGAGGTGACACCGGCTGACAGCGTTAGAAGCTATCGCTCGCCTTCCGCCCGCCGGCGCGCCAATTATTCGGTCTTTGTCTCCCGCTGACACAGCGCTTTGTATCTCTACTATCGTAGGATATGTTGTGACTTTGACACTGGCCTTCCTCCTACACAAGCGAGTGAACGTCGTTCAAGAGTCTCTCAACAAATGCACGTCAGGCGTATTGTGTTATTTTGCTTTATAGTATGTTATTTACTCAATATGTTGTTATTTTACTTAAAATATGATGTATGTTCAAAGAATGTAACCTACAAACTGATCAATATGTTGAAAGTATTCCAGTCTATTGGGCAGTACTGGAGTGTATCAGTGAACTTGAATAACCCTATGAACTTTGGCTGGCGTCCCAGAATATGACAAAAACATGTGAGCAGTTTTGATGTATGTCTTCTGGGAACACTGTCAAGGTCCTTGGTTGAAGGGAGAGGACTAACTTTCTGTTTAGAAGGGGGCTGATCGTCTTTTTAAAAAAGGACTGATAAAACCAAATGCCCAGGTGCAGGCAATAAATTAACTGTGGCAAACCAGACAAGCATAGCCAATTATAAACAGGAACTCCCATGTTTGGGCGGTGCAACAGGTATAAAATGGATGAGCGGACAGACAGAGATTCAGACATTGCGGCCCGCTGTCTCGGCTTTGTTATTCTGATAATAAAGTCTAATTTTGACATCTGGAACTCCTGTTTTCTTGAGCCTCATTGACTACATTGAAGAAATCCATCCTTTGCTCTTTTTGCTATGACATAATTTGGCACCCCAGATGGGACTGAATTGAGGTCCGGAGTCCTGAGAGCCGTCACGGGCGGAGGGCCTTTCTGACACGCAAACAACTCACAAACCAAGGCGCCTAAAAAGGTAAGCAATATTTTGCTTAAATTGGAAATAAAGAGCTTGTTTGCGTGGTTGACTAAGGTCATGCCTGGGATGGTGATCTGAGACAGGGCTTCACCAGTACCAGAATCTAAGAAATTGGATTGGAATTAAAATTAAGGAAAAGTAAATGAAGAGGCAAGTATGATTTAAGGGGTTCCAGATTTCAAAAGACACTCATATGGAAGAGTGGTAAAGAGATTTATATACACAAGAGGTGTATTGCGCATTGCCTTAGGGACGGGCAAAAGTGGTGCCTAAGAGAGAGGCACAAAATCCTGTGCCGCGGCCTTTAGAGGTGGGGGCGCCCAGGAAGTCAGAGAGCGACTCGTAGGTTGGCTGAGTGTGGCTCTGATGGGCTCCCATTTTGGAGGTTTGCCAGCGCAGGTGTCTGCAGACCGGAAAAAGTTAAATCGTTAGTCTTTTGTCTGTCTGTCCACTATGTGTGTGTGTTAAGGCATTGAAGCTTTGCATGTTTGGCTTGCTCATTAACCATGCTGGCTGCTTTGCTCTGTGTTAAATGTGCGTGATATATGTTCTATGTTAAATGTTTTTTGGCTTAACTGGAATGAAAAAACTATATCTATAAAGATAAATACATTGAATGGAGAATAAAGAGTTTATTAAGAACTATATAAGAGTTGAAAAAAAAACTAAAAATATACCATGAAATTGGCCTTGTCGGCTATTTGGCCATCATCCAAGTTGCTGACATTGTGATCCAAATTGTGAAACTGAATTATTGATAAAGAAAAAGATAAAAACTGATTGATTTTTCATTCCCAGAAAGAGAATGAGACCTGTTGGTGTTTTCTCTTTGATCTGTGTGTGTGTGTGAGAGACAGAGAGAAAGGGGGCCCCACTGTGTGTGCGCGTGTGTGTGTGTGTGCGACCCACTGTGCGTGTATGAAAGAGAGAGAGAAAGTGAGCTCACTGCGATTGTGTGTGTGTGTGTGCGTGTGTGTGTGTGCGAGCGAGCGAATGTGTGTGGGAGTAAGCACTGCTGGCAGTGAAGTTCAAAGGGAGAGAGAAAAGGATGAAAATCTCATCCAAAGCAGAGTAAAATGTACAAAGTTTATGAATATTATGGTAATCCAAATGAATGGAGCAATGAGAAAGATTAATTATTAACTAGAAAACACATTGGTATTATTTTAAAATATTTGAGAAAGTCTAACCAAATTCTATAATAAGTGATAAGTCCTCCGCCCAGCAAAATCCAGGTGGAAATCAGGGGTCGGATACTTTTAGTGATCCTCGTCTGATGAGCCTGGTGAAGATTAACAAGTAATTAAAGGGCTGGGATTAGAGAGGTAAATCACTGAAGGAAACAACAACAATAATAATAATAATAATAATAGTAGTAATAATTAATTATATTAAACAGGTTAATAAATCTGGCTTTCAAAGATGTCAAACTCCAGTAGAGTTCTTGGCAGCTAGAAATCCAGCCTGTAATGAAACAATAAGGGAGCTCTTAAGGAAGCAGAGAACAAAGAAATTGGCTACTAAGTGGCCGGCAGGGGGAACATTTAATGTGGTAATGTGTAAAGAAATGGAAGTGTTGATTAAAAATTACAAGACCAATTACACCTCCAAAAAGAGAAATGAAAAAAGAGAACAATAATTAGGGGTATTAACCCTGTTCAAACAATATGGAATTAAATTAATACAATTGGAAAAACAAGAAAGAGAGAATAAAAACAATGAAACAAAAGAAGAGAGGCCACCTCCATATGCTCTTTCCTGTGATCAAACAGTTAACCAAATGCCAATAGTACAGGGAAAAATAGATTTAAAGGGGCCAATAGAATTTGAGGATATCTACATGATGAAAATACAGAGGCTGAAAAGAGCAGAGCTGCACGAGAGAAGTAAGGGGACAGTAGGCAGTAGGGAAAACACACACACTCACACAGCCATGAGGGAGGGGCTGGAGCAACCGAGAGGCGAGGCTGAGAGCATCCACACCGCTGTCACAGCCAAGACAGAGAGAGAGAGAGAACAGCCCACAAGGAGGAGCCAAGGATGGAAGAGAAAGCTGAAAACTGCAGAGAAGAGGGGAAAACAGGTGAGCCACCCACATATCATTATCTTACAGAAATGCTCAAAGACTTGGCAGGCCGCCACAGACATATGACATCAGGTTGTGAAAGTGTGGAAAACTATCCAGCTGAAGAGCCTGAGGAAACAACTGAAGGAAGACTGACACCTGCTGACTCCATCCAGGAAGTGCAGGATGAAATGAAGGAAAGATGCAACAGAACAAGAGAGGATCTCAAACAAGCTGTCCACATGACACAAGAAGAGTTTGAAAAGACTGTGAACTCACTGCATCAAGAGTTGGATGAACTAATTGACAAACGTAAACCAATGCAGTCGCACTCAAGCCCACATGATTATGTCCTGCGAAAACAATACAAACAAGTAGCTGGGACATTGGTCATGCAAGACATAGAACCTCCAGAAGACCAGGTACAAGTTCATTTAACACGAAGACAAAGAGGGAGGGAGGAACACCGATCAACCAGGGCATCAAGAGAAGCTGAAGCCCCAAGATTTGAATGTCCAATCCTCATCAAGCAAGGATACGCCCAATATATACCTTGGGCCGGCCAAGATCTGGACACTTTGGTTTCCCGCCTTCCAGACATACATGAAGGTGCCGGGAAATGGATCAGAACATTCAAAGAAGAAACAGTTGGAAAACTCCTGGCCCTGGGTGATATCAAAGCCCTGCTAGCAAAGTGCCTGGGAGCCTCCAAGATGAATGACATCCTCAAGCAATCTAGCCTCCTTCAAGCAGTGGATAGGCCTCAGGAAGATGGAATCTCCTTTGACAAGCATCGACATAACATCTGGATGACACTGAGGGCTGAATACCCAATGCAACAGACCCAGGGTTCCTGAAGGGGAACCAATGGAGGAAACTGAGAACCCCATCACCTACATCCAGAAACAACTAAGACGTTGGAAAGAGGTGGAAAGGGATCCAGAAAAGACAAAATACTAACAGCACTCTTCAGAACCGCCATTGTAGAAGCCATGCCTTCAACAGTGAAAGTAAAACTGGAAGATGTGGAAGGACTGAATTCCAAGTCACATAAAGAGTTCAGAGACCATGTGGTCCATGCTGTGGAACAATACAGAAGACAAAAGTTAAAAGTAAAAGATCAAGGAAAAGAACTACAAAGAAAACTGACCCAGATGCAGCTTGAGGAGCTGCTAAATAAGAAGAAAAAGGTCCAAGCAGTGCAGAAGGAAGACCAGTCAGCAGTAATGGCACCTGTCAATACTTCAGTGCCTGTCAATCCACCAGCACCAATGAACGTGCATCCACCAGCATATCAGACTGCAACAGCACAAGCGACACCATGTCTGGAAAATATATAAAGACAGTAGGATTCTCGGGGGTAACCCAGATACTTCCTATGACGGCCCCTGTGAGCATAAGTCTGAAAGACACTGAAATAAGAATACCAATTTTAGTTTCAGAATATACACCTGTCAATTTATTGGGCAGAGATGCCATATGTAAACTAAAAATGCAAATATGGTGTACCCCTGATGGAATTTATGTGGATGATAAGGCAATTAGACAAATGAATGTCTCAACATTGCAGCAAACACAAGAACCATGTGCTAACATATATTGGTTAGGAGAGCTAAAGAAGATGTGGAAAGAACAATTAGCAAATGGGGAAGATACATAAGGGAACAGCTTTGTGAGCCAAGCCTACCAAAAACTGAATTTCATTGTACAATGAAGTATGATGAAAACAAAGACTCTGAACTTGAAAAAAGATGGTTAGAAAACACAAAAGGGCTGAAAATCACTATGATGTCACAATACATAGTAGTAGGACCAGAAGGAGCAGCTCTGCAGGTAGATAGGGAAAAATTCATTGATGAGTGGTTTGAAGTACCAAACTCAGTTCCTCATGTTTCCTTATATGTAAGCAAAAACTGTTTTTCTAAAGACTTGGGCCCCATGATGCAAAAAGCAGAAAAATGCAAGTGGGAAGCCACAGAAAATCATCTAATCTTCCAATCAGCAGATAAAGTGTATCTCAAAATTTTGTGTGCTACCCCAATGATGGGGGTTCCCAGAATGGTGATAAATACAAAATAAATTGATCCAAAAGTCAATAAACATCAGACAAAGCAAGCTGAATTGTTAAAAGAAATGGAAAAACAAGTTCCAATGGAATTATGGTCTCAACATGACACAGATGTGGGGTTAGTGAAATCAGCCAATCCAGTTAGAATAGCACTCAGATCAGGAGCTAAAGTACCAAAAAAGATGCAATACCCTTTGAAACCAGAAGCAGAAAAGGGAATCAAAAGAACAATTGAGGGATTGGTGAAAGCAGGAGTACTTATTGAAAGTGCAAGTTATTGTAACACCCCAATATTACCAGTAGCTAAGGCAGACAAATCAAAATGGTTTGGTGCATGATTTGAGAGCAGTGAATGAGGTTGTGGAAGATTGGCCTGCTGAAGTACCAAACCGACACGTTACTAACCAATGTTCCATCTGTTGCTAAGTATTTTACTGTGATTGATCTCTGCTCAGCTTTTTCAGTGTTCCCTAGCTGAGGAAAGCCAACCACTGTTTGCATTCACCTATCAAGGTAAAAAACTCACATACACGAGAATGCCTCAGGGCTTCAAACATTCACCACATGTGTTTAATCAAGTTCTAAAAGAAGACTTAAGTGATCTTAGGCTGGACAGCACATTGATGCAATATGTAGATGATTTATTGATTTGTTCAATGACTTTGGAACAATGTCATCAAGATTCAATCAAAGTACTCAATAAATTAGCTGAGGGGGACATAGGGCCTCAAAGAGAAACTGTAATATTGCTTACCACAAGTTGAATATTTGGGACGCACAATCTCACATGGGATGAAAGCTGTATCGCCCAGTCAATTGGAGGGCATCAGCAAAGCGCCCCAACCACAAACAGTGGGACAAATGATGACTTTTGGGATGACATGTTTTAGTGCAGATTGGATTGAAGATTATGCCATCAAAACAGCTCCTCTAAGGGCACTAATGAAACAAGTGGGCCATCAAAATCTTAGGGCATCACTGACATGGACTGCTGATGCATTAATATCATTTGAATCATTGAAAGAGGAGTTACAGAGTGCTCCTGCCTTGACCACTCCCACTTATGACAAACCATTTCATTTGTATGTTGCAAATAGAAAAGATGGCTATGCATCTGCAGTAGTGATGCAGGAAGCCTGGAAGCAAAGAGGTTTTAAGAAAAGTGATGGCACGCCTATCCAGCATGGTGACCAGATAATTGAGTTATTATCAGCCATGATGCATCCCAAACAGGTGGCCATAATCAAATGTCAAGCGCACAATTTCACACAAAAATGCAAGGATTTTGTGATTAGGGGCAATAATGCAGCTGATCAATATGCTAAACAAGCCTCTGGCTGTACAACAGCAATAATGGCTCCCTCAGTTCTGATTCAACCTCAGCCTCAATTGGCAGACATTGAGCGAATACAACAACAAGCCACACCATATGAAATTAGTGTGTGGCAGCACAGAGGAGAAACACGAGACGCAAATGGACTTTGGCGTTCTCACGAAGGCCACATGATTGCTCCAACACCATTACTTAAAATCCTGATATCTGGTTTTGGTTTTAGTTTTGGTTTTGGTTTTGGCATATCTGGCATGGTTTTGACCATTGCGCGAGGGGGGAAGTGATTAAAAATAAATAGAAATTGAAAAATAAAGCGTCAAGGTTATTGGTCGCCTTATTTACAGGCAATGGTGGATGAGTATTTATCTGAATGTGAAGTCTGTGCCCAAAATAATGTAAGAAAGGGAATATCTGCTCCAATTGGTCATATACCAGTCCCAGAAGGACCATTCAAACATCTAGTCATGGACTATGCAGACATGATAAGAACTGTTAGAGGAAAAAGATACTTGTTGGTAATAATTGACAGGTTCAGTAGATGGGTGGAAGCAGTTCCATCAACAGATCAAGGAGTCCAGACAGTGAGGAGTGTGTGTAATGTTTGGTTCTGACTGTTGTACTTATATTCCAAACAATACAGCCCCAGATGGATCATTCACCAAAGCAATGGGGAAACTGAAAAACCTGAGAGAGGAGGTGACCAAGAATGCTGGAGCAGACATGCATACCTGGGATTGGTTTAATTCACTTTTTGGGTCTTGGGGACAATGGTTAATCAAAGTGGGCATTATAATTGGCATTGTTGTTGTTATGTTTCTTTTGTTGTTCTGTTGTATTGTGCCTTTCATCAGATCAATGCTGGCCGGTGCTGCAGCCAAACAGATGATTAATGTGTCAGTGAGACCAACTGGAATTGACGTTGGATGAATTTTCAACATGCATACAGTGGGACCTGGACTGGATGAACTGGATGAATTTGTGTAAAACATCCTTGACCGAGTGGTAGGGAAGGGGTGCCTTTTATTTTCATTTATTATTTTTATCTTGTATTGTAATTTTGATAGAAAGGAGTTAGTATCTTCATTGTATTTTCTTTTCATATTATGTAGTAGCATTAGAATATTTGGATAGAGTAGGAAGGAAGTTAGATGGTTTTATGTATTTTATTTTGGCATATACCCCTTCCTGAAGTTATTTGTTTTGAAATCTTTATCTTTGAATAATTTATTCTGAAATCATTTATTACTAAAGAGCATTTTAATCTCCTACATACATCAAATGTGAAATGTAATTATTTTTGGAAAGAAAGGAAATGCTGAAGGTTTTAGGCAGGTCAGTGTCCATGGTATGAGACAATGCAACCAGAAAAGGGGACGATAAGAAAATATTGTATGTTTACTACTTATTTGCAAGTATTCATCATTTAACCTTCATGATCAGTATGTAGTTTGTTTCTTCTAACACTGGAAAATTATCACTGGAAAATATGAAAAGAAGAAAGGATCGACGAGCATCTCAGTGCTTAGCAGCATGAGTAGATTCAACTGGAGGTTTAAAAACCCACCATCTACTCCAACACCAGATAGAGCTGAAGGGCATTGGAGCTGCCTAATAGCTCCTCTGGCTACGAGGGACAACATCACCAGATAGAGCTCCAGGCTACCGGAAATGTTTGGAGTTCCTCTGGCAGCGTGGGATAGACCAGTGCATAATATATTGCATTATATTACTTAGTTTTTTCTAATTTTGATATTTGATAAGTGCAATAATTTGACTAATCATTCATGTACTCTACATAACCATGACAACCATGGGGCTAAAAGACATGCACAAAGACATGCATTTTGATTTGTTTTGAGTGATTGTGGACCCCAAGAATGTATAGGTAGGGAAGTAGATTCTTTTACTCTTCTCTAGTCAATGGTGAGAGGAGATGTTTGGATCTGGCTTCCTCTGGAGTGCAGCAACATGAAAAAGCCATTTGTTAAGAGAAAATATGATGGAGGACCTTTATTGGTTAATAGAAGGATAGAAGGATGGGTGGACTTGTGATGTTGCACTCTGGGCAAGGGTTATTAGTGGTGAGACTTCGTAAAGTCTCAAAGGGGGGAATATATTGTGTTATTTTGCTTTATAGTATGTTATTTACTCAATATGTTGTTATTTTACTTAAAATATGATGTATGTTCAAAGAATGTAACCTACAAACTGATCAATATGTTGAAAGTATTCCAGTCTATTGGGCAGTACTGGAGTGTATCAGTGAACTTGAATAACCCTATGAACTTTGGCTGGCGTCCCAGAATATGACAAAAACATGTGAGCAGTTTTGATGTATGTCTTCTGGGAACACTGTCAAGGTCCTTGGTTGAAGGGAGAGGACTAACTTTCTGTTTAGAAGGGGGCTGATCGTCTTTTTAAAAAAAGGACTGATAAAACCAAATGCCCAGGTGCAGGCAATAAATTAACTGTGGCAAACCAGACAAGCATAGCCAATTAAAAACAGGAACTCCCATGTTTGGGCGGTGCAACAGGTATAAAATGGATGAGCGGACAGACAGAGATTCAGACATTGCGGGCCCGCTGTCTCGGCTTTGTTATTCTGATAATAAAGTCTAATTTTGACATCTGGAACTCCTGTTTTCTTGAGCCTCATTGACTACATTGAAGAAATCCATCCTTTTTCTTTTGCTACGACAGGCGTCCCTCGCCTTTTTCGACGTGGTAATCCCGACCTAGAACCCGAACCCGAGAATTCGACCAACCTGACTGAGATCATGCCTATACCGCCTCGTCGAGCCCCTGACAATTAAAACAGACAAAAATGACCCAATTGTCAATAATGATAAACAATGCATCCCCATGTCTTCTCAAGTTTCTAACCTGTTCCTTCCCAAATTACCCTGCACCAGGCTTCAGTCAGTGATAGAAATGGTGTTTGTGTCTTGTATGTGCCTGTTCTTCCTGGCTCTTGTTCCAGGGCCTTGACGAGGTTCCATCAGGGAACATCACCAAGCCCAAGGGGATATGTATATCGGCAGGAATTCAACTGTCTCTCATCGCCACCGAAAGAATCAGCATCTCTCTAAAACCCCTCCCCCTTCGCATCAGCGCAAAAGCGCGCGATTTCGTTCGGTCACAGAACAAAGAGAAGTGGCCACGAGAAAATATCCAAGAGACACGTTCATTTCATGACTTTCAAAACATCTACACAAAGAAATATATGGATATTAATGTGTACTCTTTCCCTCATAGGCTTGATGTGATGATTTCGAATGTGAATTATTTAGGACAATGTGGGTGAATTTTAATCATGCTTTAAACGGCATAAACTGTAATGTGTGTGTCTGGTAAATGCGATGTTTAGTCTCTAAATGAAGCTGGCGTCATAAGCCATAAGTTGGTGTGCATGACCGTTAAGCTTCAGCATCATGTGTGACTAAATAGGCATATAAAACCTGTAAGTTTGTATCTTCCACGGAATGAATGGAATGTCGGATCACGTAAATTCCACCCCAGAAAGCCTGGACATGGGTGGGGCTCCGCCCCGTACCGACGCTCTGATTGGACCAGCCGCCTGTGGGCGTGTCCAAAAATGGGCAGTTTAAAAGCGGCCGAAAAGCGGCGCCTTGACTCTCGCTCTTGAACATGGCTTGAACATCTCTTGAATCTCTGAACTCTCTGGAACTCCTCGAAGCTGCGCCCTCCAACGCGCGCCGGTCCGCTGGACGCTCACCTCGGAGCCAACCATCGGAAGAAGTCTAAGACCGTGCCAAAGCCGTAACATCACAGGAGCAACGATTCAACGACTGCAGAGCAGGAAGAGCTTTCCGGTGACGTCACGCAGCAGTTTCAAGTCTCCACGAGAGCAACCGAAGAACGAACCGACCACGTGACACCCGAAACAAAGAACTGAACTCACGCGGGAAAACGAAACCAAATATCCAGCCTGCTTACACCAACAGACAGCAAGTATAACAAACAAAGCGTTTTTATCCTGACTAAACTGGTAAATTCGATCTGAATGCAGTAACAAAGCATACGTATTTGTTCGTGATCTTTGCTGGTTGGTTAAGTTACGAAACAGGAAATAATGTTATTATTTCAACCTTAACCTCAAAACTCCCGTATGTGTGTGTATGTTTGTGCTTTTATTAGGTAATCCATTTATGTTAGAATAGCAATATCACGAATAAACCTTGTTCCATTTTATAAAGAATTGTCTCTGGAATGTGATTTTAAGTATTTTCATCCTTATTTGCCCAAAGATAAAACCTAGCTCGAATTTGAGAAAATTATTAATCTCGTTTTATTGTTACCGGGGCCACGGGCAATAGAAGCGAGATTTAATAAGAGATATACTGATGTAATCGCTGGACGAGTACTCAAAGTATAAATCGTAAGTTAAATATTAATATTACTTCAAGTAAATATTGAATATTTAATAAATAATTCCCGGAGCTGAAACAATAGCTCTATATTAAACTGATATTACAGAAGTGATATTAATCTTTAACTTATGATTTATGCCTTATTAACGACTCGTCCAGTGACCATTAACATCTGTGTAGGAGTCATATAATTGTTTATATTGAATTTATTTAAAGTATTATTTTATTTATTATTGTTGAATTAAGTATTGCTTTGTATGGCTGTATTGTGTCTTGTGTACGAGTCCTCTATAGGAGATGGGGACTAGATGGCGCTATCAGCATATATTGGCGTTATGTCAGAGAGCAAGGTGGAAGCGTCGTGAGCGGATAATGTCTTTGACCGCGCTCACAGGAGGGGCTGTGCACCTGTACACACAAGAAATAGTAAAGCCAAGCCCAACCATTGGGTTTATGTTGTTTATGGACTGCATTGATTTGCATTTGTTTAAAGTTTCGAAAGCAAAATAAAGAAAAGATGCACTTTCGGCAACTTTGTGGATTCTTTGGAAAAGAGGAAACACACGTCAAACACTGTTCAATGGCAATTCCCAGGTGGTAAACTAAAGGAAGTTTTTGCTGCTACAATCAGTATATCTTTACTTCGTGGCCAATGATAAAACAAACAAATTTAGTACTTTATCTATTTTTGAGCTAGGTAAATAGGCAATCTTTGGCAAATAGTCCAAGACATCATTCTTTATATATGAAACAATGTTTATTTGCTAACTGTTATTCTACAATACATGGACTAAATTTAGACACACACACACACGAGTTTGCAGTTTGAAGAGAGTTTAAGTCTAGCACTCTTTTGCTATCTCGTAACTTTAACTGGAGTAGATCACAAGCAGAGACTTTGATTTCTTTACTGCATACAGATCAATTCACCAGCTCAGTAAGATGATAGTTGTTACTTGCTTGTCTGTCCAAGTTGAGTTTGACAGCTTCTCTGGTGTTTCTGCGTGTTTCCTGCGTAGTCGATGGAAACCTCTGGCTGCTGACGTTGTTGCTCATGATTGGCAGCTTTGTGACGAATGACGCTCTTAGGAAGTCTGTTTAGAGTTCTTACAGCTTCAGGTGTTAAGGTTCAAGGTTCTTTATTATTTGTCACATACACAATCATACAGGGTATAATCAGTAGTGAAATGTAGGTCGGGACAGGTCCGCTCAATGGAAAGTGCAAAAAAAATAAATAATAATAATAAAATAGAAAATAAAATAACATAAGCAATAAAACAATGAAACATAACACAAGAGAATATATATATAAATATAGGTGAGAATGGAAAAGGAACAAATAATAAAATAAAAAGTAAGATGTGCAATGAGGTAAAATGTGCAATACAGTATACTGTGGATAATAAATATTAATAAAAAACACGGATGTGCAAGAGAATGTGCAAATAGGTTGTACCGGGTATGTAAACATAGCAGCAGTGTGGATGATGGCGAATAATGGATGTGTTTACAGTTTATTAAATTAAGTCCTGTGGATGTAATGATGTTATGAGACTGAGTTTAGGAGCCTGATGGCCTGAGGGAAGAAACTCCTCCGCAGTCTTTCAGTCTTTGCCATCATGCTCCTGAAGCGCTTGCCAGATGGCAGTAAACAGAAATGATGGTTACCGGGGTGAGTTGAGTCCTTGATGATTTTAGCAGCTCTGCTTTTGCAGCGTTTGAGGTAGATGTCCTGCAGAGAGGGGAGAGCAGACCCTGAGATGTGTTCAGCTAAGCGCACGACTCTCTGTAGAGCTTTGCAGTCCTGGTTTGTGGCATTATTATACCACACTGAGATGCACTGAGTCAGAACACTTTCTATGGCCCCTGAATAGAAAGTTTTCAGGATAGCTGGTGAGACCCTGAATTTCCTCAGCTGACGCAGATGGTACAGTCTTTGCCTGGCTTTCTTGACCTGTGTTTGGATGTGTGCAGTCCAAGTCAGGTCCTCGGAGATGTTTACACCGAGGTACTTGAAGCTGCTCACCCTCTCCACAGGGGTCCCACTGATCATAAGAGGGGTGTAGGGCTGCTGCTGTCTCTTCCTGAAGTCTACAATCAGCTCTTTGGTTTTGCTCACGTTCAGAGAGAGCAGTTGTCCTGGCACCATGATGTGAGTCTCTCCACCTCATCCAAGTATGCGGCCTCATCGTTGTTGGAAACGAGGCCCAGAACCACAGTATCATCCGCAAATTTAATGATAGAAGTGGAGCTGTGTGAGGACACGCAGTCGTGTGTGTAGAGAGAGTATAGCAAGGGGCTCAGGACACAGCCCTGTGGGGCTCCTATGTTCAGGGTTATGGAGTTGGAGGTGAACTGGCCGACTTTCACCACTTGTGGTCTGGCGGTGAGGAAATCTTGAATCCAGTCACAGAGTGAAGTGTTTAGGCCAAGGTCTGAGAGTTTGACAGCTAGCTTGGTGGGGACTATAGTGTTGAAAGCTGAGCTATAGTCTATGAATAGCAGCCTGACATAGTTGCCATTCTTGCTGTCAATGTGAGTGAGGGAGGAGTGCAGGACCTGAGAGATGGCATCGTCAGTATATTCCGATAGGCAAACTGAGGAGGGTCCAGAGTAGCAGGAATGGAGGAGCAAATGTGTTTCTTTAAGAGTCTCTCAAAAACCTTCATGACTGTCGATGTGAGGGCAACTGGACAATAGTCATTCAGGCAAGAGGGTTTACTGTTCTTAGGCACAGGGATTATAACAGATTTTTAAAGGAGGTGGGAACAACAGAGGTAGCGAGGACTCATTGAAGATGGAAGTAAACAAACCAGCAAGCTGATCAGCACAGGACCTCAGAACGCGGCCAGTAATCCCATCAGGTCCTGCTGCTTTCCTTACGTTCACTCTCTTTAGTTCCCTCCGAACGTCGTCCTCTGAAAAGGTGATAGCATAATCATTGCTGCTCTGTCTACTGCTTCCAGACGCGCTGATCGGCAGAGTCGCGCCGCCGCCATTACCTTCAAAGCGGCCGTAGAAGGTGTTTAGCTCTTCGGCCAGCAACGGATCTGCTCTCACCTCTGCGGAGGAGTTATTTCCAGAGGAACAGATGGTCTTCAGTCCCTGCCACATGCGTCGAGAGTCATTGAGCTGGAAATGTGACTCAATTCTCTCCCTGTATCTGAGTTTAGCAGCTCTAACTGCCCGACGGAGAGCGTAGCACGAAGCTTTGTACTCGCTCATGTTTCCCGACAAAAGACCAGCGTTGTATGCGGCAGTGCGATGGTTAACCGCATCACGGATTGATCTGTCCACCCACGGTTTCTGATTGGAGAATGTCCTTATAGTCACGTTTCAGTGGCTTGCTCGGTTAGCGTGTTGATAAAGCTTACTGCTACATCCGTGAATTCGCTGACGCCAGATGAACTCGCCCGAACATGTCCCAGTCGACATCATCAAGAGACGCCTGTAGCATAGCTTCAGAGTGGGAGGACCAGCGCATCACTTCCTCTCCACTGGCGGTTCATGAGTGATCCGTTGTTTGTATTCCGGTGTGAGAAAAATGGCGACATGATCTGATTTGCCAAAAGCCGGCAGTGAACGAGCTTTGTAGGCATTCTTAAACTGGGTGTAGCAATGATCCAGTGTATTCTGTCCTCTAGTTGGACAGGATATATGTTGGTGGAAGTTTGGCATGACTTTTCTGAGGTTGGCTTTGTTGAAGTCTCCAGCGATGATGGAGGCAGCGTCAGGGTGTTTGTTGATGTTGCCGCTGAGCTCGTCGTGGAGTTTGGACAGAGCCAAGCTAGTATCTGCTTGAGGTGGAATGTAGACGGCAGTAACGATGATCGATGTAAACTCCCGGGGCAGGTAGAATGGGCGGCAGATAATGGAGAGGTGTTCCAGATGAGGCGAGCAGGAATGCGACAGAATGGAGATATTTCTGGGGTCACACCATTTCTTGTTAATCATGAAGCACACTCCACCACCTTTGGTTTTTCCGGCCTCGGCTGTTCTGTCCATCCGTAAAACAGAAAAGTTATCAGACGGTGTTACAGCGGTGTCCGGGACCGCCGGCGTGAGCCATGTTTCGTCAAACAAAGGATGTTACAGTCTCTAATGTCCGTTGGAAACTAATCCTGGCTCTAAGATCGCCCATCTTATTCTCCAAGGATCGGACATTAGCGAGCAGAATACTCGGTAGAGGAGGACTGTGAGCCCTTTTTCTCAGTCTGTTACGTATTCCAGCGCGCCTCCGCGATGTTTCCCTCGCCGCCTGGGATTATTGAGGCGGCCTTTGTTAACCTCGGTGCTCAAGTATCTCCAATGGCCACGCTGGGTCCGTGGATAAAGTGTCCTGAAGCAGGTTAGTGCAGTGGTGCCCAATGTCCAAAAGTGTTCTTCTGTCGTATATAAACAGTGCAGAAAGTGGGGATTTTTCGCCCAGGATCAGTTAACCTTAATATAGAACTATTTATACACGCTGCCGATCTGGGTTTTCTTCGCCAGATATATGGGACTTATGCTGTTCAGGACTGAAAGTGGGGATTTTTTGCCCAAGATCAGATAACCTTAATATAGAACTATTTATACGCGCTGCCGATCTGGGTTTTCTTCGCCAGATATATGGGACTTATGCGGTTGTTGCAACAATTACTTGATCAAGATTAAGACTCCCAGTTATCATTAATCCGATACTGACCTGCAGTATTCTAAGATAAATTTTGCTCCGTGATCGGGCGAGGGGGCATGCATTAGTTAGCTACGCTAATAATTAAACCCACGGGAGTAATAGTCTAGTTGTATGGCATTGGAACAATGGCATCAATCTAGCTATACATAATATAAGGCCTTAATTTTAAGATGAGCAAGGAACATCGCTTGCTATCTTCTTCGCGCTAAAATAGTTTTTTTTTTCGCTCAGTTTAGGGTGGATAAAATATCATTAAGACATATAAAAGGTTTGGTTGTTTTATAGGGTCAAACTTATAAACTGCAGTTAATTAAGTCATAAACAGTGGCTGGTGAGAAACTCGAGAACTGTTAAGGCACGGAAAGTGGGCGTGTAGCCTACACATTCATTCACAAAAAAACGCAGTTGGATAGTTTGAATAAACACACATAAGAAACACATAATTGTTACTGAATCTGCTCACAGAACCAGGTTTAAAACGTTGCCCTAGCGTCCTCCACCAAACTGTAGCAAATTAGCTCAAAGTGAGATGAACATAATTAATCCTAACGGGTCGTTATCAATTATATATTCATCTTCAGGAATTAACTGTAGCATTAATAGTACAATACAATGAATTGTTCGTCCGCGGTACGGACAGTATTAATCGTCTATTGACTCCAAGGAAAATTATTTCTGGCCACGAAGAATCATTTCCTTATTAATACATTGCTTATAGATCATGTAGCAAAACTGGAAAGTTAAAGTGACCTCGTTCTTTGAGCTGCAGACACAGACAACCAAGTGTGAATACATTTGAATGTTTATTAAACTACACTACAGGGGAACATGCAACATTGAACTATACACAAACATACATACATTAAACATAGATGCCGACGCAAGGAAGGCATGGAGAGAGAGAGAGAGAGAGCGCTCACGCTGGCACACAAGAGAGTACAGTGTAATAGCAGGATTTTATCAGCTAACTACAATCTGTTAGAACCATCAAAGAATCACATCACCTTAATTAAAGGGGGTCGAAGCCTAGAAGCGCATCTAAATAGTTAACAAGCGGTTACTTGCACCAGGACACCTTACTCAGCATCAACAAAACACCAGTGCATGTATAATGCGTAGATTCTTGATGAATTACTTTAGGAGTGAAAGCTTCGTCATTCCAGTCATGGGTTGATTGGTCCAAAGTGAATCGACAAAGTTACTGAACTTAAAACTACCAGAAGCTCGGACTCCCCCCAGAAGGGGAGTCTTGAGGTTTCCAAGGTGATTATAAGTGTGTCTCCAGGGCACCGAATGTAAAGAGAATACCTCGCCTT
Organism: Gymnocypris eckloni scoliostomus; assembly: GCA_027564155.1. NCBI lineage: Eukaryota > Metazoa > Chordata > Actinopteri > Cypriniformes > Cyprinidae > Gymnocypris > Gymnocypris eckloni. The sequence goes on along the minus strand of CM050415.1, from coordinate 4,589,608 downwards.
TTGGGTGTGGGAGAAGTTTTATCTGGTCTCTGTAACACCCATCTAGGTTAATTTGACCAATACCAAGGCACATAGTCTCAGTGGGAAAGTGTTTCTTTGTTTCCCTTGACACGTCATTTGCATGTTTTATGACTGATCTGGAGACGCGGTGTAATTTTTCCCACAGAACAGTAAAAATAGTATGATGCTTTTCCCAATTATATCGTGTACATCATTGTTTGGGGAATAAAGAGCAGGGGCCGTATGTATAAAGCCGCTCAGAGTAAAATTTTAGTCTTAAGTGTGTCAAAATTCTAAGAATGACGTCATTTTACTCCTATACTTAGACTTAAGAATAAGAGTGATTCATAAAGGTTCCTAAGTGTTAAGACTAGGTCTCAGCTCCTAAATTATTTAAGAGTGCTGGGGAGGTCTTCTAACCTAGTTAGGAGTAACAAGATGGCAGTACAGAGGAGGAGACTGCGCACTTTCCAAGAACGAAAGAATGTGTTGGAATTATATGATGACAGGGAGTTGATAAAACGGTACAGACTTGATCATCAAGGTATTCTTTTTGTTACCGACTTAGTCAGAAATTCAATAACTCCTCAAACTCTATGAAACAATGCTTTAACTGCAGAACTGAAGGTAATAATGACTCTGCGTTTTTTGGCAACTGGAAAAATGCAGCAGTGCACCAGTGATGACTTGGGCCCATCACAGTCCACAGTCAGCAGTCTTAAATGGCACTATCGCAGCACTAACCACCCCAAACATAGTAAGGCAGTTCATTGACTTCCCAACTGACCTTCAAACTTTACGGCAAAAGCAAGAAGCTTTTATGAGAATTGCAGGCTTCCCCGGAGTTGTTGGAGCCATCAATGGCACTCACGTTCGCATAATTTCTCCAACTCCAATATTTAACCTGGTATTGTGCTTCTGGTAATATATAACACCACTTTTGTTCAATAAGTGCATTCTTGATTTTTTCTTGTAACATTTTTCGCCTTGAAGAGCACACAAAGCAACAAGAGCTGTGGTGGAGAGAGGAATTGGACAGCTGAAAAGGAGATTCCATGTCCTTCATGGAGAGATTAGACAGTCCCCTGAGCATGCTAGTCGCATTATTATGGCTTGCGGCATTTTGCACAATATTTGCAAAGCTCGAAATATACCACTTCTTGATGATGATGATGATGGTGATGATGATGGTGATGACGATAACGACGATGACAGTGATGATGATTATGATGGTAATGACAACAGTACCATCAACCCCACATTACAAAGTGGTTCAAGCAGAGAATCAATAAGGGACTGCTTTACAAACTTACATTTTGGGTAAGAAAAACTTGTAGACAAAAAGCAATAATTAACAAATTTGTGTTCACACACTTTTATTTCCTCAAACATAAGTACAATCATTGAGCATTCTTTAATCTCTTCAGTTTTAGTGTGTAATATTCATTTTGAACTTCCAACAACTTGATTTGTAATTTTATTTGTATTTTTTTAAGAGACTCAATGTTATCTTCAGGGGCTACACTCTGTGCAAACCCTGTGTCCTCTTCTGGAGGACACAGGAAGACATCCTGAGATGTGGTGCAATGTGGCATGTCCGATGGCCCGGCTCCAGCGTCATCAGCACTACATTCACATGCAGAAAATATTAAAGAGCAAACATGTTTATTCAATCCGATGTGGTGTTTTTTTCAGTGTCCATAGATTAAAGTAACTAATGTCAATTTAATAAAGAGATTATTAATTCACATTAATTTTCTTACCATCTTTGTAACTCCTTTAATTTGAGCAGTGCCGGGTCCGGGGCATTTGCAATGCCACAAATAGAAAGGTTGGCCGTTCCCAGTTTCTCCTCTACCATTTCAGCAATCTCAGACAGAGGATTACATGGAGGGCCTCCACCTGTTTGACAAGAACTCAGCTACTGACCACACATAAACAATCATTTCATATTTAAAAAAAGAGTTTAGTAAGATTAAAATCAATTGTACCTGTGGCACGCATTTCCTTGTAAGCTGCAATCTCTTTGCGAGATGTTGCCAATACATTGTACCACCTTTTCTCACAGTCTTCAGCAGACCGGCTTGTCCGAGGAAATGCTGCATTTATAGTCATGGCAATTTGTTGCCATGCATTTTTTTTTCCTCTACTTGTTACAGTTGGACTGAATTTTCCTCGTATGATGTCCTTCCATTTAAGGACTGATTGCACTAGAAAAATACTTTCTTCTTTGGACCAGTTTGGTTTTCTTTTTGATTCCATTTTTAAGAGTTTGGAATATTGGTCTTTCTTTTATATAAAGCTGAGAGTGCAATTTGGGTGACGTGATTTGTCAGCTTAATTACATAATTAGAATTCATTTGTGAATTTAATTAATCTGTAAACCTATTAATAAAATCGTGCAAGATTGTGAAATATAAAAGTACTTATTTGTAGTTGTGTAAAATAAGTGTAGTTATTTGCTTTTGCACATAATGCAAAGCTACCTTTTAAAATAAATTTAAATAACAGAACAATTGTATTGTCAGTGGGCAGCTAATGCTGCGGCGCCCGGGGAGCAGTTGGGGGTTCGGTGCCTTGCTCAAGGGTCTCACCTCAGTCGTGGTATTTTTTTTTTGTTATCAACAGTTTTAATTTTTAATTTTTTCACACATAACACAACATAACATCCAAAATATAACAAAACAAAACAACAGACACATACTCAACATCTCAAGGTCCAATCAAAAGGGAGGGAGAGAGGGAAGGACAATAAAAAGACAAAAGTCACTCCTTTATACAATCACGTATATCCATCAAAAAACACTGCCAAGCATCAATGGTCGAGGGCCTGGAACCACCAACTCGCGCCGTTGTACATTCACATGACACTATTTGCAGGAGGCTACGGATCCAATATGTTTTTCTACACGTGTGGTGTAAACCAGTTCTGGATTATTGTCTCCTTCGCAGCTGTAAAACCAGCAAACAACATTCTCTTTTGCATTGAATTAATACAGAGACCAGAATCATCATTAAGAAGACACAAACTTGGGTTAGCAGACCAATCAATTCGCAGTAATGATGAAAAAAACAGGTTTACATGTGTCCATAGACTGATGACGACAGGACATTCCCAAAACATATGCAGAAAAGTGCCTGATGATGCAGTGTTACATATATGGCAGTTCAAATTTGACTGTAGTTTAATTTTAAATCTTTTGTAAGGAGTTATGTATGCTCTATGAATGACTTTGAAGTGAATAAGACGATGAGCCAGATTTTTAGATGTTAAGCTGGGATTAGACCATACTCTCTCCCAGTCGACAGATAAATTAAGGTCAGATAATTCCCTATTCCAAATAGTTTTAATAGAAAGAGGTTTTGTAATGCAATCAATAATTTTATTATATATTAAGGAAACAGATGGCCGACCAGCAGATGGTGCAATCCAGTCCCGCATAGGATGAGAGGAAATAGAAGATGCCCACGGAACGCCATACGCTTTGAGAGCAGAACGTAATTGAAGAAAGACAAAATATGCGGATGCTGGTAGACAAAATTAGGTTCTTAATGTCTGAAATGAACAGAGGCCCTGGTTATCATATATATCACCGCACGTGTTTACACCTAAAGAAAACCAAGAGGGTTGGACAAATGGACGATTTCCACATACAAAATTAAAATTGTGCCATAAAGGAGTACTGTTACAAAATTTGAAGGGTCCTCCTATCCGACGTTCAACCGTTTTCCAGATTTTAATAGAATTAGCCACAACCGGACCAAATTTATAATTATCCCCTTTTTTCCTGTGCCAGTAAATAAAATATCTTGAAGTCTATTTGGTTTAACCTTGTCAGCTTCAATCACTCTCCATGAAACTGTAGATTGAGGATCAACCCAATTATGAAGAGCCTTATGTGAAGTCCTTAGCTTTAGTATTCTGAATTCTCAAAAGATCGATTAAGTTAAGCTCAGTGATACATTTATTCAGTAATTTAGAGGATGGATTGGCTGTTGTATCAGATTGAGATTTATCTAAAGCAGGATTTATGACAGCATTAAAATCACCACCCAGCACTAGAGGGCAATCAATCTCCTCAAGTAGAGTTTTGGAAATCTGTGTAAGGAATGCACTGTCTGTCTCATTTGGACCATAAATAGAGACCAATGCTAACCTATTATTATATATTTTGCATCGGATAAAAACAAATCTACCCTTCTCATCACTACCAAGGTGTTCAATCGTTAATTTTAACTTCCGGTTAACAAGGATAAGCACCCCCTTAGTTTTATTTTGAGCGCAGGAAAAAGCTATTAATTTGTAATACTTATTCTGGAAACGTGCCACGTCAGATTGTTTTAAATGTGTCTCTTGAATTAGGGCACAGGAGATAGATTTACGGTGTAAATATTCTAACACACGGGTTCATTTAACAGCAGAATTTAAACCATTCACATTCAGTGATAAAATATTTAGAGTATGCATTGAATATTCATAATCCCAAGATTGTATTCAAAAAAAAAAACAGAAGCACTTCCATTCTGTAAATAACATGTAAACGCTGATGTGCATTTTAGATACCAAACTTCCTAGATGAAAAATCCCTTTAGAAATAAGGTAAAAATAAATAGAAGTATAAATGTCTGTTGTAACAAACAAAAACAACATAAAAACATGAACAACTGACAACCAACCTCAGTCGTGGTATTGATGGTGGAGAGAGCGCTGGTTATTCACTCCCCCCACCAACAATTCCTGCTGGACCTGAGACTCGGACCCACAACCTTCGGGTTACAAGTCCGACTCTCTATCCATTAGGCCACGACTGCCCCTCAGGGATCTCAGGGATCCGAGGTAACGTTAGTAACCGAGTACATTTTGGCGGCATGCTCTCCTAAGAAAATTTTGATTTATCTGATCTATATATGTGCATTTCAAGATGTTTTGAAGACTAAAATAAATATGTAAATAAATAACAATAGCTTTAAAACCATGTCAGTGGGCAGAATATTGTCTTTCCTCATCTCCACATCTCTCTTTTTCTCTGTTTTTATCTTGCCCTGCCTCTTCCCCTACTAAAGCTGAGCGTTTACTTATAGTCTTTTCTATAAATAACGTAAATAACATAATAATTTAGAAATTATAAATTGATCGTTAATAAAGTTTGAAAATACAATTATTAAACATTAGAGATATGTTCAAGAACAAAACATTTATAGCTGTATTTATAAGCTGCTTACTAATGCCTATTAATGTTGGAACAATGTTTTATAAAGTATTAATTGACTATTTACCAATTCTTAACTAATGATTCATAGTGTGCAGTTATTATAAAGTGTTACCACTAAATTAAATCAATATTTGGTGTGACCATACTTTGCATTTAAAGCAGCTTTTGCGTGATTTTGTTTCAGGGTGCAGTGACCCTTGTTATAGATAGTTTGTTTCTGGTGTACTATAAACAATATTCATCTGAATACTGTTTCCAGTGAACACTGTTAAAGCCAAATAGAAAAACCTACAAAATACATGAAGAAAAATGTTTTGTAGGTCAGTGCAGGCATGAATTTGGCATTTTGAAGGATGGAATGGAGACCTTATGTCCCGTCACCACATTTCTGCGCCCTCTCTATGCGACAGAGTCACTGCCTCAGCTCCTCAGCGAAAAGCAAAGATACGACGCACCATTTTTAGTTACACTCAAACTGCATTGGTCTCTCAAGCGAGCTCCCAACAGTTTGGTGACATCGACATAATGTCTCCTTTCCCTCCTTCAGGGAAAGAGGGTTACATACATAACCAAGATGTATTACTAATCCTCAATGTAAGGTTATTGAAATCCTTTGGAATACACAGAGAACAGCATTTACAGTATGCTTACCTGACTCCTGGGCAGGAGCTGGATCTGTTTCCGGGGTCTCTTTTTGTGCCATCTCCTCCACTATCATAGGTCTCTGATTTAGCTGGAGCAGGGTCCACTGTCTTTCTTCTCCTCGCCGCCTTGACTTTGAACTGAGATTTTTCCTGAGAGTCTTCCTCAATGACCAAATATGGGTTCCATTTAACAGTTTTTTGGGGTTTAATTTCAATTTCTTTACATCCACAGCTGGTCTGTGAAGAGTCTGCAACAGCACGGCATTCTCTTTTGACAGAAACTTCTGCCTCAATTTCAGACTCCTGTGCAGCCCTTTTTCGGGTGGATTTCACAACATGGCTTTTCTTTCGTACAGGTATCTCAGATTTTATCTAAGAGTCTACAGGCACTTGGGAAGCCTCAGTGTTCTTTGCTTCTTCATCTACAAACCTGCGATTAGGAACTTTACCACGAGCTGATTTTCTGGCTTGTCTGGGAGCGACTTCTGGAATATCAAGAAGTTTCTTGCCTCTCCTTCCACTGGTAGGGTTTGGGGGAAGTGGAACATTCCTTTTTTCCTCTTCAGCTAAAGACAACCAGGGTTGGGAAGGTTACTTTTGAAATGTATTCCTCCACAGATTACAAAATCAAAAAGTAATTTGTGATGTATTTCATTAGATTACTACGGTGGCCAGAAAACACATGCAAATAGACAAAGCACCAGCAAATCAAGAAAACATTTTCATCAGTTTGACAGCAGGTGCTGAAAATGCTCACAACGCAAACAAATAGAGAAATGAGCTGCAAATACTCACAATGCCACCAAATAAAGAATTTTATTTGCAGCGCGTTTCTTTGTTTGGTTGTGTTGTGAGCATTTGCAGCGTATGTGTCAAATTGATGATGCTGTTTTCTTAATTTGCAGGAGTTTTTTCTATTTGCAGTGCGTTGAGCTCTCTTGGCCACCGTAGATTACCCAAGATTAGTAACATAATGTAAATACTTTAGAATACTTTTGGAATACTAATAAGCAATGTAACACAAAAGGATCTATACAGAAAAATTACATTATCCAAACACAGAATTGGTTTTCCTCTGCAAATTATTTTTAACAACATCAGTTTTCCAAAATATTGAAGAAAAAAATAAAGACAATGTTTAAAAAAAAATGTATTAGCTGATGCTCAAGAAGGAAAAACAATAGTGAATTAAGAGGGTGTGTAAACTTTATTTAAACTTCTGGGAACATCTAATAATTAGCATCTGAAGGGCAGTACTAAATTGAAGAAGGGGGCAAAATGTTACACCCCCTGTTCTGAATGCATTGTTTCTTTCTTGGGCATCAGTAAAAGTGTTCACCTTTTGTAAAAGTTAAAAGTGTTGACACAGAACACGCATGCGCTGCACCTAATTTACGTTGTTTACGTTCAGATCATTGCACGTGCGTAAGTTGTTTACGTTCAGATGATACTCTCTAAAATGGCATCCTACAGTGATGCGAAGGAGACTAATTGTTTAATAAAGTAATTTTTTTAGTTTTCTTTAAGCACAAAAAGGTTTCTTGTAGCTTCGTAATATTTCAGTTGAACCCCTTATGTCACATGGACTATTTTACCGATGTCCTTACTACATTTCTGTGCCTTGATTAATGTAGTTCCCTTGCTGTCTATGGAGGGTCTGAGAGCTCTCGGAGTTTACAAAAAAATAGAAAAAAAATACAAACTTACGATTAGGAACTTCACCACAGGCCGATTTTCTGGCTTGGCTGGGAGAGACTTCTGGAATATCAAGAGGTTTCTTGCCTGACTGACCATTCACAAGTACCTGCGTCAATATTTCTGTGGCATGTGCTTGCAAAGACTCGTGTGGCGGGTGGGGGCATGGGACATAAGAGAGAGCAGAATTCTTAACCTTCCTGGATTGAAAAAAAGGCTTAGTATGTCCTAACTCCCCACAATAGTAGCATCTAACTTCCTGCTTGTTAGTTCGATCCCCTTGCTTACAAGCAAAACTCACTTTGCCTTGGGCATAACCACCCTCACCCCCAGACTTACTTGGCCCTCTTTGACTCCGACCTCCAAAGCTGCGCTGGGCATCTCGGCGTGCGGCCAGGTACCTCTCTGCAAGCTTGGCTGCTTCTTCTGCTGTGGCCGGATCATGCTCCTTAATCCACACTGCCATGTCAGGGCTTATCATTCTCATAAATTGTTCCAAGATAATGAGTTCTGACATCTGCAGAATAGTGCACGTCTCTGGCTTCACCCATTTCGAGAAGAGATCTTTCAGTCTCACATAGAGCTCCCACGGGGTCTCATCTAGTAGAATCTCTGAAGAGCAAAACCTTTGCCGGTAGATCTCTGCATTAATCTCATATTTTATAAGGATGGCCTCCTTGACTTTGTCATAGTCTTCAGCATCAGCCACATCCATGGCCACATAGGCACTACGTGCCTTTCCTGTTAACAGGGGAACCAGTCTTATCGCCCAATTGGCTTTAGGCCATCTGCATGCAGTGGCCATTCTCTCAAAAGTCGTCAAAACTGCTCAATGTCATCATTCACTTCTCCCCATTCTCTGTGATTTGGTGTCCCAAGTTCAGTCCTGTTATGCAGTAACACGGGCCCAGAGTGCTAGAGCAGACTTCAATGAGTTGCCATTTTCTGATGCTGACGTTGAGTTAGCCTGTGAGAAAAGACATAAATCTAAAAAGGAAAGGCGTAAGCTTAAATTTGAGGGTAGTGTGGAGAGTAGGCATGTTGAGGAGCTGCTGTTACCCGAAGGGCCTCCAAACATGATTATACCTGAGGACATAGCTGAACTGCAGAGACAAGATTCTACTTTGCAGGATTGGTTTCAGAAGGTGTCTGAAGTAGATGGGGTTAGAAAGGACATTGTCTCTTGTTTAATGGAGGAAAAGTACATCCTGAAGAAAGGTATACTCTATCAGGTGAAAGGGGAAGTTGAGGCATTAGTACTTCCGGAATCAATGCGCCATACCATTATGACTCTGGGATATTCTGTTCCATGGGCTGGACACTTAGGCAAGCATAAAACATTAGCAAGAATTACAAGTCGGTTTACTTGGCCTAAATATATACGGATGTAACCGAGTTCATTCATACTTGTACAGAGTGTCAGCTGACTTCAGGAAGGAGAGTGGCACCCGCACATTTATTACCATTGCCAGTCATTGACACACCCTTCAGTCGCCTGGGAATGGATGTAGTGGGGCCCCTGGAAAGAAGTAAGAATGGGAACAGGTACATTTTAGTGATCTGTGATTATGCTACCAAGTATCCAGAAGCCTTTCCCCTTAGAAACATCAAAGCTAGACAAGTAGCCAACTGCCTTGTGCAGCTGTTTTCCAGGGTGGGTGTTCCCCGTGAAGTTTTAACAGATCAGGGTACTAATTTTATGTCCTTGCTGTTGAAACGGGTGTACCAACTGTTGGGGATTAGGGCTATTAAGACCACATCTTACCACCTCCAGACAGATGGTTTGGTCCAGCGCTTCAACCAAACCCTAAAAAGCATGCTGCGCAAGTTCGTTTCCAAGTCAGGGTCAGACTGGGACCAATGGTTACCATATCTGCTGTTTGCTTACAGGGAGGTGCCGCAGGCTTCCACAGGTTTCTCCCCGTTTGAACTGTTATATTGACGGCAGGTGAGAGGTCCTTTGGACCTGCTTAAGGAACAGTGGGAGGGAACCAAGGATGGTACTTGCAGTGTGGTCCAATACGTGATCCAAATGAGAGAGCGTCTGGAAGAGATGACATCACTGGCCCAGGAGAACATCAAGAAAGCCCAGCAAACTCAGAAAGTGTGGTATGATAATAAGGCAAGGGAGAGATCATTTGAGCCGGGCCAAAGGGTGCTGCTGCTGCTGCCTACCAGTGAGAATAAGCTACTAGCTAAGTGGCATGGTCCCTACAAGGTAGTACGGAAAACTGGCAGTGTCACCTATGAGATCTCTATGCCAGAGCGGGGGAAGAAAAAGCAAACCTTCCATATTAATTTGTTGAAAGAATTCCACTCTAGGGCTGAGTCGGAGGCTGCTCAACTCTGTGTTCGTGTGGTCAGGGAAGAAGAGGAACCAACGGAGCAGTATTTTCCAACCAGATGCACCCAACAAGCAGTGGATGTATCTCATCTTGAGCAGCCCCAAAGAGACCAGGTAAAGCAGCTGTTGGATCCTGAGTTGTTTCAGGAGAAACCGGGGCGTACTGATCTGGTGTTACATGATGTATTCTTAGGGAGGCAACACCAGCCTGTCACAATGAAGACGGGAGGATTCAGTTGCGGAAAAATAGAAGGTTTATTACAGAAATAAACAGAATAGCGAAACTACGGTGGAGCTCTCCGTAGGCAGAGGCGGGTAGCGCAGGGAAGCAATGGGCAGACGAGTCTCCGGTGTTCGGAGTCCAGGAAAGCATCAGGACTCTGGAATAGCGGAACCCGGAACAGGAACGGACCGAAATCGCCGACCCGAACACGGCAAACACTGCAAGGATCTGACAAGGGAGACAGCGTGACAGGATCTGATATAACCCATGGTAATGACTCTCAGCTGGAGCGAATTAGCCTCAATCACACACACCCACAGACACCTGCTCACACACACGCACACACACACACAAGACAAGATGAGGATGGGACCGGGAACCCATGAACCGTGACAGTACCCCTCCCCCTAGGAGCGCCTCTCGGCGCTCCCAGCCGACCTTACCTGTTGATTGTAATCATCAATAAGGGAGTGATCCAATATGTCCCTGGCCGGAACCCAACTTCTCTCCGTAACCTTCTCAGTCCACCAAGTATTGAAATCCTCGTCCCCTCTGCCTCGAGTCCAGAATACGATTGACCGAATAGGTAGGTTCCCCATCTACGAGTCGCGGCGGGGGAGGAACCGGAGTAGGCGGATTAAGGTGAGACCGAAAAGCAGGTTTAACTTTGGACACATGGAGCAGCTGGATGAATTCTCCTGCACGCAGGAGGGAGTTTGAGGCGGACTGTCACTGGACTAATAATTTTAGTGACAGGAAACAGGCCAATAAATTTGGGAGCCAACTTATTACACACGGACCGGAGCGGAATGTTCTTGGTAGAAAGCCACACTTTTGACCAACGACGAGCGGGAAGCTTCGACCGGTGGCGATCAGCCTTAGCCTTGGTGCACGCCCTCACCCGGAGGAGAGTCTCGGGCTCTCGTCCAGGTACGCAGTGACACCTCTGGACGAAGGCGTGAGCAGAGGGACCGCGACTCGGATTCCATACTAGGGAATAGAGGTGGCTGGTAACCTAAACTACACTCAAGCGGCGAGAGGCCCGTGGACGACACCGGTAACGAGTTGTGAGCGTACTCAACCCATGAAAGTTGCTGACACCAGGAAGTGGGATTCTGAGTGACCAAACATCGCAACACCCTCTCGAGATCCTGGTTGGCCCGCTCAGTTTGACCGTTGGTCTGAGGTGAAACCGGAAGACAAACTCACAGTCGCCCCAGTAGTCGACAAAACTCACTCCAAAATTTGGACACGATTGGGGACCCTGTCGAAACCACGTCTGCCGGGAGGCCATGAATGCGAAAGACGTGATTAACTACAGTAGCCGCTGTCTCCTTGGCTGAGGGCAATTTGGGCAAGGGAATAAAATGGGCCGCCTTCGAGAACCGGTCCACTACGGTTAAAACAACCGTATTACCCAGGGAGGGTGGGAGGGCAGTGACGAAATCTAGCGCGATATGGGACCAGGGTCTCGAAGGGACTGACAGCGGCTGAAGTAACCCCTCTGGAGGTCGATTGGAAGTCTTACCCCGAGCACAGACTGAGCAGGCCAAAACAAACTCTCGGATATCGCGAGCCATGGCCCACCACCAGAATCGTTGTTTAACCAAAAACATGGTGCGACCGATTCCTGGATGACAAGCCACGTTGGAACAGTGACCCCATTGGATAACGTTGGACCGTAGCCTCTCCGGCACAAACAACCGGCCCGTTGGGCATCCGGGCGAGGCGTTACTTCCAGGACCTTGATTCGATCTCCCAAGTGACTGCAGAGACAACCAACCTCTCAGGTATGATGCACTCGGAGACACCGGGCGGTCCAATTATCAAAAATGCGTGACAAGGCATCGGGTTTGATGTTTTTAGAACCCGGCCGATAGGAGATGGAAAAATCAAAACGTCCGAAAAATAGTGCCCAACGAACCTGCCTGGAGTTAAGACGTTTGGCGGACTGAATATATTCAAGATTCTTATGGTCGGTCCAAACTACGAAAGGAACCCCCGAACCCTCTAACCAGTGACGCCATTCCTCCAATGCTAGCTTGACGGCCAGCAACTCTCTGTTACCGATGTCGTAATTGCGTTCGGCAGGGGAAAGTCGATGGGAAAAAAACGTGCAGGGATGCACCTTGTCGTCCGAGGTGGCACGCTGGGAAAGCACTGCCCCTACCCCCACCTCTGACGCGTCGACCTCCACCACGAACTGGCATGTGGGATCAGGGGCCCGGAGAATGGGTGCCGAAACGAAGCGACTTCTGAGTTTGCGACCACCTGAACGTCGTCTTGGTGGAGGTCAAGGCAGTCAGAGGAGCGGCTAGTTGGCTGAAATTGCGAATAAAACGCAGGTAAAAATTAGCGAACCCCAGAAACCTCAGCAGGGCCTTGCGGGAATCAGGGGTTGGCCAATTTACCACAGCCTTAACTTTGTCAGGATCCATGCGAACTCCCTCTGGCGACACTATGAAACCCAAGAAAGGAACCGACTGTGCATGAAACGCGCACTTCTCCGCCTTGACAAAAAGCCCATTCTCTAACAACCTCTGGAGTACTCGCCTGACGTGTTGAACATGTTCCTGGAGAGAAGAAGAAAAAATCAATATGTCATCCAGGTAGACATATATGAACTGATCAACCACCATATCTCTCAACACGTCATTGACGAGTGCCTGGAAGACCGCGGGAGAGTTAGAGAGCCCGAATGGCATAACCAAATACTCAAAGTGCCCTCTGGGGGTATTAAACGCGGTCTTCCACTCATCCCCCTCTCTTATGTGAACCAAATGATAGGCGTTTCTGAGATCTAACTTGGTGAAGATGGATGCTCCCTGCAACCTCTCGAAAGCTGAAGACATCAACGGCAAAGGATAAGTATTCTTTACCGTGATGTTGTTCAAGCCTCGGTAGTCAATACAAGGTCGCAGAGAACCATCCTTCTTCGTGACAAAAAAAAAACCTGCCCCTGCTGGAGAAGAAGAGGGGCGGATGAACCCGGCTGTCAGAGAATCAGAAATATATTGGCTCCATGGCCTCCATGGCCTCCCTTTCCAGGACAGAAAGCGAGTATAATCTGCCTTTAGGCGGAGACATACCTGGTACTAACTCTATAGCGCAGTCGTAGGGACGATGAGGAGGGAGAGAAGCGGCCCTGGACTTACTGAACACCTCCTTCAGGTCGAGATACTCCTCGGGCACGTTAGACAGGCTCCCCATCTCATCCTGCAACACAGAACCAGAAACAGAAAACCCAGCAGACACAAGACAAGAGGCATAGCAGGCTCTACTCCACTCCGAGACGGTGTTACGACCCCAATCCACCCGAGGATTGTGTTGAGTGAGCCAGGGGTGACCCAACACCACCGGGGCCAGAGGTGAATGGGTGACGAGGAACGTGATGGTCCCTGAGTGGTTGCCTGAGGTGACGAGGGTGATGGGTACAGTGGAGAGACTGATCTGGGGAAGTGACTGTCCATTGAGAGCACTGACTGAGATCTTGTGACGGAGGGAAACCAAGGGAATGTGAAGGAGTTGTGCCAGGGAAATGTCCAGCAGGTTACCCTCGGCTCCGGAGTCTAGCAGCGCCGTCCCCTCATGTCGCCCGGCCGCCCATTGCAACCTCACCGGGAGGAGGGTAGTAGATGAGGCCTTGTTGAGAGACACCTCACCCGACAGTAGCCTCAGACCTACTGTCGGGCCTGATCTTTTACGGGGCAACTCACCAGGAAATGGCCAGCCGCGCCGCAGTATAAGCACAGTCCCCTCATCCTCCGACGATCTCTCTCCTCCCGGGAGAGCCGAGCTCTACCCACCTGCATGGGTTCGTCAACCGACGAGTGACTGACCGTATCGCCAGTGTCGAGGAAAGGATATCTCGGTGTTAGCTTGCGTCGACCGCGAAGATCGCGTTGCTGAAGCCGTGCATCCACGCGTAAGGCTAGATCCACAAGTTCGTCCAACCCGTGAGGTAACTCCACCACATCGATCTCCCGTTGGATACGGTCAGCCAGCCCATGCAGGAACATGTCCCACTGCGCCCTCTCGTTCCACTCACACTCCGCCGCCAGGGTCCTGAACTGGATGGAATAGTTGGAAACGGACTGCTCCCCCTGGCGGAGGTCGGCCAGCATGCGCGCTGCCTCGCGCCCGACCAGCGCGCGATCAAACACCCTCCTCATCTCCTGAGAGAGTGAGCGGAACATGGATGGCAATTCTCCCACACCGCCGTTCCCCACAATGCTGCCTTTCCTGACAGCAACGTAAGCACTAGCGCCACCTTGGAAGCCTCCGTGGCGAACGTCAGTGGCTGGAGCGAGAAAAACAGAGAACACTTCGTCAGAAACGCTCTACAGAGGTTAGGATCTCCGGCATACACCTCCGGTGCAGGGAGTCTAGGTTCGTGCTGACGGCTGTTGTTCCCGGGGATGGAAAAATTTGGCGGTGTGGGTGGCGCAGCGGGTGGTCTTAATAATTGCATCTGGGTTGTGAGCTCGGACACCTGCGCTACTAACGCCTGCACAGCTCGTCCGGTGTTCAACATATTCTCCTCCTGTAGATCCATACAAGCGTTGTTGCCGGCTAACAGTTCCTGCAAACCACGAGTCTCCGCTGAATCCATGAATATTGGTCAGATCCTTCTGTCACAATGAAGACGGTAGGATTCAGTTGCGGAAAAATAGAAGGTTTATTACAGAAATAAACAGAATAGCGAACCTACGGTGGAGCTCTCCGTAGGCAGAGGCAGGTAGCGCAGGGAAGCAATGGGCAGACGAGTCTCCGGTGTTCGGAGTCCAGGAAAGCAGCAGGGCTCTGGAATCGCGGAACCAGGAACAGGAACGGACCGAAATCGCCGACCCGAACACGGCAAACACTGCAAGGATCTGACAAGGGAGACAGCGTGACAGGATCTGATATAGCCCACGGTAATGACTCTCAGCTGGAGCGAATTAGCCTCAATCACACACACCCACAGACACCTGCTCACAAACACGCACACACACAAGACAAGGTGAGGATGGGACCGGGAACCCATGAACCGTGACACAACCCGCCAGAAGAGTTATCGGATCCCTGAACGCTTGGAAATGGTGCTTAAAGATGAACTAGACATTATGCTCTCCATGGGTGTGATTGAACCCCATAGTGAGTGGTGTAGCCCCATTGTCCTAGTCCCGAAAAAGGATGGTACCCTGCGGTTTTGTATTGACTTTAGACAAATTAACAGCTTGTCTAAGGTAGACCCCTATCCGATGCCAAGAATTGATGAGATGGTGGAAAGACTTGGCAGAGCTAAATACCTATCCACAGTGGACTTATACAAGGGGTACTGGCAGGTTCCTTTAACTGCCAGAACCAAAGAAGTTTGCTGCAGCCTATCTGGACGATGTGGTCATCTTCAGTGAGACCTGGGAAGACCACTGTCAACATCTGAGGCACATCCTAGGGAGAATTAAGGCAGCAGGTCTTACCATCAATCCAAAGAAGTGTACAATAGCTAAAAGAGAGATCAGCTACTTGGGATTTGTGATTGGAGGAGGAGTCAATAATTATTGCTGAATTGAAGTTAGGGTATACTATACTATTGATATTGTTGTATTGAAGGAAATGGTGTTATTTGATTTTTTATCTTTTTTTATGTGATATTACTTCATATTATTTTCATGTGATATTACAGCTTCTGAGAAATGGTTGAACCCATGAGTATAAATTCTCACATAATGAAGCAGTCCGAGAGTCTTTGGACTGGTGTGCAGTGAGTGTAGTAGCTATTGAGGAGTACTCTGATTGAATAATTGTAATACCTGAACCAAGGTTAATTTTTGTTGGTTTGTTTGATTTTGTACTTTGAAGTTTAGGTTTTTGTTTTTTCTTTAAGGGGTTTTCCCCAATGGAACTTTTTTTCATGTTTTTGCACCTGTGAGCACCCTGCACTTTATTGGCTTGGGAAAAACGAAATAAAAAGAAAAAGCTGGCATTCAACGTCCTCCATTCATTGTTTGAAGAACTTTAGACGGTGCTCCTAGTTGCACGTTGACACAGTCGATAAAAATTATTTTGGGGAATTGCTTTCGGAACAATTTAGACTAATGTAAAGAAGCCAAACACCTTCCCATCTCTATGACCCAAACATCTGGACTAAACATTTTGGAAAACTCTATTCACCAAACAAACCAACCCTCACCCAAAAACATCTGACCTCTTTACTAAATAACCAGGAATGCACTATAAAGACCAGCTAAATCATTTAGATAAGCCCATAAAAGAAACTTAACTGACAGAGTAGACGAAATCCCTAAATAAGAAATCATGTGGCGTGGATGAAATATCTACTGAGATGCTGAAACACAGCAGCCCCAAACTGAAGGATGCTATTCTGAAATTATTCAATCTCTTATTAAAATCAGGACACTTTCCTGAGATACGAAAAAAATGATAACCCAAATTTTTAAACAAGATGAGAAGTATGATCCAAATAATTATTGAGGCATCACATTGGAAAACTATTCTGTTGCATCATTAGTGACAGATTAATTCAGTTTATCCAAGAACATAAGATTTTAAACAATTGTCAAATTGGATTTATGCCTAAACAGAGAACATCAAATCACATGGAATTGATGTTAATGGTGCTGAAATACTGCAGCAAAGCGATGATATCTCAGATCATAATCTAGTCTTGTGCAAACTCCATATAGGTAAAACTGTAAATTCTACTGTATGGTAGAACCATCACTTCTACCACAAAAGACTGCTTTGTGAGTAATCTTCCTGATTTATCTAAATTCCTCAGCATATCCAATAGCTCAGAAACACTTGATGATGTAACATGATGTAACTTGATGAAACTATGGACTCTTTCTTTTCTAACAATTTAGATATGGTTGCTCCTTTATGCTTAAAGAAGATTAAGGAAAACAGTTTGACACCGTGGTATAATGAGCACACTCACGCCCTAAAAGAGCAGCCCGGAAAATAGAGCGCAGCTGCAGGAAAACAAAACTAGAGGTTTTACCTAGCTAGAGGTATACCCTATCCTACAGAAAAGCATTAAAAACTGCTAGATCTGATTACTTTTACCTTTTAGAAGAAAACAAACTTAACCCCAGGTATTTATTCAATACAGTGGCTAAATTAACGAAAAATACAGCATCAACAGGTGTTGACATTTCCCAACAGCACAGCAGTAATGACTTTATTAACTACTTTACTTCCAAGATTGATACTATTAAAGATAAAATTGTAACCATGCAGCCATTAGCTACAGTATCGCATCAGATACAGTATTGCTATAGATCTCCTGAGGAACAATTCCACTCATTCTCTACTATAGGAGAGGAAGAATTGTATAAACTTGTTAAATCATCTAAACCAACAACATGTATGTTAGACCCTATTCCATCTAAGCTCCTAAAAGAGGTGCTTCCAGAAGTCATAGATCCTCTTCTGACAATTATTAATTCGTCATTGTCATTAGGATATGTCCCCAAAACCTTCAAACTGGCTGTTATTAAGCCTCTCATTTAAAAAACACAACTTGACCCCAAATAATGAATTAATTACAGACTGATCTCGAATCTCCCTTTTCCATCAAAGATACTAAAACATGTAGTATCCTCACAATTATATTCCTTCTTAGAGGAAAATTTTATCTGTGAGGATTTCCAGTCAGCATTTAGACCATATCATTGTACTGAGACTGCTCTCAGAGTTAATAAGAACCAAATAAGTTTATCTTGGTCTCATCAGACCACAGGACATGGTTCCAGCAATCCATGTCCTTAGTCTGCTTGTCTTCAGCAAACTGTTTGCGGGCTTTCTTGTGCATCATCTTTAGAAGAGGCTTCCTTCTGGGACGACAGCCATGCAGACCAATTTGATGCAGTGTGCGGCGTATGGTCTGAGCACTGACAGGCTGACCCCCCACCCCTTAAACCTCTGCAGCAATGCTGGCAGCACTCATACGTCTATTTCCTAAACACAACCTCTGGATATGACGCCGAGCACGTGCACTCAAATTCTTTGGTCGACCATGGCGAGGCCTGTTCTGAGTGGAACCTGTCCTGTTAAACCGCTGTATGGTCTTGGCCACCGTGCTGCAGCTCAGTTTCAGGGTCTTGGCAATCTTCTTATAGCCTACGCCAGTGGTTCTCAACTGGTTTGGCCTTGGGACCCACAATTACCCATGGTCATCAAGCCGTGACCCACTTATACATACACACACACACATACATACATACATACATACATACATACATACATACATACATACACGTATGTACGCGATAAACGCCAAATGTAAAAAAAAAAAAAAAAGAGTTCGTCATGCCATTTTGCTGTGTACCAAACCTATTCACTGCTCCATCAATGTTTCATGCCAAATCGCTATATTTCCTTGTTTAAAATGTACTGCAAGATGCAGTTCCTTTCCAAACCGCTATAAGCGCCGAACGTGTTTTTAGCCTAAATGCGATATGTCCTCTCGACCAATCAGAATTTGTTCGATGCAATCCAACATGGCGCCGCTTTGAAGCGTTTGTTTGTGCTCAGTCTTCAAAATGAGTGCTTTAAACTCTAATAACACTTTTGATGGCCTGGATGAGCCAGTGAGACCTACACCTGGGGGTAGAAAACGCCGACTGGACAAAGAAAATCACAAAAAAACAACAAAAAAAGAAGGTTCGTCACTCAGGTGGCGCGTTAATACCCAATGTGGGATGTCAACAACTGGTGCGACCAGTTTATAGTATGAGTCCCTGATGTCATATGTTGCATGTTCTCGTTTGTTTTTTTGTTTGTTTTTTAAGACAAACCAAAAAATTTTTGAAAAAAATGATGGATTTGTAGCGTAAAAAAAAAAAAAAAAACTTTGATTTTATAATCGACAATATTGTTTCATTTAACAATCATTGTTTAACATGTTCAGACTGAGCCAACAGACCATTTTTAACAGGATAAATTTAATATTAACAAAATGTATGGGTCTAGGTAAAAGAAATGTCATTTTCATGAAAACTATTAAAATGGATTTATAGCGTTTTGGAAAAGAGCTCTTCATATATACAGGTGCTGGTCATATAATTAGAATATCATCAAAAAGTTGATTTATTTCACTAATTCCATTCAAAAAGTGAAACTTGTATAATGTATACATTCATTCCACACAGACTGATATTGTAATGATGAGGCAGTGAGGTTAGATCCAATAGCAGCTTTATTTCAGACAAGAGGTCAAACAGGCAAGGGTCAAAGGCAGTAACAGGAATAATGAAGGCTAGGCAGAATCAGCAACAGGGACAATGCAAAGGTCGGGGCAGGCAGCAGACAGAGAAGATATCAACAGGCAGGCAGGGTCAAAAGGGCAGGCAGCAAACGGTCAGAGTAAATAGGCAGTCCAGGTAAACACAGGGAATCAGAAAACAGGGGAAACGCTCAGAATGTCAGCCGGGGCAAAACAAGACTTCGCGGTGAGTGCAAGGAAGTGAGCTGCTTATATGTGTGTGTGTGAATGAGGTGTGGTGAAACAATCAGGGTTGATGAGTGAATGGTGACAGCTGTGTGATTGGTGTAATGGAATCTGTGGGTGCAGTGCATGATGGGAGATGTAGTCCATGGGTGATGTGCAGTTGTAGTGAGTGGCAACCAGAT
Organism: Gymnocypris eckloni scoliostomus; assembly: GCA_027564155.1. NCBI lineage: Eukaryota > Metazoa > Chordata > Actinopteri > Cypriniformes > Cyprinidae > Gymnocypris > Gymnocypris eckloni. The sequence goes on along the minus strand of CM050415.1, from coordinate 4,569,850 downwards.
TCATGACAGATATATTTCAAGTGTTTATTTCTTTTAATTTTGATGATTATAAGTGAAACTAATGAAAACCCCAAATTCAGTATCTCAGAAAATTAGAATATTACTTAAGACCAATACAAAGAAAGGATTTTTAGAAATCTTGGCCAACTGAAAAGTATGAACATGAAAAGTATGAGCATGTACAGCACTCAATACTTAGTTGGGGCTCCTTTTGCCTGAATTACTGCAGCAATGCGGCGTGGCATGGAGTCGATCAGTCTGTGGCACTGCTCAGATGTTATGAGAGCCCAGGTTGCTCTGATAGTGGCCTTCAGCTCTTCTGCATTGTTGGGTCTGGCATATCGCATCTTCCTCTTCACAATACCCCATAGATTTTCTATGGGGTTAAGGTCAGGCGAGTTTGCTGGCCAATTAAGAACAGGGATACCATGGTCCTTAAACCAGGTACTGGTAGCTTTGGCACTGTGTGCAGGTGCCAAGTCCTGTTGGAAAATGAAATCTGCATCTCCATAAAGTTGGTCAGCAGCAGGAAGCATGAAGTGCTCTAAAACTTCCTGGTATACGGCTGTGTTGACCTTGGACCTCAGAAAACACAGTGGACCAACACCAGCAGATGACATGGCACCCCAAACCATCACTGACTGTGGAAACTTTACACTGGACCTCAAGCAACGTGGATTCTGTGCCTCCTCTCTTCCTCCAGACTCTGGGACCCTGATTTCCAAAGGAAATGTAAAATTTACTTTCATCAGAGAACATAACTTTGGACCACTCAGCAGCAGTCCAGTCCTTTTGTCTTTAGCCCAGGTGAGACGCTTCTGACGCTGTCTGTTGTTCAAGAGTGGCTTGACACAAGGAATGCGACAGCTGAAACCCATGTCTTGCATACGTCTGTGCGTAGTGGTTCTTGAAGCACTGACTCCAGCTGCAGTCCACTCTTTGTGAATCTCCCCCACATTTTTGAATGGGTTTTGTTTCACAATCCTCTCAGGGTGCGGTTATCCCTATTGCTTGTACACTTTTTCTACCACATCTTTTCCTTCCCTTCGCCTCTCTATTAATATGCTTGGACACAGAGCTCTGTGAACAGCCAGCCTCTTTTGCAATGACCTTTTGTGTCTTGCCCTCCTTGTGCAAGGTGTCAATGGTCGTCTTTTGGACAACTGTCAAGTCAGCAGTCTTCCCCATGATTGTGTAGCCTACAGAACTAGACTGAGAGACCATTTAAAGGCCTTTGCAGGTGTTTTGAGTTAATTAGCTGATTAGAGTGTGGCACCAGGTGTCTTCAATATTGAACCTTTTCATAATATTCTAATTTTCTGAGATACTGAATTTGGGGTTTTCATTAGTTGTCACTTATAATCATCAAAATTAAAATAAATAAACACTTGAAATATATCAGTCTGTGTGGAATGAATGTATACATTATACAAGTTTCACTTTTTGAATGGAATTAGTGAAATAAATCAACTTTTTGATGACATTCTAATTATATGACCAGCACCTGTATGTACTGAATTCCTTCTCAGCCATTGCTGTTGATTTAACTGGGTTGTACTGTTTAAGAATGAAGCAGAAAGTTACGATCAAAGTCCCTTTATGTCCACAGTATATTTCGTGCAAAAGCTTGAACATCCATGTTCATATTCATGTCATTTCACAACAATGCCATCATTAATAACACACTATCAGTATTCCAAAGGACCAAGTCACCACTTTAGTTGAGGGGTCACACACATGATGAAGTCATGAGAAGTTGCAAAAAATGCATCAAGAATCTGTACACCTGCAGCAGCTGAGAACTATTATTCTGCTGCGTGATACTGCAGAAGAACTGATGATGGCACGGTTTGATCTTCAGCTGACCAATCAGCAGAAAGGGGCATTTAATTCCTGCCCACGGGCAGAAATCGAATATTCAAGCTGTTTATTCATTTTTCTGCCCCTGAACGAAAAACAAAAATTTAAGCCGAATTCTTGTTTTTTTTTTTTTTTAAATAACACGCAAAAGGAGCAGTTTTCTAATTTTTCTACTTTTAATGTTAAATCAAAAAACGAATGATACACAGATTTTACATGCACGAAATAATGCCTTTTTGAGTATAGCTTTATCCACAATGGATAGTCTTTTTTGTGAACAAAGAAAACATCATGATCATGCGTAATAAATCATAAATCATGATGGTGTGCTCACCTTACTTAATGTCTTAATTAAGGTGTTGTTCATCCATAAAGTCACGAATGAAAGACTTTGAACTCATGTTAGTTCCTGATAATTCATGAGATATTAATGCATGAAGTATTGCATAATTCACACATTAATTTATGCATGAATTCATGGTAATTCATGTAAACTTACCGTAAAGTGTTACCAATACATTTTATCAAATTAAAATATATTTTATATTGTAATAAAACATACTATTGTCCTGTAAAAATAAAAAGTAGAATTTAATAATCATGATAATATATAATCTAATAGAATACGTTATAATAAAGGCATTAATAGAATTATTATTAAAAGTACCTGCCAAAAGTTTAGAAACATTACAATTAATAATGATTTTTAAATAAATGTATTCTGCTCACCAAGGCTGCATTTATTTGATAAAAAAAATACTGTAAAACAGCAATACTGTGAAAAATTACAGATTACATTGTCTATTTTAATACATTTTAAAATGTGATTTGTTCCTGTGATGCAAAGCAGAATTTCCAGCATCAGTACTCCAGTCCTCAGTGTCCCATGATCCTTCCAGAAATCATTCTATTTTGATTTGATGCTCAAGAAACATTTCTGATTATTGTGTGTTGAAAACAGTTGTGCTGCTTCACATTTTTTGTAGAAATGGTGATGCATTTTTCAAGATTCTTTTATAAATAGAAAGTTTAATGAACAGCATTCATTTGCATTTATGAAATGTTTATTACATTTGTCAAATAATTAATTAAATAGTAATCTTTTGTAACATTTTAAATGCCTTCACATACTTTTTCACTTTGATGCATGACGAATAAAATGATGAATAAATATCAATTCCCCCACCCCCCCTCTCTTTTAAATGTTACCACAGTTTGAATGGTATCATTGTTTCCAAAAAATGTTTTTAACATTGATTATAATGAATGGTAAATGTTTCTTGAGCAGCAAATCAGCCTGTTAGAATGATTTCTGAAGGATCATGTGACACTGAAACCTCAGGGAGACTTCTCTTTATTACCAACAGATTTATGATTCTCATGACGAATGTTGCATTTCCGAATGCAAAATAAAGCATCACAAGCTCAGAGTAGCATTTACAGTGAATTGAAACTGAAAATACAGTACTGTTACAGCAAAAATGCAGCGCGTTAGAGTATATGTTGTACACTGCACATTTTGAATATGCACCTTCCAGTGGCACTTTTGTAGTGTTCTAATTTCGTATTTGTTGTCCTCATTGTTTGTCTTTGGATGCTTGAGGATACACAGAGCAAGAATTTCATTGTATAGTGTAACAGTGTGTTTTCTAGACATATGACAATAAACTCTCTTGAAACTTACTTGTAGGCCTAAAATCTGTGAAACAGCCGTATTTTGTCCTTTCAGTGACCCATTAATCCATGTTTTAGCCTACAGTTACACTTACTATACTCCACTCAGCAAGCATGTATTCAGGATAAATTGATGATTATTTTTAAACCAACCAGCAACATCAAAACTGAATGCACCCTAACCACTACTGTATTGTATGGTGACCGGGAGGAGACATGTTCGGTTCACTTAGTAACTTGTGGGAACATGATAATATGTTGTGACCATGAGATATTAATTTGCGGGAATGTCATAACTCGTGGCAATGTGATATAATGTCGTGGCCATGAGATCATTTTGTCGAGGTAACGACATCCTTATGTCGAGGCCTCGAGATGCTATGTCGAGGGAACGACATCCATTTCTCGTGGCCACGACTTCTTATGTTGAGGGAACGACATATTATTCTCATGGTCACGAGTTTAATGCGTAAACAAACCTGCTTGACCATAGCAACCCGGGATTATCAGAAATCGATAAAATATTTTTATTAACATTAAACATTTAATTAATTATTTGTAAAATATTATTATTATTGTTACATTAACTTATTAGGGCTATATTTTTATATTTATTGTTAGGCTATATGCTTATTTCCCCTTTCAATTTGTGTATCACTTTAGTTAACGTTTTGTATAATTACCATATATTTTGCAAATACTGTACATGCCCGACAATTATGCCAATAAAGTTTTGACTTTATGATTGTATTTATGCCCATGTGTGATGATAAATGAAATGAAATATGATAAATTTAAATGCATTCCAGTAAAAATTCCAGTCAGCATGCCTAGCATTACACTAGGCTATTATTTACAAAAGTATTCAGAACGTTAAGTAAAGAGATAGAAATGAAGGGAAAAAACTAATATAAATTAATATAAAAATAGGCTAATAATAATAATAATAAACAAATATTGCGGGAATAAACGATCAGTTAATGGACTTACAAGACTGTGGGATGGATAAAAATGTTTTCTTGTAGGCCTGTTTTATTTTATGCACTTTATGTAACTGTCACGGTGCACGGGGGAGCCAGGAACGAGGAGACGAGTAGATACATTCACATAAAAGTTCTTTTAATTCACAACATGCAGAGAATCCAAAACAGAGACACGGAGACAAGAACATGACGTTTACATGACGTGTAACAACCGACCGGAAACATGGGGCAGAACAGACTATATATAGGGAGACTAAACTAGAGACACCTGGAACGTAATCAAGACACAGACGGAGACTAATCAACTAATGACAGGACACTAGGACAGGAAAACAAATATGGGCATGGAAAACACAAGGCAGAGGGAGACAACCAGACATTACCCTCCGAACAGGCGCGACCCGCGCATTTACACATCGAAAGGGAGGGGGTGGGCGCCTGGAGGCCTCAAGGGACTTGGGACCAGGACAGGTGGCCTCCAGGGCGGTGCCCATTCCGAGACCCAGGCAGCTATGGTGGATCAGGGGACTCAGGCGGCCATGACGGATCATGGGACTCAGGCGGCCATGGCGGATCCGGGGACTCAGGCGGCCATGGCGGATCCGGGGACTTAGGCGGCCATGGCGGATACGGGGACTCAGGCGGCCATGGCGGATCAGGGGACTCAGGCGGCCATGGCGGATCCGGGGACTCAGGCGGCCATGGCGGATCCTCCGTGGACTCAGGTGGCCATGGCAGATCGGGGGACTCAGGCGGCCATGGCGGATCAGGGGACTCAGGTGGCCATGGCGGATCAGGGGACTTAGGAGGCCATGGTGGATCCGGGGATTCAGGTGGTCCTGGCGGATCAGGCGGCCATGGCGGATCCTCCGTGGACTCAGGTGGCCATGGTGGATCAGGTGCCTCGGGCATCCATGGCGGATCCGTGGACTCAGGCATCCATGGCGGATCCGGGGACTCCGTGGGCCATGGCGGGTAGCCCCCCCCAAAATAATTACTGGGGAATCTCTTCATCTCTGGGGTGCGCGGACGCTAGGGGCCAGTGGTGGACAAAGTACACAGATCAAGTACTTGAGTAAAAGTACAGATACGTATAATAAAATATTACTCCAGTAAAAGTAAAAGTACTGCTTTTTCAATTTTACTCGAGTGAAAGTATTTATAAAGATTTATTTTGCAATTTTATATAGACTACTTTATTTAATTTTATATTAGCACATATTTTTATAATCCTACTGCCCAAAATACCTGGGTTTTTCCCAAAATAACCACTATATTGTAATGAAGGGTCAGTGACGTTGTGATCCATTTGCAGTTTTATTCACACAATAGAAGTAGTCAGACAGGCAATGATCATACAGCAGTATCAAGGGCAACGTAGATAAGGCAGAGGCATAAACGGAGACAGAGCAATGGGTCGAGGCAGGCGGCAGACAGAGAGAATAATCAATAGGCAGGCGAGGTCAATAAGGCAGGCAGCAAACGGTCAGAGGAGAATAATCAGTCCAGGTAATACACAGGTAAACACACAAGGGACAAACGCTCGGAAATGTTAGCAGTAGCAAAACAAGACTTCGCGACGAGGGAATGGAGAGCTCTGGTTAAATAGCCCAGCTAATAATCGGCACCTGTGCAGGTGATCAGTCTCAGGTACGGGGTCATGGGAAATGAAGTCCGAAAGAACTGGTTAGTGCTCCGGTGATGCCTCCCTCTGGTGGTGATCGGAGGGAGCCACAGAGGCTGGATTTGTGACATATATAGAGTCAAGATATATATTTTGTTGATATGGACTACGTTGATGAGAGTGATGTAGTAATGTTCACTGTGAAGCTTACACTGCCATGTACCTGAGAGAAAACAGATTTCACCATCTAATTTTCACCTGTAAGAAAAAAGTGTTTTAGAACTTGTTGTTTTGCAGAACGTCAGTTATATATGACATGAGAATTAGGCCTGAAATTAGGAAGAACATTTGAAGGAAAATCAATTATATTTTCATAATGATTTTTTTGTTCTCAAACCTTTTCTATGGTGTAAAACACCCTGGCCAAATGCCCCAGAGGGCATCACTTCCCACTCTGATAATTACTGTAGTTACTATGTTCTGAACATCACATCCTTTCTTTTTCCCTCAGATGGAATCTATCTAGGTGGCTGAATAAAGATATTTGGACTTTATATCTAAACATTACCTCGATTTAGCACCAACAAGCTTGTTAGCTTGACAGTTACCATCAGCTAACAATATTTACTTATTTTCAGTATGGTTATGAATAAACATTCATATCTGTCTACTCGGCTAGTTGATCTAAACAATATAAAAATGTATACTGTTGATAAACAATATAAAAACAGACGTCACATAGGTCTAAATGCATAGCATTTTAATAAAACTGCTAACGTTACAGCAGCGGGGAATATGAACGTGCATGAGTTATTTTATTTAATCTGTGTTTTTTTAATGTTTTGTTTTTTGACCTAAAACATAATGTTAGAGACACTGATATTGATCTGTCTGCATTCAAGCATTTCAGTGGGCTTAAATAGATCACCCTTTACAGCAGATTTAGTTCACAAACAACTGACAGTTTTGACCTAAATATTATTTTCAGTTACAATAATTAATCCTAAAATTCGACATTAGTAACTTACTTTTCACAGCATCAGTAGCGCGCTCACAAGATCTCCGGTTCTTTACTTGTGAGTTCAGTTCACTGAAGAAGACGCCTAAACGGATCATTTGAATCAGTGAGTTTTCGACTCGAGAACAGCTGCAATCGGATCATTGCAATTCGTCAATGAATCGTTTGTTGCGATTTGCGAACCGATTTAACAGGTTCATTGAAAAGAATCAGTTTGTTCATGAATCAGACACCGCTTCTGCGTCTCGGAGCACGTGATGTATTATAAGGAGTAACGATATGTTTTATGAAATGTAGTGAAGTAAAAAGTACGATCTTATGCTTTGGAATGTAGTGAAGTAAAAGTAAAAGTTACTCAAAATAAAACTACTCCAGTAAAGTACAGATACTTGAAAAATTTACTTAAGTACAATAACGAAGAAGTTTTACTTCGTTACTGACCACCACTGCTAGGGGCTCTGGGGAGCCGGACGGAACCAGCAGGGGCTCTGGGGAGCCGGACGGAATCAGCAGGGGCTCTAGGGAGCCGGACGGAAACAGCAGGGGCTCTGGGGGGCCGGACGGAACCTGCAGGGGCTCTGGGGAGCCGGACGGGACCAGCGTGGGCCAAGGTGAGCTGGACAGGACCAGAAGAGGCCCAGGTGAGCTGGACGGGACCAGCGGAGGCAAAGGTGAGCTGGACGGGACCAGCGGAGGCAAAGGTGAGCTGGACGGGACCAACAATTGGGGGCGCTCTGGAAGCGCTGACTCTCGTGGGCGCTCAGGCGGCGGCTCTGACTCGTGGGCGCCGGGCGGCTCTGACTCTCGTGGGTGCTCTGGAGAGCTGGACGGAACCAGCAGGGGCACTGAAGAGCTGGACGGAACCAGCAGGGGAACATGAGAGCACTTGCGAGGAGCCGGCACTGGAAGGCGCTGGCGAGGAGTAGGCACTGAAGGGCGCTGGCGAGGAGCCGGCACTGGAGGGCGCTGGCGAGGAGCAGGCACTGGAGGGCGCTGGCGAGGAGCAGGCACTGGAGGGCGCTCGGGAGGCGCTGACGCTCGGGAAGCGTTGAGTCTCGGGGGCGCTCGGGAAGCGCAGAACTGTACAGTGCCAGCGGGGACGAAGACAAGCTGGGCGGGACCAGCGAAGATGACAGAGGGCTGGTTTCGACTCGGGACCGGAAACTTCCCAGACACCGGTAGATCCCTTCTCTCCAAGTCAATCCCGTGGTGTCTGGGAGATCCATGGGGTGATGTAATTTGCCCCGAGCCGAAACAGATGGAGGATTGCCGCGTCATGAAGCTCCGTCACCGCGGCGAGCCCGCAGAATTCCCCGGCGAACTCCACGAATGAGAGATCCCGCCGGATAAGGGCGAGGACGCCGGCGGCGAACTCCATCATTAGTTTTAGGGTCGGTTGTTCTGTCATGGTGCACGGGGGAGCCAGGAACAAGGAGACGAGTAGATACATTCACATACAAGTTCTTTTAATTCACAACATGCAGAGAATCCAAAACAGAGACACGGAGACAAGAACATGACGTTTACATGACGTGTAACAACCGACCGGAAACATGGGGCAGAACAGACTATATATAGGGAGACTAAACTAGAGACACCTGGAACGTAATCAAGACACAGACGGAGACTAATCAACTAATGACAGGACACTAGGACAGGAAAAATCTAATATGGGCATGGAAAACACAAGGCAGAGGGAGACAAACTGTGACAGTAACATTTAACTTCATGATAAACTTCATTTGAATGCTGAGTATCGCACTTAATACAGTCCGGTAGCCAGAGCCTATGGTTAATGTAATAATTTCTATAATAATTAATATAATAATTTCTTAATTCAAAATAAAATATTAATGAATCCATCTTCGATAATCCCGGGTTGCTATGGTCACACAGGCCACGAGAAAATGTCGCTCCTCAACATATCGCCACGAAATTGATGTCGTTCCTCAACATAGCATCTCGAGGCCTTCGACATAAGGATGTCGTTACTCTACAAAATTATCTCGTGGCCACGACATAATATCATGTTCCCACGAGTTATGTCGTGGCCACGACAAAACTAACCGAGCATGTCACCTCCCGGTCACCGTAGTATTGTATAAAGTGCTATATAAATAGAATTTGACGATGTGTGCACTCTTCTCTTTTGCTCTCAACGGAGGCGGTCGCATTTTTTCTCTCCCCGTCCTCACCCTTATCTTCCCTGCTTTGCTCCCTTGTCTCGTATTGAGAGACTCTCTCTGCACTGCTCTCCGAACTGAAAGATTATGGATTTGATCAACTGGTCTCTTAATGCAATTGACACCATGATACTTGGGTTTCGGGGAACCTGACTGCCCCGACGGAACGTTCGCAGCGGGCTATACGATGGACGCGTGGGAGAGGTGGCGAATCGTGTGTCTTGCGGCTCTTTCCGTGGAGGACATTGAAGATATCTACCTATTCGGAACCATGATAACAGGTATTTTGCTGATTGGATTAGGCTTTGCCCTGGGTTATCGAAAAATTCAGAAGACGGGAACAGCTGTCCAAGCCTCACAAGGCTGCCCGTCTTGATTGAAGCTGTGGGAAGAGCGGTCAGCATTGAGACTGAGACTATCAATCGCAATATGGATTCTATCAAGGAGAAGCTCACGGCTTTACAAAGGAAAATTGATTATAATGGAGACCAAAATGGACAGAGAGAGTAGCCTGCAAAATTGGAATGCGTTTACTCGCCCCAAAGTCAAAACAATCTTATCTTTTTCTGGCTACCCCACACAGTGGCCTTGGCAAGGCTGTTGTTGGAATCTACCCCGGGAGACCAATGCAGTGAGACGCTCTTGCGTTCCTCCCCCACCCTACAGACATTACAGACATTGCCCCTCCCCCGACCACTCTCCTCCGTTCGCTTTGAACCATCAGCCTGTCAAGCGGGTCTGACCAGCGCCGGATTAGAGGCTGCGGGACCGGATGGCTGCTTGCTGGGCCGGATTTACTTCCCCTGTGGCGTGTGTCGTGTGTCTATGGTGTATGTGCTTTTGTGTTGCTGAGGTGTTTTTCCTGTTCTCACACTGTACTCCCCAAGGAGCATAGTCTGGGGGTTATTTTTTTTCTCCTCACTTTCCTCATGTTTATGCTGTATTTTTCTTCAATTCTACTTGCATTTCACTACTGATTATACTCTGTATGATTGTGTATGTGACGAATAATAAAGAACCTTGAACCTTGTTATGTTACGTTATAAAGTTAATCAGAACATTGGAACACTGGTGCAGACTTAAGTTTTGTTTGATGTTTGCTACATTGAGGAAGTACTTTCTTGGAGCAGATAAAATAAAAGGAGTTCATATCTGACAGCTGAATTGTGATGCATCGTGATGCTTTGTGATATCGAATCGAATCGTTGACATGATAATTGTACTCTAATCGAATCGTGAGACCAGTGAAGATTCACACCCCTATTTATGGTATATGGCAACAATTAATTTCTACTTATTTCCTTGTTATCCAGAAAAAAATATATACAATATATTGCACTATGGGAATTATAAGGGCAGGCCTTTAGGTAGCCAATGATGTGCTGTTTTTAATTCAGGTGACATTTGTCTCTGAGAACCTGACACCTTGTAATTCTGGAGACTCCAGGAAGGTTGCAGTTCTGGAAAATGGTGACGCTGGAGACTAAATGTTTCCTGATGGTTTTACACCTAATTCTTCAAATTAATTCTTAAATATTTTGCAGTTAACGATCTTTTCTTCTCCCACCTGTTTTTCTGACTCAGTGAGCATTTTGCTGTCCAATGGAATGCCCTTAACTGAAAATTGAGTGTTTAATCTTATTATTATACATGACTGACACTCTATCCTCCAACTTAATACTGTTAAGTGCTTTGACACAATCTGTATTGTTAAAAGCGCTATATAAATAGAGGTGACTTGACAATGGTCATGTCTTAACTTTGCAATTTCTGTATTGCATTTGTTTTGAATATTTCTCATGTAGCTTTAATAATTTTTGACTTAAAAGAGTTAAATCTCTTTTTTGGCTCATTTTATCTGTAAAAGAAAACCTGCCAAATAATTCTGCACACCTGAATATAAGGAGTTTTTCACTTTAGGCCTTCATGGACAATTATATATCATTATAAATGATTAAATACAAAATGAATAGTAGTTATAAAGACTGATGTGGTTTGGAATTGGTAAAATGTGCTTGGAAAAAAAATATGACCAGAATATCAACATGCTTAATAATTATGCACGTACTGTATTTTTATTCTCAAATCAACTTTGTCTAACATAATTTTACTTTAAATTGAGAAAATATAATTTTTTTCATATAGCAACGCTACACAGAAAAATAGCTATGTTGCCATTTGGCAACGCTGCACCACAGTGGAACTGCAGTAATGTATTTCCCCAATGGGATTTTTTATAAATAGTAGGATCAACAATATGATTTCAGTTATTTACTTATTTGAAGTGTTTATTGTAGTTTTGTTGTATTTATGTATAAATAACAAAATTGTTTGTTTTCAGAAAATGAATACAGCGTTATTTTACGGACAGGGCAATAGGAAGAGTACAGTTAGCCTTTCCATGTGATGAGAGTGAGGATGAGTTAGCCAAATGATAGGGAATGATAGGGATTAAATGACAGGGATCTACTTATTTTTTGTTTTGCATGAGTTCCAAGTATATACAGTAAATCTATCAATATCTAAAATGTGCATTGAAATAGAAAAGACAATCATAATTTTTAGGGGTGCTCCGATCAGGATTTTTGAGGCCGATTACAGAAAGCAGTATCTGCCGATTCGATCACCGATACCGATCCTTTTAAAGTCTTCTTTTTATGTAGAATTATTTATAGTGATACTCCAATTAGAAGTTTTAGACATTTATTCAGGGCCTGAATTTCATTTTTGAGAATGAATTCCCCCCCTCAGGTGACTCTTGTGAGAGGGGATTTTTTTTATTTGAGGGGTGGTGGTGGCATTTTTTAGACATTTTTCAAAAATATATATATTTATCTCACCTAAATGTTTGATCATGCAGTGCATTTTTGTTTTTACAATTGTGCAACAGCTTAGGCCTTAAACCAAACACATAGGCCTACTCCGTTTGCAGTGTGTATGCAGTCCATGTGCAGTACATAAGCGGAGCAGAAGCAGCACTGACTGTGCTTTCACACAGGAGTCTGCAACTGATCTGTGGCTGTTTACCACAAACATTTATCCATTATTTTGATTTTGAATCCAAACATTGTCACTGAAAATGCTTTTTCAGCATTGTGATAATTTTTTTACACTGTACAGTAATACAATCTTTCATAGATGTGTTTAAACACAATAAATACAAGCCAAGCAACACATTATTCAATGCTTTTTACTTTTGCATTTACTTCTAGATTTATATATTAACTACTTTTCTTACGTTATCACAAACTTACCATTGACAGAAACTACCAGCTCTACTGCCTTCCTTTTTGCATTTATTACAAGCAATCCTGCTGTTCATAAAGAAATTAGTTTTTCTACCTCCAAGAGTACCATTTATTATTGCCTTGTTTATCTAAAAGTGCTCTTTCTCTTTAAACCTAGCCAAAAAGCCATGTGTTGACTGTGAAACACAGTAGACTTTAATTATATGCATTTATGGTGTTATTACAAAATTTTCGTGTCAATCCATGTTCATATTTACTGCAAACAATGCTTTAATTCAGCGCGTGCAGTGGAAACGATCTCTCCACTGCTGCAGACGCACCACTCTTGTAACGCACCGCCGGACCTCAGCCGTGTGCAGTGTGAACGTACGGAGCCCCACACGTCACCTGTAGGAGAAAAAAATCAGTTTTTGCAATCCGTCCCCACAGTTTATAAACCGTACTCACGAATTCTTAAACTGTTCCCTCGGTTTAACAAATCGGGCCCACGGATTAATAAACCGTACCCACAAATTTCCAATCCGTGCGCTCAGATTTTGTAAACCGTACCTTCGGTTTTTGAATCCGTACCCACGAATTCATAATCCGTGCGCACGCTTTCGCAATCCGTTCCCGCGGGTTTGTAAACTGTACTCATGGATTAATTTTAGAAGAACAGCAAGCTCCTACGTAACCTACATGTTAATTGATTGTAGCCTATTATTGTTTTATTGCATATTATTATGTGGAATAGTAGGCCTACTACACAGCAAATTGTCTTAAGTGATTCTCTATCTATTGTAACGGGTACGAGGTGGAATACAACGATTTAATAAGAAAGATGTGCGTCAAAATCTTGTTTAATTTGTGATAATCTTAGCTCTTGATTATTATTGTATAATAAACCTGGCATTGTGACTGACTTGAGTAATTTGTTTCTCTTTTGTAAGTCGTTTTGGATTAAGCTTCTTCTAAATGCATAAGTAGCCTAACCTAAATGTATGTGCCATTCCACCGAATGGGTGCCATTTCTGTCCCCAGGAAATTATAGGTACAAAAATGCATAAAAATTAGCTATAAAATACATTTTATGATTACGCAAAGTGTCCTGCACATTAATCTAACTGGAAATTTAAAATCTATAATTTTAAAAATGATTAAAAACAACCTAAAACACTGAAAATATAGCATTTGTACATGTCCCCAGTGTCTAACGATACATTTTAACATGAAATATAATGTTTAAAATCCTTCAGAAATAATTTTTATTTTACATTTTTGGGAACCTCCATATCCCATCTGTACTTTATACATTTATTTCAAAATAAATGTATAATATTTTGGATAAAATACACATTTTAGTCGTGTCCCCAGGTTTTCACTCAGTCCTGTTACCCTAACACATTCCCCCTCTAAAAAACTGGGAAAATCCACAAGACACATTTTCAACATAATATTGCAACATCTGGATCTTCTGAAGGCAATGAAATGATCGGAAGCATGCGGTCTTATTTTCTTTTCTATATATTTGATGATAATGGTGGCTGGGAGCGTCATTATAAATATATTGTCCTATTACCTAAATTATTTCTTAGATTATTTTACTTGTTTATTTTAAAAATACAAATCTTTGGTGAATCACTATAATTTACTGAATATTCTCATAATATTAGTATGTACTACTGTTACGCCCCATCTAGGGATGAAGCACAACATGAAAAGACTAACACGAACTGAAAGATTTTCAACAACAATGTTTATTGGGAGTTTAAGTTCAGGAGCCGACAAGGCCAAAATAACAAACAAAATGTTCTGGGTTTTAAACCTCTACCTTGCCTAACCAAGAATAAAATAAAAATACAATTCACTACCCTAACTTCCTAACACCAAAACAGAGAACAAAAGTATTCACAAACAAAAACGGCATCAGACTCCCTACTATCCCAATTTAGTATTTACAATATTTTCAAAACTATTTACAAAGCCAAGCAAAAACCAAGTTTAGAGGGCAATCCAAAAATCAGTGTCAAACAGGCAAATGGGTCAAATAAACCAGTATATCTTTGATACAACCAAACACAAAACAAACAAAGCAAACAGTACTCACAATCTCACAACTCTAAATATCACCTCTCACCAAAACTCTGCACTATACAAAACTAACTGCTCAGATCACAAGATGGCAAAACATTGCCCCTGAGGAAGTGATGTCGTGACTTTTAAAGTTCTGTGGACCAATCAGGAGACAGGAACAATCAGCCTGTGGGAGCCAACCGGATGGTTTTCCCTAGGGAGAGCAGAAACAGACAGCCCCAACACAGCAGAGTAAACAGAACAACCACAGGGTTGTAACAACTACATTTGGCTAGATTATATGTATTTGCTAATTTTATCCTAAAATCTCAATCCTGTTACTTTCAGTCCTGTTACTCATATACTCATATAGCCTATACTTATATATATAGTAACGGAGTAAAAGTAACAGAAGTGAGTGGTGTCATCAGATTTATTAATATAAATATTAGGCTACATCCATATAGACAAACCATTTTTCTCAACATTTTGGCCTTCTATCCACACTGAGACAACCATAAGAGAAAACTTATGGTTGTTCCTGCATTGTTGTTTTATATTACATTCCTGCAAGTATGACAGAAAATGTATGATTTCTGTCCTGTGGCAATTATGTATTAGACTCATATATTATGAGCTTATAAGAAAACAATATCCACAGAAAACTGAAAATATATTATTTGTCAGGTTTATTATTTTCAATATAAATTTTTACTTAATATTGTTTTTTTCATTATTTATATCTCATCTCATAACCCTAACAAAAACCTCTGCAGACCACTAGATGTAAATAGAAACATGCTTTGGCCTTTTTTAGCAGTAAGGTCAGCTCACAAGTCAATGTTCAACACTTTCACAATATCGGTGCGGACATTAACACCTCACATGTAAATAAAATAATTAATGAATGCTTTCTTTTTAAATAGCCTTTTATAGTTTTGGAAATGTGTTTGTGTACTATTCATTCTTAACATGAAGACTTATTTTGGTGATTTTATTATACTAGTATAATAATCTTAGTTAAGATTTTTCCCCCATAGTTAGATGCATGTTTCACTGTTAGGTCTATTATCACATTGCATTCAGTTAGAGAGCAAAGGAATGACAACATAACCGGTACAATGTTTGTTTTGTATTGCTTTTTACCTTCTTCCTCTTGAAATTCTATCGTTTTTTTAGAAAATTCTAGAAAATTTCTATTCTTCTTTTTAGCGTTTATTTAGCACAGGCGGCGGTATTTTATCCTATTGGTGAGTAAAATAATTGGGGTGGGGCCACAAATCCTGAGTTTACAAACCCGCTGGAACGGATTGCAAAGGCGCATTGGAAATTCGTGGGTACGGTCTATTAATCCGTGGGCACGATTTGTTAAACCGAAGGAACAGTTTAAGAATTCGTGAGTACGGTTTATAAACTGAGGGGACGGATTGCAAAACCGTTGCCACGGATTGTTTTTTTTTCTCCTACAGGTGACGTGCGGGGCTCCATATGAACGCTCTAATCCGTTATGATGAGCGCGGAAAAAATACGCACCGCACACGCACAGTAAACGGATGTGAACCTGGCGTTATGTGTGTGTGTGCCCGCGCATGAGCGCACGGTCTCCAGGAGAGTGCGCGAGCGCTGAATGGTTTAAACTAGGGATGCACCGAATATTCGGCAACCGAAATTGTTCGTCCGAAAATAGCAAAAAAAAAACTCTTTCGGTGTTCGGCCGAATAAGCGAAAAGACCGAATAAACTGTACCGAACAATGACGTGACATGACCAAATAGAGGCGCGCACTAATGCAGCAAACACGTCTGCAGTGTGCAAGTATTTAAAACTGGCAGAGAGAGACGCAAAAATCATTACAAGCACGAAGCACCGACAGCGAGAGACCATCTCCGATGAGAAGAGGAAGAGGTGGTTGATGCTGGTTACTATGATGATTGAAATCGTGAAATGGCCTCAAACGATTAGTAAATAAACTGCAGAATGTTATGTTTTCTAATACACGCACAGACTGCATGTATTCAAACAGCGCTGCACGAGCTCGCGGCGCCAGGGTTCAAAAGTCCAAAGCGCTGAAACACTGTTACTCGTCATTTGCTCAGTAACATTTGTATTCGTTTTTTTAAAGGCATGTGACAATGTGATACCTGCGACAAACATCTTCCCAAATTCGTAATGAGAATCATTTATAAATCTGCTGTTGTCAACAAAAAGAAGCACTGAGTAATAATTACCCTACAACAGCTGTATTAATAAATTTATTATAACATTCACACACATGAGATTCTGAGATACTGAATTTGGGGTTTTCATTAGATGTCAGTTATAATCATCAAAATTAAAAGAAATAAACACTTGAAATATATCAGTCTGTGTGGAATGAATGTATACATTATACATGTTTCACTTTTTGAATGGAATTAGTGAAACAAATCAACTTTTTGATGATATTCTAATTATATGACAAGCACCTGTACATATACATATAATTATTGACCTAGAGAGT
The DNA here is from genome assembly GCA_027564155.1 of Gymnocypris eckloni scoliostomus. Classification (NCBI taxonomy): domain Eukaryota; kingdom Metazoa; phylum Chordata; class Actinopteri; order Cypriniformes; family Cyprinidae; genus Gymnocypris; species Gymnocypris eckloni. The sequence continues at coordinate 4,552,709 of CM050415.1, read as the reverse complement.
CCAGTGAATTGTACCAAAGTGGTGTTTTTTTTAGATTGATCAAAAAACCTAGGACTAGATTGCAAAAGTAGTTTTTTAACATAATGGCAAATATTTAATGAACAATTTGATTGACAGCAGTGCTTCAAGAGGCAATGTTGTTCAAAATGAGGAGACCTATCATATAATATGAATGTTGTGTATATGACAAAAACATTGTATAATATACAATCATTTAAATGTTTGAAAGACACAATATCACCCCCCACTGGCCCCCAGTGGCCTATTTTTTTGAAATGTCTCACAGCCTTCTAACCCCTAATAATAAAAATCCTTACAATTACACTACAAGCTTAAACCCCTAAAAACAGTATTTTTAAAAGAGAACAAATGACCCACCCCCATCTGAAATACTCACCAAATGTGTTCTGTGATCTGGGCTGCTGTGTTCTTTCAATTTTTTTCCTAAGAATTTGGGGGGTTTTCCGGCTTTCGAGGATCCTTATTTTTTCTCAGAAAAGAAATCTGTGCTCTAAGATCCCTGTTATCTTTCTCTGTCTTTTCATTCTAGTCAGTACATGTTGGGGTACTGACTTGCTCCCCACTTGTGTCCTCCTTTCCACATTGTTCTCCCCTCACTTGTGTCCTCCTTTCCACATTGCACATTGTTCTCGCACCCCCCACTTGTATCATCCTCTCTTCCCATCTCTCTCGCCACAGCCATCTCCTCCTGCCATGAGAGATGTTGGGACACGACTAGGGGGATTTGGGTTTGACTTTTTAGCTTCTCTAGATTCTCTTTAATTTTTTTTTTTTATGTATAGCATTTCATCATGCAAATCAGATTCCTAAAAAAAAAAAAAAACATCCAGAAAAAAAGCATTTAAACGACATGATTTCATTAATAGTGCTCAGTTGTCATATTCTCTATCACTTTACTGTAAACCAGTGGTTCACAGTAAAGTCCTCGCGCCCACAGCTTTGCACATTTTGTATGTATCGATCATTACTTCAGAGTTTTGTTCCATTTGACCATAAGCGCCCTGCGAAGTGGACTTCACAGGATATTCCACCATGATGTTCTATCCAATGGGCATTAGAATTCCGCGAGTTGTGAATTTACATTGTTTTTATTTACAGAGGTATATTATGTCACAATTCACACTTCTCTAGTAAGTTTTGTCTGTGTGTGAAGGCACTGCGTACCGCAAAGCCATTAATGAATGTTCAGATGTAAAGTAAACTTGAATAGATTTCCTGTTCTCAGAGAGTAGGGAGCAGTGAACACCATGTAGGGATGACACTGTCAATTGGAACACAGTTCATGCATGGAGCTCTCTTCTAACAAGTTGATGATCTGAATCAGGTGTGTTAAATAAGAGAGACATCAAAAATGTGCAGAACGGGTGGGGGGTGCGAGGACTGAGACTGAGAACCACTGCTGTATGCTATTTTTGTGAATGAAACAAGAACACAAATTCAGACATACATACAAAGTACAATAATTATATAAGCAAAGGTATAACCTGTAAACAAGAGAATTTTGCCAGTATCACATAGCAAGAGATGAACAGGGTGAGGAGATCATGTATTTAGAGACAGAAAGAAAGAGCGAAGAAAAAAATATTATTTTCTTTTGCAGTACAACAAAAGTTCTAAATAGTATTATGTTAAGATATATGAGTGTCACATTGCCAGAAGAGGAGGATGGCCAATTGAGGTTACCAGTTATATGCATATGTGGGTAACACTTTACAATAACAGGGTTTTTCCAGCATTGAAAATATAAATATGTGTTTTCAGCGTTGACACATATCTTTTGCAATGTTCTACCAGCCAGGATTAGCACATAATGCATCCACGTCCACTAAAATTCCAATTTTAGTGCTTACTAGCCACTCTTGCTAAATGAGTAAGAATTAGCCTTAATAATCCACAGTATTTTTTTAGGTTATTTACATTGACAATGTGTAGTATATTAACTATATAATAATTTAGTTTAGACAGGATTGAGGTGAAACCAGAACCTGGCGTTATGTGTGTGTGTGCCCGCGCATGAGCGCACGGTCTCCAGAAGAGTGCGCGAGCGCTGAATGGTTTAAACTAGGGATGCACCGAATATTCGGCAACCGAAATTGTTCGTCCGAAAATAGCAAAAAAAAAACTTTCGGTGTTCGGCCGAATAAGCGAAAAGACCGAATAAACTGTACCGAACAATGACGTGACTTGACCAAATAGAGGCGCGCACTAATGCAGCAAACACGTCTGCAGTGTGCAAGTATTTAAAACTGGCAGAGAGAGACGCAAAAATCATTACAAGCACGAAGCACCGACAGCGAGAGACCATCTCCGATGAGAAGAGGAAGAGGTGGTTGATGCTGGTTACTATGATGATTGAAATCGTGAAATGGCCTCAAACGATTAGTAAATAAACTGCAGAATGTTATGTTTTCTAATACACGCACAGACTGCATGTATTCAAACAGCGCTGCATGAGCTCGCGGCGCCAGGGTTCAAAAGTCCAAAGCGCTGAAACACTGTTACTCGTCATTTGCTCAGTAACATTTGTATTCGTTTTTTTAAAGGCATGTGACAATGTGATACGTGCGACAAACATCTTCCCAAATTCGTAATGAGAATCATTTATAAATCTGCTGTTGTCAACAAAAAGAAGCACTGAGTAATAATTACCCTACAACAGCTGTATTAATACATTTATTATAACATTCACACACATGAGATTCTGAGATACTGAATTTGGGGTTTTCATTAGATGTCAGTTATAATCATCAAAATTAAAAGAAATAAACACTTGAAATATATCAGTCTGTGTGGAATGAATGTATACATTATACATGTTTCACTTTTGAATGGAATTAGTGAAACAAATCAACTTTTGATGATATTCTAATTATATGACAAGCACCTGTACATATACATATAATTATTGACCTAGAGAGTCCAGTGAATTGTACCAAAGTGGTGTTTTTTTAGATTGATCAAAAACCTAGGACTAGATTGCAAAAGTAGTTTTTAACATAATGGCAAATATTTAATGAACAATTTGATTGACAGCAGTGCTTCAAGAGGCAATGTTGTTCAAAATGAGGAGACCTATCATATAATATGAATGTTGTGTATATGACAAAACATTGTGTAATATACAATCATTTAAATGTTTGAAAGACACAATATCACCCCCCACTGGCCCCCAGTGGCCTATTTTTTTGAAATGTCTCACAGCCTTCTAACCCCTAATAATAAAAATCCTTACAATTACACTACAAGCTTAAACCCCTAAAAACAGTATTTTTAAAAGAGAACAAATGACCCACCCCCATCTGAAATACTCACCAAATGTGTTCTGTGATCTGGGCTGCTGTGTTCTTTCAATTTTTTTCCTAAGAATTTGGGGGGTTTTCCGGCTTTCGAGGATCCTTATTTTTTTTCTCAGAAAAGAAATCTGTGCTCTAAGATCCCTGTTATCTTTCTCTGTCTTTTTCATTCTAGTCAGTACATGTTGGGGTACTGACTTGCTCCCCCACTTGTGTCCTCCTTTCCACATTGTTCTCCCCCCCTCACTTGTGTCCTCCTTTCCACATTGCACATTGTTCTCGCACCCCCCCCCCCACTTGTATCATCCTCTCTTCCCATCTCTCTCGCCACAGCCATCTCCTCCTGCCATGAGAGATGTTGGGACACGACTGGGGGATTTGGGTTTGACTTTTTTAGCTTCTCTAGATTCTCTTTAATTTTTTTTCTTTTTGCGTATAGCATTTCATCATGCAAATCAGATTCCTAAAAAAAAAAAAAAAAAAAAAAAAATAAAGCATTTAAACGACATGATTTCATTAATAGTGCTCAGTTGTCATATTCTCTATCACTTTACTGTAAACCAGTGGTTCACAGTAAAGTCCTCGCGCCCACAGCTTTGCACATTTTGTATGTATCGATCATTACTTCAGAGTTTTGTTCCATTTGACCATAAGCGCCCTGCGAAGTGGACTTCACAGGATATTCCACCATGATGTTCCATCCAATGGGCATTAGAATGCCGCGAGTTGTGAATTTACATTGTTTTTATTTACAGAGGTATATTATGTCACAATTCACACTTCTCTAGTAAGTTTTGTCTGTGTGTGAAGGCACTGCGTACCGCAAAGCCATTAATGAATGTTCAGATGTAAAGTAAACTTGAATAGATTTCCTGTTCTCAGAGAGTAGGGAGCAGTGAACACCATGTAGGGATGACACTGTCAATTGGAACACAGTTCATGCATGGAGCTCTCTTCTAACAAGTTGATGATCTGAATCAGGTGTGTTAAATAAGAGAGACATCAAAATGTGCAGAACGGTGGTGGGGGTGAGACTGAGACTGAGAACCACTGCTGTATGCTATTTTGTGAATGAAACAAGAACACAAATTCAGACATACATACAAAGTACAATAATTATATAAGCAAAGGTATAACCTGTAAACAAGAGAATTTTGCCAGTATCACATAGCAAGAGATGAACAGGGTGAGGAGATCATGTATTTAGAGACAGAAAGAAAGAGCGAAAGAAACAAATATTATTTTCTTTTGCAGTACAACAAAAGTTCTAAATAGTATTATGTTAAGATATATGAGTGTCACATTGCCAGAAGAGGAGGATGGCCAATTGAGGTTACCAGTTATATGCATATGTGGGTAACACTTTACAATAACAGGGTTTTTCCAGCATTGAAAATATAAATATGTGTTTTCAGCGTTGACACATATCTTTTGCAATGTTCTACCGCCAGGATTAGCACATAATGCATCCACGTCCACTAAAATTCCAATTTTAGTGCTTACTAGCCACTCTTGCTAAATGAGTAAGAATTAGCCTTAATAATCCACAGTATTTTTTTAGGTTATTTACATTGACAATGTGTAGTATATTAACTATATAATAATTTAGTTTAGACAGGATTGAGGTGAAACCAGAACAAAGCACAAGTTGTTGTTTGCTAGCTGCTAATTTATTCAATTGTATATGGTAGAAAATACATTAAAATAAACTTTTTAATACTACCTTTTAGTATTGATATGATTATATACCAAAACAATTATCAAGTAAAGATGTAAACAGTGTAAACAATTAGGAACAAAGATCAAACTGTTTCTTTGCATATTTTATTTTATTTATTGTCAGTATTGGGCTCTCACATGGTTAGGATACTTTTCGCTGTGTGTGTGGATGATCATATCGGTCAGCCGACATTAACGACCATTTTGACCCAGGAAAAACCCTGAATATTTAACCCCGTTTCTCTGATGGATTTTATTGTCTTCTAAACTTTTAACTTTAAAACTACTTCAAACTGAAAACCTTAAAACTTCACGCTTTTAAAACTGTTTTAAACTTTCTTGTCTGGCTTTCTCAAGCCAACTTCAAAGTTAATCTACTTTTAACTGGACTGCAATATACAGGTGCATCTCAATAAATTAGAATGTCATGAAAAGTTAATTTTTTCTTGCAAGTTATTTAAAAAAGTGAAACTTCCATATATTTTAGATTCATTGCATGTAAAGTAAAACATTTCAAAAGTTTTTTTGTTTTAATTTTGCTGATTCGAGCTTACAGTTCATGAAAGTCAAAAATCAGTATCTCAAAATATTAGAATATTTACATTTGAGTTTCAATTAATGACCATCCCTACAGTATACATTCCGGGTATCTCTTGTTCTTTGAAACCACAATAATGGAGAAGACTGCTGACTTGGCAATGATCCAGAAGATGAACATTGATGCCCTCCACAAAGAGGGTAATTCACAGAGGGTCATTACTGAAAGGTGTGGCTGTTTACAGAGTGCTGTATCAAAGCATATTAAATGCAAAGTTGACTGGAAGGAAGAATTTGGGTAGGGAAAGGTGTACAAGCAACAGGGATGACTGCAAGCTTGAGAATACTGTCAAGCAAAGCTGATTCAAACACTTGTGAGAGCTTCACAAGGAGTGGAGTGAAGCTGGAGTCAGTGCATCAAGAGTCACCATGCTCAGATGTCTTCAGGAAAAGGGCTACCAAGCCATTTCTGAACCAGAGACATCGTCAGAAGCATATTACCTGGGCTGTGGAGAAAAAGAACTCAGTGGTCAAAAGTCCTCTTTTCAGATGAAAGTCAATTTTGCATTTCATTTGGAAACAAGGTCCCAGAGTCTGGAGGAAGAGTGGAGAGGCACAGAATCCATGTTGCTTGAAGTCCAGTGTGAAGTTTCCACAGTCAGTGATGATTTGGGCTGCCATGTCATCTGCTGGTGTTGGTCCACTGTGTTTTCTGAACTCCACAGTCAACGCAGCCATCTACCAGGAAATTTTAGAGCACTTCATGCTTCCTTCTGCTGACAAGCTCTATGGAGATGCTGATTTCATTTTCCAGCAGGACTTGGCACCTGCCCACACTGCCAAAGGTACCAAAAGCTGGTTTAATGACCATGGTGTTACTGTGCTTGATTGGCCAGCAAACTCACCAGACCTGAACCCCATAGAGAATCCTCCTAATCAGGAAGATGAGAAACACCAGACCCAACAATGCAGATGACCTGAAGGCCGCTATCAAAGCAACCTGGGCTTCCATACCACCTCAGCAGTGCCACAAACTGATCACGTCCATGCCACGCCGAATTGAGGCAGTAATTAAAGCCCCTACCAAGTATTGCTGAAATAAATGAACTTTTCCACGACATTCTAATTTATTGAGATGCACCTGTACTGTACATGTAGTCTGACAACTTGACAAATGTCTTCTGAATTTAGGATATAAATATAAAGGTGCAATAATGAGAAGTAACTTTTCATTTTAATGCATTATACGCAAACGTTAGGCATAAATGTGTGGTATTCATTCATTGCAAACTGCTCTAAAACCATGGTCCTGTTGCATGTGCAATAACATTTGGAATTTGAAACGTGCAGAACTCACATTTATTTATTTATTTGAATCAGTGTTCTGAAGTTTAGTAATCATATATTCATTGTGGTGTATTAATCTTTTCAGTTAGCAAATTTAAGACCTCATAAAATAATTAAGACTTTTGATGCGCCATTTGAGACTTATGGTCTTAAATTTGATCAAACCAAATTTAAGAATTGTTAAGGACCTGCAGAAACCCTGAATAAGAACATTGCTTCAGAATAAATCCCTGAAATGATCGAAGAGTCTGTCTTCAGTTCAAAAACAGCATCATATTAAGTCACGCTTAAGATAAAAACAAATTACTAATACATTTTAAACAATATTGGATAAGCCATAATAAAATACAGAAAATGAGAGAGAGAGGTTACAGGAGATGATGAGTCACTGCCAAATATCTTTCTAGTCTCTTACACTGGCGATCGCAAATAGGACATTCAAAGTCCTCTTTGCATTTGAATCTGAAACAACAAAATATTTGCAGCTTTAAATTAACTAAGCAAGTCAAACAAATGTCATACATACATAATATCAAAATATAGATAACTATCAAGTACAATGATAATCAGAAAATCAAGATCTAGGCAGCACAGCATTTATTTCAGTTGATTGCTTGCCAAGGAATATCCGCAAAAGTTTTATAGTATCTGATTTCACCGGTAGCTTGTTTCTGAATATAAAAATGTCAGTACACTATAAAGTATTTTGTCTGGCTCAATCACCGCACTCAGCGTGCAACATGAAATGGACACTCAGCGCCTTGTTACACTGATGCATTTAAAAATGCAGACCTCCCAATGAAAACAACTGAAAACATATGTTAGTCTTAGGAAAAAATGCTTAGGTGTGCACACTGCCTTACTTTAAAATGTTCCAATAAATGATGACTTCAGTACATGCTGACTGTCACAAATTGAGCCAGAAACAACAAGTAAGTGCAATAACAGGATGATTTATTGACAGGAATGGGAGCACATCGTGAAGAGCAAATGGCAGGTGAGAAACTTGGAGTTTGAAACAGTTCAATGGGTCTTAGCTGAATGCTGATGCTTGTATTTTCGTTGCAGGATCGTTGGTGTCCAGGAACCAGGAGTACTTTGTTGGAGATTCGCAGGAAGATCGTCGGGAGTCCAAAAGGTAAGTATACACATGTAGGCGCTAGGGGTTGAACGACTTCTGATTTTTTAAAGTCGACTTTTAGGTGATGAAAGTCGAGTCGAAGTCGACTAGTTGCTGATGACGTCATTAATGAACAAATAAGTCTGGAGCTGAGACAAACACCTTGTGCAGCTATGGCATATATGACACAGCACTGCCCATGTGGCTATTGCTCCTATAACAGCTTATTTTTATTAGTTCTTTCGTCTTTGGGTCGTTATATTTCTCACAGATTTCTGCTCGTTCTAAATCAGATGCAGATAAGTAGCACATATGAATGCATGGATTAGTGAGAACGATTACGTGTGTGAATTAATTCTACCTGGGAGCGTCTCTCTACTAGTAGTGAAGCTGTGGGATTTAGTTACTAAGAAATATATGCTTGAACTTTTCAGTTTCTAAGCTATTTTAATGAGAAATCACAGAACAGAATGTGTTGTCAATACATTTTTTGTGCTGAATGATTCTGTCTGCGCGTGATGTATTGTACGCGCTACTGTCTGTAGCCTATGTGCGTGCGTTACAGTGCAGCAGCGCATTAGATTAGAACGGCGATTAACCTACCTGTACAATAAGCTGTTTAAAACGTGCATTCTCCTGTTCAATTTGAGCATCCAGTAATATAATCACACATGTCTTGTGGAGCGCTTTCAGAAATGGTAATTTTAACTGTTTGGAAACGGAGCGTAAATGTGGATTTCTTATACTGTTGCGCCCTCTATAGGACCAGCGACTAGTCGACGTCAAGCAAAAAGCGTCATGGCAGAGCACTGAAGTCGACTAGTCGACGCAACCCATAGTAGGCGCACACTGGGTCTGGATACAGTTCGGTGTAGTGAATGGTAGACCGGACAATGACAGACTGAGGTGAGTGTTTATGTAGTAAAGTTGATTGGTGAGTGCAGGTGATCAATAATCAGGTGACAGGGATCTGGTGTGTGTTGGAACTGGTGACTGTGATGACAGAGGTGGCTGTGACTGTGATGAATCCCGGACACTACCCCCTCCTCCTCATGCGGCGACTGGGGCGACCACGGCCTCTGGGTGTGGGACGATCAGGATGGACACGATGAAATTCCTCCAGTAGCATAGGATCAAGGATGTCGTCCCGGACCACCCAGGAACGTTCCTCTGGTCCATATCCTTCCCAGTCAACTAAGTATTTGAGCCGGCCACCCCTTCGCCGCAAGTCCATGATGTCTCTGACCTGATACACGGATGGTTGGTCCAGGATCTCTGGAGGAGGAGGCTCGTCGGGTTCTGGAGTGGAAGGAGAGAAGGGTTTAAGGAGGGAAACGTGAAGTGAATTCAATACCTGGGTGGTAATTGGAGCTGGTAGGTAACCTCGTTGATCTGCCTCTGAATCGTGACTGGACCAATGTAGCGGGGACTCAGCTTTCTGCAGGGCAGGTGGAGGCGGAGATCCCGGGTGGACAGCCATACCTTGTCTCCTGGATAGTAAGTGGGATTTGAGGCACGCCAGGCATCAGTGAAGGTCTTATGTCTCCGCACTGCACACTGGAGGTGGACATGAGCCAAGTCCCACACTCTCTCACTCGCTCGGAACCAGTAATCTACAGCTGGAACCTCCGATGGCTCTTCTGTCGACGGAAAGAGCGGGGGTTGGTAGCCGATTATGCACTGGAAGGGTCTGAGGCCAGTGATGTTCCGTCGGAGGGAGTTCTGTGCATACTCGGCCCAGGGGAGGAAGCGGCTCCAGCTGTATTGATTTTCTTGACAGTATGCCTGGAGGTAACGTCCGAGTTCCTGGATCTTCCGCTCAGTCTGGCTGTTCGTCTGTGGGTTGTAGCCGGAGGACAAGCTCACCGTGACCCCTAGCAGACAGAAGAAGGCTTTCCACACATGGGAGATAAATTAAGGGCCCCGGTCAGAGACAATATTTTCTGGTATCCCAAACTTCCTGAAGACATGGGTGAACAATTGTTCCGCAGTTTCTAGGGCAGTTGGCAATCCACGGAGGGGAATTAACTTGCAGGCTTTTAGGAAATGATCCACTGCTACTAGAATACATGTGTTACCATCCGAGTCTGGTAAGTCAGTCACAAAATCAGTTTCCATGTGTGACCAGGGCCGGCGAGGAATGGGTAGGGGCACGAGCTTGCCCACAGGAAGGTGACAAGGAGTCGAAGACATGACACAGACTGAGCAACTGCAGACGTACCTGTTGACATCACGGGACATACTGGGCCACCAGTAAGCTTGAAGGAGCGAGAGGGTCCGTTGGCTGACTGGATGTCCAGAGCCCTGTACATTATGAATTCAGCCCAGAAGGGACTGCCGTTGGGACGTGGGAACGAATGTTTTCCCTTCTGGGCCTCCCAGCAGAGCGGGTTCGATTTGAGTGGCGGCTTTGATATCTTCGTCGATGTTCCATAGGATAGGGCTCACAATTAGGGCAGGAGGGAGAATCGGCTCAGGATCTGATTGAGCATCGAGGGAATGCAGGCGAGATAGGGCGTCAGCTTTACAGTTGTGATTTCCTGGGCAGTAGGTAATGATGAAATTAAACCGGGTGAAAAGCAGAGCCCAGCAGGCTTGCCGGGGAGTGAGCCTCTTGGCTTCACGGAGATACTGGAGATTTTTGTGGTCAGTGATGACAGTGAAGGGATGGTTAGCTCCCTCCAGCCAATGCCGCCACTCCTCTAGGGCTAGTTTGATGGCAAGCAGCTCCCCGTTACTGATATCGTAATTCTACTCCGCTAGGGTCAGTTTCTTGGAATAGTATGCGCAAGGGTGGAGGCGTGGAGGCTTACCGAATTGATGGGACAGAACAGCTCCGACTCCAGTGGAGGAGGCATCCACTTCTACCACAAACAGTACATGGGGGTCAGGATGACAAAGGATGGGAGCCGTGCTGAATGCAGTCTTGAGTTTCTCGAAGGCTTTGTGGGCGCTGGAGTTCCAGGATAGGGACTTGGGCTTTCCTCGGAGCATGGTGGTCAACGGGGCAGTATGCAGGCTGAAATCCTTGATGAAGCACTGACAGAAATTAGCAAATCCCAGGAATCTCTGAAGCTCCTTTGCAGACTGGGGAATTGGCCACTCCATGATGGCTGTCCCCTTCCCCTGGTCCATCTGAATTCCCTCCTCGCCGATGATGTAGCCGAGGAACTGCGCAGTGGGGCGATGGAATTTGCACTTCTCCAGCTTGAGGTACAAATGGTGCTGGCGGAGCCTTAACGTGCTTAACGTGGTGGCAATGGTCGGCCAGGTTCCGGGAGTAGATGAGTATATCATTGTAGCAAATTATCTCAAAAGGGAATTGTATATAAATAATTACAATTAATTATGATTAATTACAATTATTTATATCAACTGACAGTAATAACTGCCGCAGAATTGAATTGCCATCAACTGATCTGTCCGTCCAGCGAACATTCGGTGTAAGTTCCTATCAATGCTAAGAAAGGATATTTCCTTGGCCACAGAAAATATGTTCCTATTAATGCATTAGAGCATGTAGCGTAAAGGGACATTTTATATGCAAGGCAGAATCAGAAACTCATGTAATTTGTGCACACAACTTTTAAAACACTAACACAGACTAGTCTAACAAACAAACTAACTAACTAACAAACAAACATACAATCACTCATACATGGGGAAAGTGCTAATGAGAGTTGATGGATGAAACCATCAGGAAAACCAGAGAATGCAGTTATGGAAAGAGTCATTTTACCACCCGAGTAAAACCATCAGCGCCATTTATAACTTATACTAAACCTCTGTTTCGTTAAGTTAAATGTACAATACTTGCATAACCTTGTGTGTCCGTATGCAGTCTCAGATGAAAGTCTTAATGGTTTCAAGGTTTTGGACTCACGATCACATTCTTCGGAGTTGAAGAGTGATGAATTCCAAAGATGTTCTGAGGTAGAAATGTTCTTCCAGGTAGAGAGTGGAAAAAGAGCTAAGAAAGAGATCTGCTAAGGTCCAAGAAGCTTTGGCTGAATGGAAAGACGAGGCATAAGGCCTGGCACAAAACTTAAGTGTCCAGAAGAGTTTTAGCTCACATCCTCCTAGCATCTAACAGAACCGCAGACTGCCACTGATGTTAGAGCTTTATCTGCTATAGAGGTCACACATCTGGGCTGTCAAAGAGCCAATTGAAGTCCTGAACTTTTGGAGGGAAAGTTTACGACCCTTTGTCTCTGTAATGGGTTGAGAAAATGCCATTTATGAGTTTCCTGAAAACAGTGGACTCCCCCCATATATGTGGATTTGTGTATACCTGTTTTTTTATTTTACAAAATGAGAACTTTTCTAATTAAGGTAAAACAGTATATATTTGTGGCATTACACCGCCATGCCAATAGATGCGCTCGTGGAAGACGCGAGATTTATTTCCTCCTGGTCTGCGGGCTCAGTAATAAACTGACTGCCGCTGTGGAAAGACATAACTTCTGTCTTCTCGTGTTTTTCACAGGTATGACTATATTTACTTAAAATGTTTATTTCATTGTATTTGTGCAAATCGAAATGTGTAATATAACGAGTTTGGGTGAGTTTTGAATTGTATCTAATCAAAGAAAGGTGTTTTAATTCACTGAGGATTATAAAACAAGGCTGAAGAGTGAGTTAAATCGTGTTTCAGGCCTGATTAATGTTGATTGAGACAAGAGAAATGATTTGTCAGACTGAAATATTGAGTCTATGTCATCTGTTATATTGGTTAAGAGTGTTGTAAGAATAATGTTTCTCCGTGTATGTTGTATACTCGGTTCGGTCGCCATTTTGAGCGTTCAGCACGTGCATTGTTTCAGTGTGCGCGTGTATGAGTTAAATGGAATACAAGAAAATAGTTATATCAAATTAATATTTCAAGTGCAATGAAATCTAAAGTGTTTGTGTTGTGAAATCTAGTCTTTAAGACTTTCGGTATCTTGATAATTGGTGTTTGCATTTGTGATTTATTCTTTTTGCACTCATTGTAAACTGATTATTAATAGAAATGTATTTCAGATTCTCAGTATATACCTTTTGTGTCTCCATATCAACTTATATGTATCTATATATTTTCTCATACAAGTATACACTATATTAAAGTCAAAGGTATATCTACCACACTTATCAAGTGTACTCAGGGATTTGTTGTTTAAATTGTATTTCACAAAATGCACTTTGAGAGTTTTGAGTTTTGAAATGTTGTATTCTTTTCAGAATGTATAGAGAAATTATGAGTAATAAACTGACTGCCGCTGTGGAAAGACATAACTTCTGTCTTCTCGTGTTTTTCACAGTTTATTCACCGATTCGCAGTGCATAACGCCTGTGTATCCTTTGCTGCTGGCCCAGATATCCCCTAGATCTGAGGCCGGTAACATCTCCATGCATGATAATTTGCATATGAACTGGATTGGAAGGTGATATACAAACTATTAAAGATTCCTAGAACACTTGTATGTTGCATAGGTTTCAACATATAATATACATTCTCAATTAGATCATCTGAAGACGAATTGATACAGACCAAACATGGTATAAGTGAGTTAATATTAACTAGTGTTCTATCATAAGCATGCATAAAACAGGATACAATACACAAGAACATATACAAGACAGTAATAATATACACAATGACCTAAAGATGTGTGTTCATTCACGGAAAGGTTTTTCTATAAATGAAAATGAGGAAAGTTGTTTTTATGGGCATTGAGTGGTTTTCAGAAGGGTCTGTTCTTACTGCACTTCGCATCTCACATACTTTTGAGCAATAAAACAGTCTTATCAGATAGTTTGCCATGTAACCAGAGGCCTGTTCTGCCTTTTTAGGTGTTAGATGCTTTTCGGGGGAAGGGTCCACAGACCCTCATAGTTGTCCCTTTGGTTAGGTGAGGGGGATAAGAGATTATTTGTTAAATATAACAAATAGTTGTGTGTCTGATTGGTCAAAAATGCTACATAATTCCCCCCTTTTCGAACGTTGTTGTCCGTCCAATAGACAACAGCGAGTGATGTTAAAGATGCAGAACAATCAAACACGCACCTGCCACCCATGGCTGGGAGACAGTGGTGAATCTCTGGCTGTTGGTTGTCTCCAGGAGTGGTTGTGGTGCCGTGGCGGATGCTGTCTGGTGGTATGCTGTGGGGATATAGGCTGTAGCAATGTGGGTCCTCGAACTTGTGCAGCAGGTGTCGAGGCAGTGTCACCTGTCTTTCTGAAGAGAGTTGGTCCGGGTCAGATAGTTGTTGATGATAGCCAGTAGGCTATCTGTGGTACCCGTGGTGTGGAACAGCCGGGTTAGACTCTCACTGGTGAGAGTGCAGGTGGTTCCAGGGGTCTCAGGGAATTGTTATGGAGATTTTGTAGTGTGAAGAGAGTTTCAGACTGACCTAGTGATGATGGCAGGAGGGAAGCAGGTGGCTGTTAGCCCTCTGTTCTGCTGGAACGTCACCAGAAGTCTGATGATTGCGGTGTCGCTTTGCTTTTGTGGCGGCACCGACTTGGGCTTGCCTGAGTTGTGTTGGTAGAGGTTTCACTGTTGGGCATGTGGGCCCGTTGCTCCATCCAACATTGTCTGGCTGCTTCTGGGGTGTCGACTGATTTTAAGGGATGCTCCTCCCTTGGAGGGGTTTGATGCTGGGTTGCATCAGGCAAGGAGTCAGAGGTTTGTCCTTCACAGTACTCCTCAGTTGAGTTTTGTTCAAGGAGCTCGTTTGCTAGAGACAGCAGCTCCTGTAACTCAGAAGTAGGTGTGTCCAGCTGTCCTTGTGCGGCATCCGTTTGGCACCTGTGTGAAGGGTGTGGACGAGGATGATGCGGGGGACTGTTGTTGGACATGCCGTGGTGTTTGCAGGATGAGGATGGCCTTTTCCATGGTTTCTGCCAGTGGTTGGTCTGGGACCTGGGTCTGTTGCCATGGTGATGGCTCTGTCCTCCGCTGACTTGTGCTTTCTGTAGATGGGTCTTGTATTGTAGCAATGCTGGGTGCCTTCTGGTGCCTGTGTTGGATTCTAGGTTGTGCAGTTCAGAATCAGTGGGGTCTTACAAACACCTTTGGTAGAGGCCTTGTGCTTGTTAAAGGCCTTCTGTGTCAGATCATGCAGTTGTTGAATAGGCATTGTGTGGCAGGCCATAATGCCTAAATGGTGACTTACAATGGGGTGGAGTTTCCGGAGGAACAGGCTCTTGAAGCTGGTGTCCTCCTCCATCCCAGGTTCATGGCGAGCTCTGAAGTAAGCTCGTCGAAGTCTGTGGTAGTAAACACGGGGAGTTTCATGACGGCCCTGTTCGATGGCTAGGGCAGCGATCAGTCCGTGTTCAGACTCTGGTTCTGAGAATTCCTTTATGATAGCTTGTTTAAGCTGCTGGTAGTCCGATTGGATGTGTTCTGGCTGTCGAGCCAGGAAGCGTCGCACTTCTGGGCTACAGGTGATCTAGAGTAGATAGAGTCTATCTTGGTGGTTCACACTGGTCCACAACTGCAGATGAAAGTCAATTTCTCTTAAGTAAGCGTAAACATCATTCTCTCCTGCAAGTTCTGGTGTGAATGCAGGGATGTTTCTGGCCATTCGGTTGAGGTCTTTGAGTGTAACTCCATGTGCTGTTTCAGGGCCCATCTAAATAAATCCTTTTCCTTCTGCAGCTGCAGAGGTTTTCAGGAAGCTGACTTGTGAAATGTCAAAAAGAAGGCTTTGGCTCCCCCCTTCGTATCTGTGTACAGGAGTGAGGGGATTTGAACTGCTGGCTGTGTGACGTGCAGCAGGGTGCCTTTGACTTGAGTCCATGCACAATCGGTAGGACTGTTTCTGTTCTCTCTGAACCATGTCAAGCTCCTCGTTAATGTTGCAGAATTGCTGAGTCAAAGTTTGGACTTCAGCTCTGGCTGCATGCAGATGGCCTTCTAAGGTCTTACTTCTGGTGTCTCTCTCATTAAGTTCCAAATACGCTGTTTTTAACAGTGACTTTGTGTGAAACAGTTCTCTTTCCAGGTCCTGTCTGGTGGCTTTTTCACGCTGTGCCTGGTGTGCAGCAGCTGTTAGAGCCTCCTGAAGACTGATGATTTGCTTCTGTTGCGTCATTCTGTAAGGTTCTTTGCATCCGTTCTGTGCCTTGTCTTGCTGAGCGGGTCTCAGTTCCCTGTAGAACTCTGTGACTTGCAGGTTCAATTCATTTACCTCCTGTCTGAGGCCCTTGAGGGTGCGGGCCAGGGAGATGATGATGCTAGTCAGCTCCTGGTGGTTCAGGCTGGGTGTCAGGTGTCCACTTGTGTCGCAGTCTCGCTGTTCCTTTCTCTGCCATTGCAGGTCAGTGGCTACTTTGGGCTGAAGGATGTCCATCACCGTGCTCTGCCGGGTTTTCAGGTGGTCCTGGTGAGCTGGCAGGGCTGGATGTCTGTGGAATGTCTGAGACACACTTGGGGGACACACTTAGTAACCCTATAGCAATACATTATATGCAAAACTGGCCAAGCAAAATAAAGCATGAGAATTAAATCATCTCCACATATCTTGCAGCTAGTTGACAGCAACCCTTGATAAAGGCTAGGAGTTTGACTTCTGGACACAACATATCACCACTTTCCTGTATGTCGAAACCTCTATCAGCCAAGACAATGTCAAATAAATAAATATAAAACAGGTTAAAAAAATTAATAGTTCCAAGTTTGTAGGTGAATAATCAAATGTAAAAGCATTGCATTTTCTTCACTGTATAATTTAAATCTAGACCATAAAGGTTCCCAGGTTTGGCAGACCCGTATAGTACTTTACTATATCACCATTGTCTCCACAAAAAAAAAAAAACTATTAGACATCTGGTACACAGTACCTCCTGAGTGTTGTGTGTCGTACCCTCAGCATGTTGCTCACCATCTCCTTTATCCTCGTGTGTCTCCTCACAGTGTTGAGCATTATCTTCTTCAGCTGGCTGTAGTATTTTTTTCCTTTGATATGTCTTCGTCTTGCAGAGCGTGCAACACATGTACAGCCCCTGTTATGCTTTTAATACTTCAATAATAAGCTATACTATTACAATCATGCTCATCCCCTTTTTCCAAATCTGGTCATGGTAAACTGCCGTGTAATTTCAGGTTTGCCGGATATATGTGGAAATTACCTGAGCCAAGTTACACAGACCAGTAAATTTTCAGAAATACCCATTTACTCCAGTGTACATGGACGTATACAGGAATCCGTGAAGTTTCATGGACATATACAGCAAAAACACTGCTGGTTGTGAGGACTGATGGCTGTCAGACCTTTCATATGTTAATGATCAGCAGTGCTTACTGTGTTCCCAGGTGGAGGGAGGGAGTGGGCCAGGGAAGTTTCACAGAACAGCCTCAAAATAGTCTTAATATTACTGAACTCAAATACAGCTAGCCTTATTATTTTTGACAGAGCGACTAGAGAACATATCTATGTATGTTATGTAATTTAAAGACCTTCTCTCTCCCCAGTTTCATTATTTCACAGAAATTAAGACCAGGGGCCTGTTTCATAAAACAAGTTTACCAAATAAGCCAGGTTAATTTCAGTTAGTCTGACTTACTGCCAGTTGATTTGGTTGCTTTGGATAGCCACTAAGCCATAGCTAAGTGTCAGCATGTAACCGCCTGTTTCAAGATGGAGAAACACCTCACGTTTAGCCCATCAGTTGCTTCAAAAATTTGAGTGCTGAAATGAAAATGCACAGTGGTTTATTTGCCGTGTACAGTGGTTTATAAGTTCATGTAACAATCATTGTTGATTGTCTTGTTTCTTGTCCAAATATTAAAAAATACATTATATCAAGAAGCATTTTCTAGACAAGTAAAATTATTTTCTTTTTTTTCAGAAAAAAGGTCAAAATTAAGTGAGTTTTTCCTTAAAACAAGCTAAATAATCTGCCAATGGGGTAAGCAAATTAATCTTATTTCAAACTGAAAACAAGATTATTTTGACTTTTTTTTGGGACTGGAAACAAGACCAGAAAAAATTATGAAAACCATTTTTTGCCATATGCAACATTTTCTCCCTATAAAGCAGTTTGATTTGCCATTGTGTGTGAAATGTGCTGTGAATTAACTTGCCTTTACCTACGTTTGCATTTAACTAGTTCAGGTAGCCAAACTTTACCACTCGCCCACTTCTATGTTTTTTCAGAGTGAAGGAATGAGAGAGTTTGAGGAGGAAGATGCCCTTATGGCGCTTTTCCACTGCATGGTACGGCACGGTACGGTTCAGTACGGTTCACTTTTGCAGGGTTTTCCACTGGGTACAGTACCTGGTACTTTTTTAGTACCACCTCGGCTGAGGTTCCAAGCGATCCGTACCGTTAACCAAACGTGACGTGTAAACTCTACTGATCACTGATTGGCCTGAGAAAATCATGTGTCATTGAACTTGCGACACGAGACCCAACATAGACCGCTAGATTTAAATCAGCACAGCCAGCGAAGGATCGGATGCAACTTTTGTTTGAACAAACGCACCTTTTTGTATCAACCAAAAAATTGCTGTTTTGTTGTCTGTTGAGAAAGTACAGACGTTCCTCTCGTTGATAGCCGAGGAGCGGATCCAGAGAGAGCTTGATGGGGCGACGCGGAATGAAAAAGCCTTGTGTATATATTTTTTGCACTTTGTATATTTTTAGAGTATGTTTTCTGTTTATATTTTTACCTTTGTAACTGTGTTTTGCTTCAATTAAAAACAATCTGATCGAATAAGTGTACTTCCAGACTATATTACAAATGTATTATTGTATGAGCACGTAATGTACCTCTTGAAAAAGACAAATGATTAATGCCATGATGATACAAACCAACACATAAATAAAAAAACATGGGATACATTGTAAAATTTGAAATATTCAAAAGTTTATTGATAATTCACTTTACAGAACATTATACATGAATAGGTAACTATTCAAGTAACGCAGCACACCTGCACGAATATCCCTGTCCTCCTCCAGCCTGCGGCACTGCCACCACAGTCTCTGCTGCTGGGGGTAAATCCCAAGCACCCTCATACGCCTCTCCATTGCTGTTAAAAACATCCACATGCCGAGAATGAAGAACACAATTCCGTCGATATGCTCCTTTGTTGTGTGTTTGTTTGTGGCGCGTTTACGATGATGTCACGGCAGTAAAGGCGGCGCAACTATAATGACACATGAATAATCCCGCCCACACTAAAGCGGCACTAAACTGCAGTGGAAACGCAACCCGAACCGTGCCGTAACAAGCCGTGCCGAACCGAGTCATACCACGCAGTGGAAAAGTCAGATGCAAATGGAGCTGGTCCTGGTGTAAGTTAGAATCAAAGTGTGATGTGAAGGGAAAGGAATATGTGTTTCAGTTGTGACGGTTAAAAAAAAATAGAGAAACCAGGCCATGCCAGAATCAGCCTCTGCTGCAAAGAGATCAGTTATGCTACCAATGGCTCCCATGCCCTTTTGGCACATTGTAAAAGTTGTTTGTAGTTCCGTTTCCATTGCAGCGCCCGGGGAGCAGTTGGGGGTCCGGTGCCTTGCTCAAGGGTCTCACCTCACCTGGACACTTCCTGCCAGAGCCAGGATTCGAACCCACAACCTTGGGTTACCTCGGGTTTCAAGTCCAATACTCTATCCATTAGGCCACGACTGCCCTGAGCTAATTTGTTGTTTGTTTCCCAGATAAAAAATATTGTGTGATGAAGGTTTTTTTTTTGGGGGGTTTGTCACCTTTTTCACCACTGACGAGTTTGCACCCATGAAATTGCAAGTTTACCAATTAAATTACTTATGAGGAAAGTCCATGTGCTCAGTGGTCCAATAGCTCTCTGGTTTAGGGGTGGGTTTAGGTTCAAATCAACCAATCCAGTTTAACAGGAATAACCAAAAGGGGAGGGCACAGTGGCACATAGGTGTCAATGTCCCCTGAAAAAAAATGTTATGAGGGGATTACTTGCCATGGTAACAAATGGCTGTTGCATGGAGGAATACCTCAGTAACATACATCTGAATTAGCACATATTTGTATACGGACCATGGTATTTCCTGTGTCTGGTCAGTAATACTCCGAGATTTGTCAGAAAGTCTGTGTGTACAGGAGTTTACTGGTCCGTATACAGCTCTTTTCATGCAGTATGAACAACCGTCAGTGTAGCTGGAATTTGAAGGACTAACATGTTAAATTGTAATACTGTACTGTATGTAATGTTGTGGTTCAAAATAAAATAAGTTTCAAAACCAAAAACTCATATTGAGGTATGTCTTTAGTGATTTGGTGCACTTGCAGAGTTTTAACAGGTAAAACAAAACAGTATGTAGATCAGGCCTGAGCAAATGTAGAAACACAGTCTCCAAACACACACACCTTTCAATATTTGATAGAGATGTTTCAGTCATAATGACTTCTGACTTGAGAGTCATATTTTACCGGCTGAATACTCTGGCCAGTCATTGTTTTACACAAACACATGTTGTACTTTATTGTCGTCTCTCTGGCCCTGACACACTCAGAAAAAAGACAGTCACTGATACAGCGTCTCCTCAAACTCAACTAATATGGTTCATTTCTGTCTGTTGCATCAATGTATATCAGTTTATGTATATGTTGTATGTTTGAAAAAAAATGTGGCGATGGATCAAGCCTCTTCATTGCCAACAAATTATGTTTGAAATCAAATTATTTTATTTAGCAAAAATATGCACTTCAGGTCGTTGGCAAGTTTTACAAATTGTACTACAGTCTGCACTTTCACATCTCCTTAAATCATCGTAATGGTTGTTTTTTATGTTCTGATTATTTTGTAGATAACTTTTAAATGTAGTAGATGTGTGTTTTTTCTGGTGTGTCTGTGTGCAATAAATAACATTTCTTGATTTAACTCATTCATTACTCCACACATTACAAAGAACAAAATGATCTCAATAAATAAAATAAATCTCAAAATGTTTGACCAACCTGCAGGGCAGTTTTATTTAACTCAATTACTGTTTAAAAATTACTGTATGGCTGACTTAAATCAATGCAAAATAGGTTAGAAATCAGACACATAGTTATTAGAATAAATGTTTAACTTTTATTGATTTTATTTTTAATAACTTTTATTTATTAAACTTATCATTTTGATAAAATAGTCGAGTTAAACAAAACTGTCCAACAGGTTAGGTAAACCATTTAACCCAAAAGCTGTGTCAAAACAACCCAACCGCTGAGTTTGTCCATATTTGACCCAACTTGGGTTATTTTTCACCCAGCATTTTTTAGAGTGTGCTGAATTGTCTGAAACAACTTTATATAATCCAATAACAAAGGCTTTGTTCTGTAACAGCAGAGCATCTCAGTCATCATTAACATGTCAGGAAACGATCATTTACAGCAATCAGATCTAACCTTTAAATGACAGTGATCTGCAGTATCGGCTCAATGTCTTGTGTTAAAGGTGTTAAGTACATTGCAACATTAGCAAACTCACAAAAGAAAATCTTTCGTAATTTAAAATCAGTTCTGTGACAAACTATTACTCCTCAAAACAAACCAAAACTACTTACAGTCAAACTAAAGTAGACATGAAATTGAGCTATTGACAAAGTCAGACAGTCAAAACTATTTAACAAAATAAAACATTTAGTATAGTAATTATTAACATGAGACAGTTACACTTTATTTTAAGTTGTCCTTGTTACAGTGTAAATATAGATTTAAGTTCTGAATAATATTAATTAACTACATATACTTACTATATGGTTAGGTGTCTTAGGGATACGTTCATGTTCAAACTTTCGCAATTATGCATAATTAATTGTTATTATAATAGTAAGTACATGTAACGTGTAACGAGGACACCTTAAAATAAAGTGTTACCCATGAGACAATCTTAACATGAAGTAAAAAATAAATAAGTAACATACAACAAAACAACAGTGACCAGGTGTGCTTTTTATTGATGTATTATATTTCAATTGTACTATACCGAATGTATTTTATTTGTTATTTTGGAACGACTTTAAGTACATGGAAGTGTACTTTAAGATATGCTTAAGATAAATTTGAAGCTATTTGCAATATATTTTGATATGTGTTACATTGGAATACTGTAATAGTTGTTGAAGTACAGTTAGAATATACAGTAGTCAACATTTAAAGCGGATCAAAAAAGTTAATGAAAGTTGTCTTAAGACAAGAATGCATTTTGGTTTTAGGACAACATTAATGAAAGGTTTTGATCCACTTCAAATGTTATAGTGTATTTGAAGCTTCATATTTATATGCTTCAAGAACATTTAAATAGCCTTTCAGCTCATTAGAAATGCATTCCCAGTACACCTACTGGTTTATTAAAATTATATATTAAATTATTAAAAAAGTGCAAACATCATTGAATATCAATGTTAAGACACACCCTGAAATCTAGAAAACTTCTTGAAATTCCCAGAGTACATATAAAAGTACATCATATTTATAATCTCTTGACCAAAATATATTATATATAATTAATGAAAGTTTATTGAACTGCTATGACAGAGATATTTTTATTAATTTGTAGAACATTTCTGTTACACCAGTATTGCTGAAAATACACTATGAATATTGCATCACTGAATGAATAAGCGTCACAATAAAATGGGGGGTCACTGAAAAAAACAGTGCATTTTTACCAACTTAAGCTTGCAAATGGCTGAACCAAAAAAAGAAACTGAAGAGTTTAAATGTCTCATCTGTATCTTTAAGTGTAGGGTCACTTCTTTGAGTATGACTTGCATTTTCTGCAACGGAGGGCTGACAATTCAGGCACTTTAGTATTTGAAAAATGAACCAGTTTTGCATCCATGATTGAATATATATATGTATTATAATTTTATTGACTCTTTAGTTTACCTTTCAAAGTATTGACTACATCCTCATCAAGATTGACATGAGCATCTGTTTTTATCCTCTTGTCTGTCATCACTATACAGCACTCTATGAGTTACAATGAACATAAAATTAGAAGAAGCCCAACACCATTTACAATTAGCAGAGTTCAATCACAAAGACACCAATATCATTATTTGAAGCAATAAAGCAACCTGTGTGTATTACAATTGCAGTAGGCCTACACTTGGTTAGAAAGTTTGTATACTGTAAACCCACTAAAGACTGAATCATTTTGCTGTTCTTACACAAAGTAAACATGAAATAGCCTATACTTTAAGTAAGAGTAAAATATGTATGTTTTCTGTAAATACACAAACATTTCACTTGAATTTCTATGAATTTCTTTGTTCAGCTGAACACAAGGATATTTTGAAGAAAGTTGTGTAAGCAGGCTGTTTGGGGCACCATTGACTTCCATAGTAGTAAAAAAAAATACTATGTTAGTCAATGGTGCCCCAGAACTGCTCTGTTTCCCACATTCTTCAAAATATCTTCCTTGTGTCCAGCAGAACAAACACATCCATACAGGTTTGGAACTACTTGAGGGTGAGTAAATGATGACAGAATTTTCATTTTTGGGTGAACTATCCCTTTAACTAAGTATATGTTTACTACCAAAGTTTTGGGAAGAATATTAAACATACTGTACAATCCATGAAATTGCACTTCAAATGTTAAATGTACTATAAACACACTACTTGAATATCAAGTAGATTTTTAATACATTTAATAGTATGTGTTTTTCACTTGGGTGAGGATGAACAAACAAAACAGCCAGAAGAACTTAAAGAATTAAACTAAACTTTGATTAAACATAAACACAGACTAATAATACAGATTAATAAATTATACGGATAGAGGAAAAACAACTATAAAACAAATAATTAAAACACAGAATGCCCAAAAAGTATTCACAGCAGCATTTAAGCTGTGATTTCATTTTAATTCAATGAGTAAAGCTAACACAAATGCCATAAATGTTTTGTAAAAAATTGCCTATATGAAGAAATAAGTTTATAATAGTTAAAAAAGATAAAAAGAGAGTTAAAGAGTGTCACCGTGTGGCTGTCTGTAACTATAAATACAACTGTAAAATATACTTAAAATATATAGAATAAAAACTCTTAACTTTAAATTATACTCTTCTGGCCTAATAAAAACAATCAACTTAAAATGATGGTTTGTTTGTTGAACTACACGCTGTGCCTTTGTTCTGTAGCAACAGAGCATCTCAGCCCTCATGAAAAGATCATTTACAGCAATCAAAACTACTCTGTGAACGACAGTGATCTGCGGTAACGGCTCATTGTGTTGTGTTAATGGCAGCCATACATTTCAACAAGCCAACTCACAAAAGACAGGCTTTGTCATTAAAATCAGTACTGTGACAAAATCACCTAAAATCACTTCAGTCAAACTAAAGTATGGACATAAAATACATGAAAAACCTTGAGATTAAGTATTTAGTAACAGTTGGTTACACTTTAATTTAAGATAATATAGTTAGTGTAATTATTAAAAAATTACTGGTAATTAATAATTCAAACATATTATAACTGGTGATTATAATTTATTGCTATCAGTGTATTAAATACATATTGTAACTATTTCCCCCTAAAATAAAGTGTTACCCAACAGGTAAACTATATAAAATAAACCGAGTATAATAAAATGTGTAAAGTTTTTGTAATTTGTCATTCAGAATATTTTAATAAAAAAAGAAGTCTCTTCTGCTCACCAAGGCTGCATTTATTTGATCAAAAACATTGCAAAACATTAGTACAATTAAAAAAACGGTTTTCTCTGTGAATATAAGTGAAAATTAAATTTATTCTTGTTAATTTTCAACATCAGTGTCACATGATCCTTCAGAAATCATTCTAGTATGCTGATTTGCTGCTCAAGAAAGTAACATGTCTGATTATTATTTTTGAAAACTTAAGAAATGTTATGTAACATAATAAATGTCTTCACCGTCACTTTTACTTAATTTAAGGCATCCTTGATGAATAAAAGCATTCATTTCTCTCTCTCTCTCTCTTTTAATCTTACAACAGATGTTTGAATATATTATTTCCACACAAAAAACATGTACAGCTTAATATTAGTAAAACATGTCTGGCCAAGCCTCTTATTGGCTGGGCTTCAGCAGGAGAGTCCCGCCCACACTGGCATATAAATCCCGGAGGTGAGATCTCTCACACAAGTGTTAAACCTGTGAACGGATACACACTCTCCGGAGCAGGAGAGGGCGTTAATGCACGTACAAGCTGAATACTAACTGCTGTAAAACAAACAAAGAAGTAGAAGAAGACTGCTCTGTGTGCTCTTATCATCGAGAAACACTCTTCTCGTGCATGCTATGATTGCTGGGACAATGGTGGAACAAGATCAGAAGAGGTGAGGCTGGGGTTTTCTGCATTTTCACAGTTTCTAAGAATAAGCAGTTAAGGTCAATGTTTGTTGCATCTGATTTAATACATGTGCAAAACTTGGTACACAAGTTACATCTAACATCCAAATGTCTAGAGATAAGTCTCTAGGCGGTCAACAGAAGTTTGATGTTTTGCCATGAAACGGGATGTTTCTGTAATTCAGACAAACAATATTCAATCTTCTAACTTAATATTTGGTCTTGTTTCTAGTCAAAATATCTGAAAAATATTAATTAAGATGCATTTACTAGATAAGTAAAATTACATACAATTGTTAGTCTTGTTTCCAAGAAAACCAAAACTGCATTTTGCTTAAAATATGTACAATTATCTGGCAGTGGGGTAAGACAAATAATCTTGTTTAAGAGTATTTCAATACAATGCTTTAATGTTCCTTGGGAAAAAAAACAACTAAATATGTAATTTTGCTTGTCTAGTAAATTAATCTTAATTTACTAGATGGTGATACTAGGTTTAAGGACCATGGTATCCCTGTTCTTAATTGGCCAGCAAACTCGCCTGACCTTAACCCCATAGAAAATCTATGGGGTATTGTGAAGAGGAAGATGCGATATGCCAGACCCAACAATGCAGAAGAGAAGAGCTGAAGGCCACTATCAGAGCAACCTGGGCTCTCATAACACCTGAGCAGTGCCACAGACTGATCGACTCCATGCCACGTCGCATTGCTGCAGTAATTCAGGCAAAAGGAGCCCCAACTAAGTATTGAGTGCTGTACATGCTCATACTTTTCATGTTCATACTTTTCAGTTGGCCAAGATTTCAAAAAATCCTTTCTTTGTATTGGTCTTAAGTAATATTCTAATTTTCTGAGATACTGAATTTGGGGTTTTCATTAGTTGTCAGTTATAATCATCAAAATTGAAAGAAATAAACACTTGAAATATATCAGTCTGTGTGGAATGAATGTATACATTATACAAGTTTCACTTTTTGAATGGAATTAGTGAAATAAATCAACTTTTTGATGATATTCTAATTATATGACCAGCACCTGTACAAGCCTGATTCAAGGGGGTCTCAAAAATTGTGCTTTGTTGGTATAATGTCTGATAGAATGTTAAAAAATGTCAGTGTTAAGTAAATATTTTTTTAAAATGTTGTTTTGCAATTGTTTTATTTGAAAAGCAGGACAAACAGTAATAAAATATTTTTGGCTATTTAATTTATGCAATGGTGAACAAATGGCAAAATAGGCCTACATGAACGTGTTCAGCATTCGGACTTCAACCCAGTGTTTCATTTTGTTCGGCTTCAGCTTCGGTCAAGAATTTTAATTTCAGTATAAATGTTTATAGTTTGGGTATAAACACTTACAGTAGCGATCAAAATTAAAGTGGCATAACATTTTAAAAATATTTGTCATTGAATCATTCATTCAGGAGATTCCAATAGTGAAAGAAGTCTTTATGAAGTGAGTCATTGATTTTTTTTTTTTATTATTTTGTTCAAATTAATATATATTTTTAAAAATACTTAAGCAATGAACATTTTGTCAGAACCACTAGTAAATTTAGTTTTTTAATCTTTTTTTTTCAGAATCATGAGAGAATCGTGATTTCCAATTTGTATATAAAAAAAAAATGTGATTCTCAATTTATCCAGAATCGTGCAGCTCTAGTTTACATGTTGTTATTATTGCATATAATTCATTAAAATAGAAGTTTAATTTAATAAAGTACAAGTTCATTTCTAAATGCACCAACATTTTTATGTATTTTGTTTTTCAGTTGAATAAAATACTATTTTTCCCTATATATTTCATCATTGAGGATTAATAAAAGTGTTCCCGTGGTTCAGTGGTAGAGCATTGCGTTAGCAGCGCAAAGGTTGTGGGTGCTATTCCCAGGAAACACACATACTGATAAAATGTATAGCCTGAAAGCACTGTAAGTCACTTTGGATAAAAGCGTCTGCTAAAATGCGTAAATATAAAAAAAAGTAGTCTAAAAATTAGGGATGGGTCACGATTTCGAATATTCGAATATTCTATTTAATTATAGAATATCGATTAGGTTGTGCGATTATTTTCTAAAGGAGTACCAGGGCTTGACAATAAAGACTGTCCGATGGTGTGAAGGACGCTCGGATTTGTCACTTGCCAGATCGGGCCACTGCAGGTGGTCACTAAATTGTATCATTTGCATGCGTTTTTAAGCCTTGTTTGTTTACAAATGTAAGCGATTCAAAAGCATTTGGGCGCGAAAGACAACTCCTTTCAGTACATGCGCGCTGTGTTCTGTTCTGTGTGAACAGCGCGCGAGCCTGTTCTGTCTCTGACACGCGCGAGCTGCCTGAACGGGCAAACACATGAAGTATGTCTAACTAGCCCTCTTGGCAAGTAACTTTAGCAATAATTAATATATATTGAATTTATATACTGGAGTACAGATGCACAGATCAACAGGATATTTATTTGTTTTATTTTAGAGCATCTTCTGTTCCGTGCCTGCACACAAACTGCACTGTCGGCACTCGGGCGCGGCACACAGAGTGTGAGCACTAACCACGCCGGAGAACGGAACTTCTGATACGTGCAGCCTGATTGCGTGAACAATAGACCTGTTAAGCAATATATTGTGAGAGGGCCGTTTGCTACTGCGTCCCAAACAACTCAAAATAATAAACCAAAGTTAACAAAACGATGCACTCCACAGAGTGCTTCTCTGCCGCCTTCACGTGCTGTTTCCCATTAATGAAGCCGTGACGAGCTCCCTGCATTTAAATTATTAGTTTTTTGCTGAAATAATAACGTAATATTCCACTGGTTGATATATTATATTTATATGCAAAATATGTGTGTTGTTTTTCGTGTTAAATGTGAAGAATGACAGGTTGGATGCCACACTTATTATTATTTTTGGCAGAGTATACAGGTGTAATTTTAACTTCAGGCAATGTAACATGATTTTATGATCGTATTTTTGACTTTATTCTTAAAATATTATGACGTTAATTATTTAGTTATTTATTTGAGAAAGATAAACTGATCAAACGTGCGCTGGCCGCTTGGTATTTAAAAAAACAAAAACTTGAATTTAACAAAAATAAGATGTTCCAATCATATTTCTAAATTAAATTAATAAAGAAAGGAAACAAAATAATGACCAATTTGCTATTAAAAACCAAAACTGAACTATTTAAATGGCTACAACAGCAGCTTTGTAACGGAGAGGAGATAGTGAGACACGGGCTCAGACTCAGGCGGAGAATTCTGAGAATATATTCTGCTCTATATTCCTTCCCTTGTTTCAATTCAAAGTTCACCGAACTAATTGTGAACAACACTCCCGTCTTCTTCATTGTTCATTTAATATATTTATATACATGAAATTCAGGCGGTTCACAATATGTTTTAGCACGTTATATGTTTTACGCCTAATATTCATTGATGCATTAATCAGATTTATTCTTTTTAATAATATGAATGTTCATGCACATTTTTTAAAAAGAAATGTCCTAGCCTTATGAGCAGTTGATAATCGACGGACTGTTCTGTTAATAAATGCCTCCTTCGGTTATGTTATATTAATATGTTTCAGCACTCATACTTTACAACCATTAATTTTCTTGGGTTAAGATAGACTATTCTCTAATTAATTAAACAGTTTGTTATCATACAGATTGAAAGCCTGGATGGTCTCTCTCCCCCTCTCTCTCTGTGTGTGTGTGTGTGTGTGCGCGCGGGCGTGGGTGGGCGGGTACATGCGTGGGAGGGGTGCGATTTTCGAATAGTAATCGAATAATACTTTTGCTTAAAATGCCCATCCCTACTAAAAATCTTGTCTCATGAGATAAGTGTCTCGTCACACATGTATACGTTAAATAAGCTTTCCTGTAGCTCAACTAGTAGAGCATGGCACTAGCAACACCAAGATCATGGGTTCGATTCCCAGGGAAAGCAAGAGCTGATAAAATGTAGAAACTGTAACTTGAATGCAATGTAAGTCGCTTTTACCGTTACCCCACGCAGAGAACATCACGTGACGGATTGCGCGAACGTTAACTATTGTAATTTAACCAATATTAATCAACTAAAACTGATTCAAATATACAGAGATTGCGAAACAAATTTCCATGACTTTTCCAAAACTTTGGGTTAATTTATTTTTCCAAAACTTTTCCAGGCCTGGAAATTGCCATTTTAAAATTCCATGACTTTTCCAGGTTTTTCATGACCGTACGAACCCTGTAACAGGGTAGGCCCTGTTCTGCTGCTGCCTATTAAGTTTATTTTAGTAACATTGTAATTTCTTTTTTCTCAAAGGTCCCTTGTACGCACAATTGTGCACTGTTTGCAGTGCTACAAGCCACAGGAGAGCCTCCCTGTTCACCTGGCCAGGGTGTGCATGAAAAAAAGCACACCAGAAGAAAGAGCGGAGCAGGTGAAGAAAGCCAGGGCTTCCAGCAGAGAGTGGATCCGGAAGAACAGGACCTGGGATTATGAGCAGCTCTGTCAGCTCCTGCCTGACAGACGCTCTCGGATCACCATGGTCAAGGAGCTTCTTCACCGTGGTTTCTTCATCATCAACCAGCCCGAGGAGTATGAAATGGTCTTGGACCCTGAAGGTGACTTGGCCACTGTTGATGCTGCCACAACCGCCCAATCCTCCGGAGATCCTCAAACCATGTCTGCTTCTGTGAGGATAAAGATGAAAGAGGCAGGTCTGCATGACAAGTTCCCTGCTCGGTCCAAGCTCCTGTTGAGCTTTAAAAAGTACCTGACTGTGTCAAGGAAGGTCCCCAACTGGCAACAGGAGGTAAGATCTTTTTTCACTTCTATCCTCCGCATACAATTTCCCAAAACGATGGGACCAGATTGTTTATACCTGCTGTAGAATAGGTCATTTCAGCATGACACTCGTTTTTAATACTAGGAGAAGATCCTTCTGTTCTCTCTGTCAAACCACTTTATCTCTAAAGCATGTTTTATTGGGTTGTGCTGGTTTTTACATTTCTTTTTAATTCAGTTAACTTTTTTTGAAGAGATTTTAAGCCAAATACAGTTTATAGCAGGGGAAAAAACGAATATGTGACCCTACACCACAAAACCAGCCATTGAAAGCTGAATAAATAAGCTTTCCATTGATGTATGGTTTTGTTAGGGTAGGACTACATTTGGCTGAGATCTGGAATCTGAGGGTGCAAAAAATCAAAATATTAAGAAAATCTCCTTTAAAGTTGTCCAATGGAAGTCCTTAGCAATGCATAATACTAATAACAAATTAAGTTTTTATATATTTACAGTAGGAAATTTACAAGATTTCTTCATGGAACATGATCTTTACATAATATCTTAATGATTTTTGGCATAAAATAAAAATCTATAATTTTGATCCACAATGCATTTTTGGCTATTGCTAAAAAATACACGTGCTTCTTATGACTGGATTTGTGCTCCAGGGTCACAATTTTTTTCTCACCATAAAATTAGCCACAGAAGCTGGCATGGTGTTAAACACAAACAAACTAGCCGTAGGTCTTCTCGCTTTCATGATCTTAATGCTGACATTTCTTCAAAGGTTGACAAGGTGTCCCGTTTCCTTCGGTACTTGCAGCCCACTGGGAGTGAGCCATCTCTGGACTTCCTGACAAAAAGCAGAGAGACCCGGGACTTTCTGACGGCACTAAAGCGCACAGACATGTGTCCAGCCGCCATCCTCTATTACATTAAGAGCATGAAAAGGTTCTTGGAGTACTTGACGCTAAGGCTGGATTTAAAAAAAAAAGACCCTCAGCTGTGGATAAACTGCCAGAGTTACACTAACATGCTGAAGACTCTGCGGAAGACTCTATTCAAGACACATGATTTGAGGTTAATGGCTTTTTATGTTTGTTTTGCATTGCCATTTTTTACTAATGTTTTGTTGTTTCCTCGCATCTTCTTTAATAATCTGCTTTGTTTGCTACGTTTAATCCAAACATAGACTCTATGGCACTCACTGCATTAAAGATTGCCAGAAGATTTTGAGAGTGGCAAAGCCAGACTTCCTGAGGATCTATGAGAATCTGCTTACGGGGAAAGAGGTCTCAAATACAGAAAAGACGTTGTACCGCTATTATTGTGAGGCACTCTTGATCTTCCGTCACATGCAGCGTCCAGGAGCTTTGGAAAGCTTTACAGTAAGTTCATCTGTTTCTAGTTTGTATTCATGATATGCTGTAATATTTATATTTACATTTCATAAAGTTAAAATTAGTGATCGACCGATTATTGATTTTTTTTTTTATAACCGATACCAATTATTTGCATGTTTATGTAACCGATATGCAGAACTGATATTTATTTACTGTTATAAAGTAAATAAATAACAGTGAAGTAAGTCCATTCTTCACTTTGGTTTTTCCTCCTTTCAGTCATCTTAACAACAACAAACAACTGTTGAAAATTAACATTCTTTCATGTCAAATTTAATCTTCAAATTACAACAATGATAACATTTTATTTATAACAAGCATCATCAGCAACACTATTAACAGTAAGCAAAATAATGTCTTAAGTTTTCAAATGGAGAAAATAAAGGGCAGGAGTCATATCAACTTCATTTTAAACTACAGTTATAGGTTTATAAGCTGTTTAATAGGCTAAAGAGTGAAGAATAATTCACTGGATAATGTCAATTCACTGAACAATATTCTCTGGAATATTGAAATAAGCTATAACAAAAAAAACATTGTATTTTATTGCATTTCTTAACTGGCATGTTTTATCAGAATTAATAAAATGTTTTTGTCATGTTAAATTATGGAAACTGCTGACAGCGCGGTTTATCTATTTACACAGAACTATACTCAAACTGCGATCGCTTGCGGAGATAATAAATAATTAATTTCGATAGAGATGTATTTATTTTTAGATTTTAGTATTTATTGGCGAAATAATGGTTCTATAGTAAATGATAATATAATTTAGCGTGTTTCAAACAAGTTAATCTTAAGTTTCATGCGGTGGCCGTGCTGGAGCTTCTCCTGAGTGAACAGTGCCCACTGCTCCAAGTGTGTGTGCACTTGGATGGGTCAAATGCAGAGAACACATTTCACTGCTGGTTATACTCTGTATAATTGTGTATGTGACAAATAAAAAAAAAAATGATATTTTTAAAATTATATATTTTTTACATAACCGATTATGGTAAAATGCA
The DNA here is from genome assembly GCA_027564155.1 of Gymnocypris eckloni scoliostomus. NCBI lineage: Eukaryota > Metazoa > Chordata > Actinopteri > Cypriniformes > Cyprinidae > Gymnocypris > Gymnocypris eckloni. The sequence continues at coordinate 4,520,189 of CM050415.1, read as the reverse complement.
TAAATATCGAAAAATATTGGTAAACCGATATATCGGTCGATCTCTAGTTAAAATTACATCAAGTGTGCCTTTTTTCAAAAATAAGCATGCTTATAAATGTAATATTGTTTATTGAACTGTTGTATAAAATCAATGTTAATATTAAGAGACTTAAGTTTTAGGCACCATATTGCCTGTTTTTGCTACATTTCGCCAACAAAAAATTATTCCAAGCGGCTACATCACTGGTTTAATTTGTTTGGTAACAGCATAAATGTGTATTATCGTAATTGACTGATTAAATGTAACAATTTGACTCAAAAGATGTACACTTATAGAAAAGAATGCTTTATTAAAGGTAAAATCTATTTAAACAGAAAGATTAATTAATCACTGATGTGAATTGACCACACAGAATATGTAGAATATCAAAACTGCAGCTGTCCATGGTAGTCCCATATCAGCACAATAACACACACTGCAAAAATCGTAAGTTATCGTTATCAATTTTTTTTTATAAATATTTAAATATCGCACACCCCTAGACGAGACACACACCTGCAGTAATATGCAGATTAGAAACAATGGCAGGGATGAAAGCATTGCATTTCTGGGGAGCCGAGGAAATAGTTAACGTTGTCTGGACGAAATTGAAGGACGAAAACAAAGTAACGGGGACATTTTAGGCCCATCACAAAATTTCGGGGGGGGGGGGCACAATTCTTAGCGAATAATGGAAGTTGCATGTAAATGGGAGTGAAGAGCTTTGCTCTTGACATGTACAGGTCATAATGTGATTAAGTCCGCATTATTCGTGCACATGTAAACATAGTCAATGTTGCAGGATGCTGACTGGGTGGAGAGGATTTCACAAGGTGGCAGGGTGGTGATTGGCGTTTGGAAGGAGCAATCTCCAAGTATGCAAATCGCCTTGACACAAGATGAGGAAACTGTAAGTTTTAGTATGTTTCAAAGAGTATATTGCATACCCACCAGTGTTTTACATTCAATAACTCTTTGGTCTTTTGCCATAGTGCTTTCAGCTGTACTACAAGCAGATCAGGCCTAAGAACATTGGGATCAAAAAATTCTGCCAAAGTTTTTTTACTTCGATGTCCGGTGAGGCTGTTCGCAGTGTCTCACAAGACATGACTCGCCTCCATGAAATGTACGTACCTATACAGATCCGTGTGTGTAAATGGATACACTTTATTATGCCTTGTCAGTCACAATCATATCACAGTTAACATTTCATGTCACGTTTTCTTTCTGCAGGTATAAGCTGGCCCCTTTCAGGAGTCAGGATGTACGGATGGCTGTTGATACTGCTGCACAAAAGCTCCCAGCGGACAAACGTGAGACTGTGAATCATTACCTGGGCCATAGCGCTGATGCGAACAGAAAGCCACAGCCTCAGGATATTGTGGATGCAGCTATGCTGCTGGACTCCTTAAAGGGGTAGGTCTCTTCACCCAACAAGCATGTATAACACATCACCAACAATTTGAACAGCTGATTAGCAAGTTGTACTCATTTTTATTATATTTTAAACTAGGATTGTGCTAGTTTAATTAATCGAAATACAGTTTCAATTTCGGCTTCCAACGATTATGAAAATCAAGATAAAACGATTATTGTACCCTTTCCAGTGGTGCGTTTTCGCTCTTCCATAAAAGCCCAAACTTAACTTCCAAATCAGTATAATTATGTCACGTGATTTTCGCAAAATGAGACGTGCTTGATTTATTCATGTTGATTTAAATTTGTTCTTGGTTTTTAAAAGTGCGAAAAAGAACTTGTGCTGTTTTGTGCATGCGTTTCGACACGGAGCAGAACACAGACATGTAAAGTAAACTTTTAGCATAAACTATCTAATACTCTTAAAACGTGTCAAAACGCGGCACTAACCCTCGTCAGTTATGCCTTAAGTGAACGTAAACATTTGGGAATAAAAATACGTGCAACTCTTAAAGTGACAGCTTTGTATTAATCAAACAATAAAAGGCCGAAGGCGTTTTGTAGCTTTAATTTAATTCTTACTGTGAAGACTGCTGTTTTATTTTACATTTTGATTATTCAATATCTGTAGACTGTTAGCTGAATACTTAACATGCATTAACAACTTGGACCATTTTTCAATAATTTGATGACTTTTTTACTTATTAGCCTAGTATTCTGCTGTGGTATTGAAATTGTTTATTTACAGCCTTATTTACAGATGTATGTATTGCTATCTTTAAATTAATCACTTGTATAAAGTTTTGGTCATATGACCCACTAATAATAGTTAAATATACGTGATTCAAATATTGACCAAAATAATCATGATAATGATTTTTGCCATAATTGAGCAGCCCTATTTTAAACATTGTTTTCTTCACTTACACAGCACTTCCTTGGATGATGACACCTCTTTGGCTGAACTGAGTACTGCTGGAACCAGTACACATGCTTCATGGAAAGACTTCTCTGCCTTTCTGGACAGATTTCCGGTTTCACTGGAGGGCAAGCCACCGACCAAAAAACGGCGGGTCGAATCAGGGTTTCCTGAAGACCGTGTCTTTTACGACAAGTGGAGAACTACCCAGTATACCCGGAGAGAGGAATATCTGCTGTGTGAGTCTTCAATGCATTAATACAGCACTGACACTCATTAACTCGACACAAAATAGGTCATTAATTCATTGTGACAATGACATTCTTTCTTTCAGCACACTTCACACACCGCAAGCCATCTGCCTCAAAGGTGGCAAGGCTGATTGCGCAGGAAGGTTGGAAGGCCAACTGTCCAAAGCCAGAAGAAATCGAACGGCTGTGGAAACCAGCGCCCACAGGCACCATTGAGGCAGATGAGGTTGTAATAAAATGTGTGTCTAAGCAGGCCTGGAAAGGCCTGGCCGTCAGGGACTTTGGTGCTGAGGAGGGTCTAGGTAAGAAACCTATTAATTTTCCTTGTACATGGAGAAATTACCATCACATAGTTATAAATTTTAGCCACCGTTAGCTGCACCAAGAACTAAAATGTGACCCTGTACCACAAAATGCTATTTTTTTACATTATTTAGATGTATACACCATTGAAAGCTGGATAAATAAGCTTTCTATTGATGTATGGTTTGTTATGATAGGAGAATATTTGGCCGAGATACAACTATGTGAAAATCTGCAATCTGAGGATGCAAAAAAATCGAAATATTGAGAAAATCTCCTTTTAAAGTTGTCCAAGTGAAGTCCTTAGCAATGCATATTACTAATCAAAAATGAAGTGTTGATGATATTTATGGTAGGAAATGTACAAAATATCTTGACTTGACATCCTAATGATTTGTGGTATAAAATACAAATTTCATAATTTTGACCCATAGTGTATTATTGGCTATTGCTACAAATATACCAGTGCTACTTATGACTGCTTTTGTGGTCCAGGGTCACAATTAATGCATAGTTTGCCAGTGCATGTATTGTGTATTTAGTTTTCCTTCTGATATAAAAATTTAATGTTCTCTTGATTATAGGAGTGGTTGCAACCCGACCATTTTCTAAAGGCGACATTGTGTGCGATTACCACGGAAAGGTAATCAGAGCAGCCGAAGGGATGGCCATGATGGAGGGACTTCATGACGACTCCAGGTACCTGTTCTTCTTCTTCAAAGCTGGACAGAGAGACCTGTGCATCGATGCAAAGACTGGCTGCGACTGCCACCCAGATACAGACACAGTTGGCAGAAGAATTAAATGTTGTTCTAAGAGGCCCAACCTGGAGCCCCTTCACTGTGTGATGAAGGTAAACGGAGAGGACAAGGATGTCATCCTCTTCAAGGCGCTGCAGGACATCAGCATCGACACACAATTCAAATTTTACTCTGGAGTAATAAGAAAGTCTTTCCTTGGCCTGGACCTGGACTGGCTGGATGAGTAGGCCGGATGGCAGGCCAGCGAGCTAGTGCTTTCAATTGGCTGGTGGGGCAAATAGCCTTGGACCAGTAGCACCAAGCCCAAAATCAGGCTGAGTTTCTACTGTAGGACCAGTGCTTAATCAAAATGTCCTCAACATGCAACGGCATGCAACCTCATCTCACCAACAAGATGTTTTCTCACATTGGAATCTAGCAAGATTGCAAAACAAACGTGATAATTATGTTTGCCTTGTTTTTTCTTCTTTTTTTTACTTCATTAAAAGCAACAATATTTTACAATACAAACAATGATACAATAATTCATTTGGGCCAGGACTGCTCTTTAATCATGCACAAATTATGTGGTATTTACTGTTATTTCTCAAAAGAAAGAGGACACACATACTTAGTCATTTGTTTCTGTTTATTTGTAATCGCACATAAAACACTGGGGCCAAAAGCATGCACATTAAAAACATTATTTCTACATTTTCTTGTGTACATCACATTTCTTTAGAATTATAGTTTTTATTACTCCATCAAATTAGATGATCTGAGGAGCTTTGAAATGCGCTCTCCAGTCCCAAAATAGTGTTATTTCAGCCAGCTCAACAGAGAGAGATCCCAAACAAAAAACTGGAGTTGTGGTATATTTTATGACATGAGAGCTAAATATGGATGTCAGGCAGTCCAGCATAGAGACAAGATGTATTGACGGGTAAAATATGTAACAATACAAAGAAAACATTGTGAAATATGATTTGTCTGATACCCGTGGGGACCTGGGGTAGAATAGGTTCCTAGCACCCCCTTGCTGATTATAAGAGGCGACCTCTTTTCCCCAAGGCAACTAGTCTGGGAGCACAATAGCCTGTTATTTGAGGAACATGTATGCTGTAGCTGCTTCAGGTCTAACGCAATAAATTGGCTTTGAATTCACTAAGACGGAGGTTGGAAAGACCTGGTAACCCTGAAATGATGGATGATAGCACAATCATTGGATGGTGACTCAGTGGATGTGTTTACACTCCAAAAAAATGCCAGAGATACATATTGCTAGTATCACAAATAACAAACTCAACATTTGCAGTAAAGAAAGACATTACAGGCATAGCGTAACAGTTAAAGATGTTAAAACACTATGGTCTGGACAAATCCTAGTAGACTGCTTCAAAAAAAGCCATACCAAAAACACCTTGCATGCAAGTATGCTGGCAAATGATACAATTAAGGCATTTTATCTCTCATTCTTGAGAGTACCATGACGCATTCGCATGCGTCATGGTACTCTCAAGAATGGCAACGGATTGTGACATGGAGGAAAAGAGATGTTGAATAAAACATTATTTTAGTTTTCTTTGTAAATCGAGACCAGATTTATATTTTGTTTTTTAAATAAATTGTATGAAACATATTCCATTGTTGTCCGAACCTCGATGAATCTGTGTGCATAGTGTACTTGATGTACAGTGCCTTGCGAAAGTATTCATACCCCTTAAATATTTTCACGTTTGTTGCTGCCTTACAGGTGCATCTCAATAAATTAGAATGTTGTGGAAAAGTTCATTTATTTCAGTAATTCAACTCAAATTGTGAAACTTGTGTATTAAATAAATTCAGTGCACACAGACTGAAGTAGTTTAAGTCTTTGGTTCTTTTAATTTGTTATGATTTTGGCTCACATTTAACAAAAACCCACAAATTCACTATCTCAACAAATTAGAATACTTCATAAGACCAATAAAAAAAAAAAATCAGTGAATTGTTGGCCTTCTGGAAAGTATGTTAATTTACTGTATATGTACTCAATAGTTGGTAGGGGCTCCTTTTGCTTTAATTACTGCCTCAATTCGGCGTGGCATGGAGGTGATCAGTTTTTGGCACTGCTGAGGTGGTATGGAAGCTCAGGTTTCTTTGACAGTGGCCTTCAGCTCATCTGCATTGTTTGGTCTCTTATTTCTAATTTTCCTCTTGACAATACCCCATAGATTCTCTTTAGGGTTCAGGTCTGGTGAGTTTGCTGGCCAGTCAAGCACACCAACACATGGTCATTTAACCAACTTTTGGTGCTTTTGACAGTGTGGGCAGTAGGGATGCGCGGTATACCGGTACTGTAAAACTACCGGTATTTATTATATTTCAAACGGTACGATATCATAATTTTGCATAATTCGGTATTTCATACGCTGCTGTTCCAAAGTTCACCTGTAGGTGGTAGTGCTTCTCAAATCGCTGCGCATCCGGTAAATGTGACACCAGAACAAGTGAACAAGACGATGAATCAAACAGATTAAACTATTAACAAACAAACAAATGAAGAGAACAGTAGAAGTGAAATATGGCATTACTTTGCATACAAAACAGATGATAAAGGTGAACAAACTGACCACGGGAGGCAATACATCCAATCTGGCTAACGTTAAGCATTGGTCGCTTGCTCATCCTGATCTTTTCAGAGAATTAGAGATCGACAGGTTAGTAAGTGCATCATAAATTCATAATTGTAAGTTTTATTCACAACTTTTTTGCGTGTTTTAAAGGTTTTCCGCTTAAATGTTTCATTCAACGGTGGTCAGACGTGCGCTTTTTCTGAGCCCGTAACGTTACACCTGAAGCGCGTGCACGGAAAAGCCTGCCTAACATGCCTGATAACTGAACCAAGTTATCTTTTGAGCCAATACTGTCAAAACATAAAGTTTATGTATAGACTCATTTGGTTATATCTAACAGGAAAGTAAACAGCCGAGACAAACGGATGCGCCTGTGTATTAGAAACGCGCGCAGGTCTTAAAGGGACAGTACTAAACATGCCGCCGACTGTAATTAAAGGGATAGTTCACCCTAAAATTGTATTTCTATCATTATTTACTCACTCACATGTTGTCCCAAACCTGTATTAATTTCTTTCTTGTGCTGAACACAAAATAAGGTATTTTTAAGAAGGTGGAAAACCAAACAGTTGCTGGTCCACATTGACTTTGATAGAAAGAAAAAAATCATAAGTCACTGAGGACCAGCAACTGTTTGGTTTTTACTTTCTTTAAAATATGATTTATGTTCAGCAGAAGAAAGAAACTCGTTCAGGTTTAAAACTAAACTCGAGTGAGTAAATGATGGTATAATATAAAACACTATGACAAAATCGACAGAATTATTATTTAATGCTAACTCTACAAAACACAAAGAGAAAAAATAACTCGCTACTTTTGACTGAAAAAATAATGCTTTATTAGCTACTTTAATAGGAATCAATCTATATAGTGTTTTATTTGATATTTGTTCATTCAATTTCTTGAATGCTCCTGCTAAATATGCCTATTGTACCTGAAAATAAAGCACTGTTTTATAATCTGTATATTTGTGTATTTGTAATGTGTATCTTTGTTCTTATTTTTAATAACAAAGATAAAATAATGACAAAGATTTTTATCTTCCCCCACTTTGGTCTAAATATCCACCATACGTTTTTATATTTTGTAATCTTGAAAGGATTTGTCTTTGTAATAGGGAAATTATTTTGGCTGCACTCCTCAGACAAAATAGTAAAATCAACATGACAAAGAATTGTGAAATTGTGATATTTAAAAAATAAAATAGTGATATGATATTTTTGCCATATACTTTAACTGTTAGAATAACACTTTAAAGAAACATTTGTTATATAATTCATTTACAGTATTGACATTATTATAGCACTTATAAATGTAGGTCAATAATTATTTATAAATGTTTACTAATATATGTTTAGTATGTTAACATTATGCATTAAACACATACCTAACATTAACCAAGATTAATAAATACTATATATATGATGATCAATCACTTTACATTTTTTTCAGTTCACTTATTTTTTGAGTCTGGTTATTTGTCACCTATGGTATCGATTTAGTATCGATACCGAGGTACTACATTCTGGTACCGTACCGAAGCCAAAATTATGGTATCGAACCATCCCTAGTGGGCTGGTGCCAAATCCTGCTGGAAAATGAAATCAGCATCTTTAAAAAGCTGGTCAGCAGAAGGAAGCATGAAGTGCTCCAAAATTGGTAAATGGGTGCAGTGACGTTGGTTTTCAAAAAATACAATGGACCAACACCAGCAGATGACATTGCACCCCAAATCATCACAGACTGTGGAAACTTAACACTGGACTTCAAGAAACTTGGGCTATGAGCTTCTCCATCCTTCCTCCAGACTCTAGGACCTTGGTTTCCAAATGAATTACAAAACTTGCTCTCATCTGAAAAAAGGACTTTGGACCACTGGGCAACAGTTCAGTTCTTCTTCTCCTTAGCCCAGGTAAGACGCCTCTGACAACAACTGTAGCCAAATTCCTTGACACGTCTGTGTGGTGACTCTTGATGCCTTGACACCTGCCTCGGTCCATTCCTTGTGAATTTCACCCAAATTCTTGAATCGATTTTGCTTGACAATCCTCATAAGGCTGCAGTTCCCTCAGTTGGTTGTGCATATTTTTTCTTCCACTCAACTTTCTGTTAACATGCTTGGATACAGCACTCTGTGAACAGCCAGCTTCTTTGGCAATGAATGTTTGTGGCTTACCCTCCTTGTGAAGGGTGTCAGTGATTGTCTTCTGGACAACTGTCAGATCAGCAGTCTTCCCCATGATTGTGTAGCCTAGTGAACCAAACTGAGAGACTATTTTGAAGTCTCAGGGAAACCTTTGCAGGTGTTTTTAGTTGATTAGCTGATTGGCAATGTCGCCATATTCTAATTTGTTGAGATAATTAATTGGTGGGTTTTTGTTAAATGTGAGCCAAAATCATCACAATTAAAATGAACCAAAGACTTAAACTACTTCAGTCTGTGTGCATTGAATTTCAGTTCCTTGATTATTATGCTGGAATGAGAGTATAGTTCCTAGCCATATTGGCCTAGAAAATCGCAACTTTTCATTTTCTGATAGTCTTAGTGCACGATGTAACTACAGAAGAGTCAAGCTTTAAAAAGAAAAATTATCGAAACTCTTTGTTCATTTTTAAATGAGATGCTGATGGTCTAATCCGATTCAATGATCTATGCTAAGCTAAGCTAAAAGTGATAACGCCAGACCCCGAGATCGGCTGAATGGATTTAAAAACAGTAAGACTCTACTGTATGACTCTTGGGGAGTTGTAAAATGAGCCTATTTCCAAAAAAAGTGAAGTGCTCCTTTAAAATAAGCTTTTATCTTAGAAATAGGTTTTCTCAGCAACAACGACATGACAAAAAAAATAAGTGAATCATATTTATATAAGGTTTTATTTGTGTATTTATTGAAGGGGGCGGGATCTGGCTAAAATTGTGAAATATCATTAGAATTTAAAATAATGGTTTTCTATTTTAATATACTTTATATTATTTCTGTGATGCAAAGCTGAATTTTTAGCATCATTACTCCAGTCTTCTGTGTTTTAAAACAAATGCATGCGTTCTCTGCAGAAGTCAGATATTAATGTTTGGGTGTCTGGAGGATACATCTTTGATCGGTAGATAGATACACTATATTGCCAAAAGTATTGGGTCACCCCCATCTAATGAACAGGTTTGACTACTTTAGTAATTTCCATGAGTACACATCTTCATTTTTTAAGAATATAATGATATTCTAGGGAATTGTTTGCTTCAAATTTTTTTAGCAACAGTTTGGACAGGACTCTATTCTATTCTAACATGTCAATGTATCTGTGTATAAGGCAAGGTTAAAAAAATAAATGATTGATTGAGTCAGTGTGGAAGAACTTGACTGGTCTGCAGAAAGCCAAGTCCTAATCCTAGTTGAACACTTCTGGTGTGACTTTAAATGCAGACCTTGAGCCTAAAACTTTCAGGGTTCTGTCACTTCGGTCTAGTGTTATTCATGGTTTTGTGACAGAGCCCTGATACTCCCGTCATGCCCGGGTTTCATGTGAGCGTGCGGCTTCGAGTGTGCGTGCCTTGTTTCATGTTGGAGCGTGGTGTTCGGATCCTGGCACTCATGTCTTGAGTTTCGGTTTCGTGTCGGGGTTCGGACACTTGCGCTCCACGTTCTGTCCTGTCCACGTGTGTTTTGTTGTGTTGCACGCAGTTCGTGTTTTGAATGCTGCGTGCATTCATGTTATATCTTGTGCTGTGTGGCACGCAGCTGGTGTTTTTTCATTGGCTGTGTGCTTTCGTGCTTTCATGTCTTGTGTAAACACGTGGCTTATGAGTTCTCATTAGCTGCGTGTTCAGTCTTGTTTTGCACATGGCTGGTGATTTGTTTGCTGGCCATGTGCTTGTGTTTTTGTTTTGTGTGAGCACGTGGCTTCTGTACTAGTTTTCTGTGTGCCATGTGCTCTCATGTCATTTGTCTTGACCCCACCCATCTTGTTACCTGTTTATTGATACATTTTCCCCAGCTGCTCTCCCTCGTTACCCTCCTCATTTGCTCCCTTTATAATCTCCTTGTGTTTGTAGTTCCGTGTGGGTTCGTTGCCATATGTTAGACGTCTTATGTCGTATGCATTTACATTTACATTTAGTCATTTAGCAGACGCTTTTATCCAAAGCGACTTACAATTGGGAGTACATAAAGCGATTGATCTTGAAGAGGCAAACATACAGAGGAAGTGCCAATAACACCAAGTCTCAGGCATTGTTCAAATAAGTACAAGCTAGCAAGGGAAGGAGAGAAAAATAAAGAGAAAGATTTAGATTTTGAAAAAGTGAAAGTTCAATTATTTTTTTTTATTTTTTTTTATGTAGTCAAGTAGAGTTGAAAGAGATGAGTTTTCAGTTGTTGCTTGAAAATTGGCAGGGATCCAGCATTCCGGATGGGGGTGGGAAGATCATTCCACCGGCCAGGAACGGTGAAAGAGAATGTTCTGGAGAGTGATTTTGAGTTTCTCTGTGATGGTACCACGAGGCGTCGCTCACTAGCAGATCTCAGACTTCTGGAGGGGATGTAAATTCGTAATAGTGAGTGGAAGTAGGTGGGTGCTGAGCCTGTGGTTGTTCTATATGCAAGCATCAGTGTCTTGAACTGGATGCGAGCTGCAACTGGTAGCCAGTGCAAGGAGACAAAGAGAGGTGTAACATGGGCTCTTTTGGGCTCGTTGAAGACCAGTCGTGCCGCTGAATCTGAATCAGTATGCTTTATGTCCAACCTTGTCCTGCCTTGCCAGTCTGTTTTTCCCCCTACAGGGTAGTTTTTGTTTATATTATTATTAATAAACCTCTGTTTCCCTCCTGCATTTGAGTCCTCGCCCTCATCCATTACCCGCACCTGACAAAAACTCATCACTAAACACCAATGATTTGTACATATGGTGATACACAATATGGACAAAAGTATTGGGACACCCCTTCTTTAGAAAAAAGGCACTTCCAAAACTGTGGCAACGAAGATGGAAACATAATTCATTTATTTAAAAATTGTATTTACATCTCTGTTACAACAGTTTCGGAAGTGCCTAAAATGACTGTACCCAACCCATGTGTACAAGTCATTGGTGTTTAGTCATGAGTTTTAGACTCAAGGACTGCATTTTCCCCAGAATATCATTATACGCTTAAAAATTAAGATTTATACTCATGGAAATGACTAAAGTAGTGAAACCTGTTCATTAGACGGGGGTGACCCAATACTTTTGGCAATATAGTGTATCTCTCTAAATGCAAACAAAAGTGATGTAATTTAGTTAAAGATTTTACGTACAAATCCATAGTTACAAACAACAAATCACATTTGTATTTCTTAAACTAAATAAACAAAACAACCCTACTAACAATTCTTGGTTCCCAGAACGTACTGGGAACGTTAGTTTTTGGTTCCCAGAACGTTATTTTTTATGGTTTGTTTTTGTTTAGCCAGGAAAGTTTTCTTAATGGAAATAGAACCAGGGCTCGAATTGAGAGGGGATACGTGGGGATGGCATCCCCCTGGTGGAAAAAAAAATGACAAAATGCATCCCCTCTGTAAAACCACCATCCCCTCTTACCACCCCCTTTGGATTATTAATTTTGTGTATTACTTAAATTTATCATGCACATGAAATATAAAAATTCTCTACTTCTGATCATTTACGAACTAAATAACGATGATTGGCCAATCAGAACATGGTACCGTAACAAGCTGCCTGCACACAAGCAGAAGCAATTTCGTAATTTTTCGCACAAAATAGTTAAAGCACAACTTTTGAAGTTTTTTAAGACAACAGAAGGTATGATTTTTCCTTGATTAGAATGTAAAGACATTATCCTGACATAATGTATGTGTGAGTGTGAGGGACTGAGAGACAATAGGAGAGCTGACATTATACAACTTTGAGAAATGAAGAAACGTCTTGAAAGTCCAAAAGCAGTCACTGCACGATGAAGCCCAATAGAATACAGTTAGAATATAGTTTTTATATTCATTGCACAAGCAATGTACTTTTCTGTATATCAGCACATGTGCGTGAGGCCGCAAGCACAAATCTGTTATGAGTTTTATACAACAGGGCATAGCAACATGTTTCATTCCGTGAATGAATCAGTTTTTTAACTAATCGAGTGAGTCAGTGATTCACTTGTTTCCTTTCTATTGAATCAGCTGTTTTGAACGAATCATTTGATATGAATGATTCAGTAAATAATTTATTAAAACAGGGACTTGCTGCCACCTACTGGCGGGTTTATTGTCATATTTATTTATCCATGACAGACCTAAATCTGCCAAGGTGCCAGCACAAAAACACATTCAGCAAAATATTGTTTCATTATCAATATTGACCAAAATTCCTCTATTTCAGGCCCCAGAAGGGGAAAAAAATTATAAATAATAGTTCATTTAATTAGGCTAATTTTTCATTAAATAGAATCCTTTTAAAAAATTTGACCAATTTGACTTTATAGATCTTTATAGATTGACCAATAGATTTTATTCCAACGTTCTGGGAATGTTAGAATAACGTTAGAATAACCAAATACTAACGTTCTAGGAACGTCAGAATAGCGTTATGGGAACGTTCTACAAAAACTAACGTTCTATTTCCGTTAAGAAAACTTTCCTGTCTAACCAAAAACAAACCATAAAAAATACCGTTCTGAGAACCAAAAACTAACATTCCCAGAATGTTCTGGGAACCAAGAATTGCAAGTAGGTTTGTTTGTTTTTCTGAGGGAAACATCTACTCAAATAAATAGCGGCCGTTTTCATTCGTGAAACCCATTAAATTGTAATAGAAATTGGACTGTCTTTTCCAGTAAATGTGTGGTACATTTATCGAAAAAGACACACAGACAACGACTTTCCGTCATCAGTGCCGTTACAGCAGTGTGACATCATTGCTAATGGAGCCAATCCGCTCTGTTTGAGTTTATTTTGTTAACGTTACTTAAAAAGAGACCAATTATAAAATTATTCTTAATATCTTCATTATTCATATTTGTATGGAAAGTAGTGCATTGTCACAGGTTTGACTGCGAGCGCGTGATCTCCCTCTCTTTCTCACACACTGCGACATAAGAGACTCATAAGCCTTTACAACTGTATGAAATCGGTCATACCTCATTTTGTAACAACAACAATTATAATAGAACATAATAATAACAATAACATTATTCTTAAGAATGAAAAGGCATCTGTGGCTTATTTGTTAGTGGGCTGTAAGGTCTCAAATACATTGCTCTGCAATCTTCTCATCTTGCATTATCAGATGATATTACACAATCATCAGAGCCTTTATAAACTTTGGGAATGTATACAATTAAAATAATTATTCTCTTCTCTCTTTGTCAGTGTCGATTGCCGTCTGATTGTTGTAAGTGAAAATAGTAGCAGTCAACCTGCATCTCTGATTTGCCAGTTTCATCATAACATATTAGTTTATCAATAATTCCTTATGAAACTGAAAACATTTTCATTTTGTACAGACATCTCTCCCTCATATTCTGTCCTCTTCTTCTTTTCTCTCTTTTGCTTGTGTCTACAGCTGCTACATACACCACAAAGGCTCTTTTAAGAGCAACATCACGAGAGTGTCTTTGGCTTTGTAAGTATATATTTTGACTGACTGTCAGATACCTCTCAGTATTTGAGTTTAGATCAATTAAAGCAACATCATGCAGCATGCTAGTAATGTCTTAAGAAGAAAGGGATAGTTCTTAAAGTAATAAAAACATATCTGATCTGCCAGTTTTTATAGTAACATACTAATATTTATTTATTTGACTATTCTGTTCATCAATACAGACCCATGTATTATTTAATAGTGAAATTAACAGTTATTTCTTCATCCACTTTTCCTGCAAACAAAAGTGGATAAAATGTCTGAGAATGTATCACTGGCATCCTTTGCAATAAGATGTTTTTTAACTTCTAGTCACATTCTTAAGAGTTTTACTTTAGATTTATCTTTAACATTCATGTTAGCATAATAAGTCATCAGTCATTAAAGCCTGATGACATAAGTCATAAGTGCCTTAAAGACATGCAAAGGGTTGTTCTTCTAAAATTCAATAATAGTATCCTGCATTTATGACTGGCCGTGCTCATTTTAGTGAACAATGACTGCTGAAAATTGCATATATTTTTAATTCATACAGATTTTTGCAATCTCTCACTCATAATCAGTAACTTTTGTTTATTTCCTAATCTTCTTTCTTCTGCTTTTGTGTCATCGGCACCTACATACAACTTAAAAGCTCTTTTCAGAGCTACAGTACAGAGCGTGCCGTTGGCTTTATCTAGTTTTAGATTAATTAAACCTACATTGTGCAGCAAGTCATGAAGCGAATAAATCGTGCTATTCACGCGTAGTTGGATGCTTGAACATTTAGAGTTTACTGGCTTCATTCGCACGTGAAATTCACTACACAACAGACGTGAATACGCGTCATGGGAGGGGCTTCTGCCAGGCAGCTCTAGTGTAAAATAAACACATTACCTCATCAGTGAAAAAATAGTTGTAAAATACGGTGAATAATCTAAATTTGCCGGCTTTAGCTAGCTTGTCGTGTCGATATGTATATATATACTGTATATAGCTCAAATTGAGTAAAGAGCATTTTTTACAACTTACCAGATTGTCCGACCTCCTCACTCACTTTCTTCCTAGCAAGATCCTTTTTATTCCTGTTTTTGTAAAAGATATCCGCCAAAGTTCAGTTTTTCAACTCGTGCGATTCGCGTGTCAAACGCCCGAAACGCTAAATTCGCGCCGCCTCATTCACGCTAATAGTGCCGCAGGATTGCAAGTTACTTTGCATTGACTTAACTTGTAAATCATTTGCGCGTAACGCTTCATTCGCGTCTGATGTGAAAGCACCTTCAGTGTCTAAAGACATTACATTTATGATCCTGTTCTATCAATTTATATTTAACACGTTCATAATGTGTTGATTTGTAAATATATATATATATTTATTTAAAGACTAAAGTTATTAATCTCTTAAGATACTTTAAAGACTTAAAGTTATTTAGCACATATCTATCAATACAGATTTATGCAATATCATTTCCTCCTTTTGCTTGTCTTTAAACAGACCATTGGCATCCAATGCTCTAAGCTGTTTTTTTAACCATCAGGCACATTCTTAGTGTTTGACTTTGGATTAATCTTTGATAGGCTACTCATGTTAATTCATAGCGTAGTTCAACAACGTACATGCAATATTTGTTAAGGACATATTTTGTATGTCTCCCTGTATCTGACACACCCATTTCAGGGCTGGATGAGTTTAACCAGGTGTGATAGATGAGGGAGACACAGAAAATGTGAAGTGCTGGGGGTGTTCGTAGGACCGGTTTGAAAACCACTGTCCTAAGGTATAGTTTGGGGTTCATACCTAGAAAAGTTGTACCTTGAGTTAGGTCTAGCTGCAGGTAGGTTTAAAATAGTAATCAACTGTATTAAAATCTATTTTGAGATAACTGTCAACTATGTCAATGGAACTGATGCAAAAGTATTTTTTATCTGATTTTATTACAAGATTTAACAAAATTCCAAGAAACTAAATTGCCAGGTGCCCCATTGCTACCATGTGTAATGAGTTTAAAATGTATCATTTATATTTATGAATTATAACCAGTATTGCCCCTTAATGGAAAGTTAATTTCTGTCCATGGGGCCCAAAGAATTTGCATGCGTGCTTGTGTTTTATAAGTGTATGTGTGAGTGTGGTTTGTCTGCGCGCATTTTATTTGTTTTCAGCATGCAGTGGTAAAAAAAAAAATGTATTTCAGATTTTCTAATTCATATTAAAATAGTTTAGAAATTAAATTAGTTTACGTATTATTTATTTAACTGCTCATGTAATCTGATTTTCACGCTCCTAAAGCCACATTTTTTGTTTCTTTGTTACTTTTACAGATGACTGAGGTGGATGAAGAAGAGTAGAAGACGAGTACAGATGAAAATGATGATCAACATTGTGTAGTTAGTAGTAGTCATTTATAGTTCTAGGTAATGTATAGTTAATACTGTCATTTATTTGTTCATGCTGTATCGTTGCTTAATGTGCTTGCACCTGTGCATGTTTATTTTTATATACTTGATAATTAAATGTTTTGGAATTATTTCATGGCTTATGGTATTTTACATCAACAATAAAAAATATGGATTCTGGACTGATTTATTTATATAGATTTATTGATTTATCAATAACTACGTATCAATGCAGAAAAAGGTAAGAATTAATAAACATGATGAATTAGTTTAGGTTAGAATAACGTTATTCTAACGTTCCCCTAACGAACATCAGAATAACGTTCTATAAACCAGAAAAAAACGTTCTATTTCCGTAAAGAAAACTTTCCTGGCTAACCAAAAACTAACCTTAAAAAAGAACGTTATGGTTTCACTGAGCTCATGTCGGAGTGTTGAAACTTGAAAACATGATGAAGATCACTGTAAATCCTACTGGAATTCCCAGAGTTGTTGTGTGATCCATCAAAATCTCAGAGATATAATTAAGATTTTGATGGATCACACAACAACTCTGGGAATTCCAGTAGGATTTACAGTGATCTTCATCATGTTTTCAAGTTTCAACACCTAATAATCAGTTCTCGGTTGAAACCGACGCCGCTGCCACTCACAAAAATATCAAATATTTTTATCTTTGGCGGTGCCTGCCGCGATGCGCCGTGCTCGTGGAAGCAGCAGGATTTTGGGTGTATTGGGCACAGCCTCAGCGCCGCCAGCAAAACCGCCCGCGTTTTTCCGCTTGTCTCCCATTGAAAATGAACTAGACGCTCACAGCTGCAGCATCCCTTTATGGTTCTCGCGGTTATCGGCCTGTCATGTTACAACTCCATTCACCGTAGTAATAACCCTTTGCTGAAGGCTTTGAGCAGAACCCATGGGGAGATTTCATAGCACGAACCAAACCTGAATCCAATGTTCGCTTTATGAAGAATCTGTATCCAAACACGAGGATTCCCACCTGAACAACACTGTCCTTCTGATCAGGTCTCGAGCAGAACTGAGGTATAGCACTTCTGATTTCACTAATGTGTGAATAATCTGAAAGCTTGATCAGAAATGTTCTGAATATCAGCAGCTTTTGTCATATTAGTAACGTGTTATAAATTACATTAATATATTGATGTATGATATTAAGTAGCAACAGCATGATTCCAATTTGGCCACAAAGTTGTGTCGGTGCAAGATGCAGTGGACATCTGCTCCTTCAGCAGAGCAGAGAAACCACGCCTGCCAACCATCGACAGGCTGTTTTGGGTAAATTAAAATATCTTTATATTAAATATTAAACCATTTTTCTTAAGTAGTGGAAATCCGTAGGTTACTAACCAATGTGTGTGTGTGTTTAAAGGAAATATAAGGTTTGGGTCTAGCTCTTGTTGCCTGTTTTGTATTGTTATAGAAAATTCTGACATCTTTTTTAATGAGCCAGTCCCCTCAGACATTGAGATGGAGGACACAACCCCGACATCCATGATGGTCCCAAGTAAGTGTTATCTTTTATTAAGTCTTTATATCCTGATGCAAGGCATTGTATGTAATTATCAGTTTTTACTATTACAGCAGAACATAATACAGTGTGTTAGATTAAACACCTTTCTGCCAGTAGAGTTTGTTGGGATTGTCTGCCAAGCCATAGGCAATCAGCCATGGTATGTGAATGACAGTTTTCAGTTTTATTTGATATCGCAATGGCACTCCCATATTAAATCAAAACTGTTTAATACATTTTTTTTCATCTCTCATTTGTCTTTAAGCTTGAATGAGATTTGGGGACAGGCAACAAGGATGAGACAATTACTGAAGTCGGAAACTTGGTTCTGAAAAGGAAAGATGTCGGGACTATAGGTCTCAATGAGCAGTTGGAGGCAACAGTGAGTTGACAAAGTAACACACAATAACAATAAGAAATTTATGTGAATCTTTACAGTTCTTTTTTTTTAAATTGCAAATTGCAAACAGCTGTCTTGAAGTAATTGCATTGGTGGAATGTAAGTAACGAGTAAGTATTTGTAAAGATGCGAATTTCAAATAGCCAGAGACACAGTTGTCTAGCTTGTGTTTAGTCTTAAATGGGTATGTTATGTTGTAGGGAATGATGTGTGTACAGCTAATGCATATGTTGTGGTGACCTGGTTGCCTCCATATAATCTGGACCTATCCTTTTCATTTCCAGTGAGGCTATGAAGTTATATAACATTCACAGTAGTGATCAATTTTATTTTAAACCAACTGAATGTTGTTGTTTTTTTGTATATTATTTATAGGATTACATTGCACTGAAATATGGAAGCCAGGACACTGCAATGTAAAAAGTCATTCTATAGGGTTGAAGATTTCATTAAATTTATTATGTAAACTTTATTTAACAAAATAAATGTATTTTTAGTTTTACTATTTAAAAATGTCACGAATAAAACCTACTAAACTAAAACCTAAATCAGCTAGTGAGCACGAGACACTCATGCTCTGGAGTTCCCACTGACAACCTGGAGGCAAGGCTGATCGCCGCTCTTTTTCAGTTAAGGGATATTATTTTATTAATTAGGAAAAAAACGTGTAAATTATTCAAATGGTCTACTTTATCTGATATAGGCTCATTCATAATGGTCGGCTATTTAAAATTGATTGGAGGTAATGCAAGTTCTAGTAAGTTAATGTTACTCTTGAAAAATAAATATGCTAACGTTAATTCGTTGATGTAACGTTAGCCTATAATTGTTTTGTAGATTGCTAACGTTATCTTAACCAATGGGCAACGAGCAACATTGTTTAATAATGGCTGTAGTCAGTGTCCGATCTTTGGCAACGGATTCTTATTTTGTGGCCTAACGTTAATGTTATATCCATGTCACATATTGACTCCGTACGTTTGAACTGGGGTGTTGCTCCTAAAGTATAGGAAATCATGTTTTACACCGATTAACGGCTTATGGGGTTCATTTTAAAACTATTTAACGTTAGATTTGCCGTTGAACAGTCACTGTTCAAAAAGTTGTGTTTTTTTCACACATCTGTGAGGACCTGACGTGGCGATCTGCCAGGACATTCCGCGCTAATCTAACATTACAGTAATCATTGGTATGCATATGTATCTTATTTAAATAAAGTCCCTTGAACATAATCATTCCTCATAGTTACACATCTTGTTAGGAGCTATTAATGAGATTGAACGGTCATTCTGAGCGATCGCGATCGTACGGAAGCCCTGAACTGAGTTCTTAGTTATTTTGTCTTTGTTTCAGAAAAAAAGTGATCGCTATAAATGTTAGTTATTTTTGTCTACAGAATTATTGATATTACACATTTCTATTAACATTATTTTTTTTGCAGAATTGCAGAACAGAATTTAAGAACAATGAAAAAAACATTTGCACATCTACGACACAAAATCAATAATCAATGTCCAAGTGTGCAAGACATAAAGGAACGATGGCCAGCCCTGTTTCAGCCTTGAAGTGAGTTACCAATCATATTTAGAGACCAAAAGGAACATAATGTATCTGAAAACCCCTCTCAAAACATGTAGTAATTTTTTATCTCATTCTATATTTCAGGTGAATACAGAATACTAAATTGGTCCTCATTGGATCTTCACATCACAAGCCTGCTGACAACTGTTTCGTGCTGAAGGAGGAGCACTTGGAGAAAGACTGAAAACTGAGATGAACTACTGAAGGTACAGTTTATAATGAAGCATGCAAGCCATTTGGCTATTGTTGTTTTATGTAAGGGTGAGAGGAATAGTTTATTCTTGGAGTTTTCTTCATGATCAGCAGGTAGTACTTCCCCATCTACTGTATATTAAATATTAAACGTGATGATATTTAGGTACTTAAACAAAAAAATCTGACAGGACAACAGTTCAGTGAGGTTATGTTTAGTTGCCATGAGTTCATTTATTGGATTTTCACAGAGAAAATTAAGTCATATTTATTTGCATATAAGTTCAATATAAATTATAGTAACAACTTCAGTAACAAACTATAGTAAC
This sequence comes from Gymnocypris eckloni scoliostomus, assembly GCA_027564155.1. Taxonomy (NCBI): domain Eukaryota; kingdom Metazoa; phylum Chordata; class Actinopteri; order Cypriniformes; family Cyprinidae; genus Gymnocypris; species Gymnocypris eckloni. Next base: position 4,499,889 of record CM050415.1, on the reverse strand, counting down.
AACCTTTAGTTAATTTAATGGACTTTCACAAACTATTCAATGTCATATTTTTATTCAGCAACCTCTGTTGATAGATTCAAACTGTTTAACTTATTAAATTTACTTAATCATTTTTTTAGCCCATGTGATCAAGCCAAATGGTCAAAGTAGCAAGGAACAAAATATTGTGGAGGCAAAAACTCTTAGGGAGAGGCTTTTACCGTTATGTTGCTCACCTGTTGACATTTCTTGCACCCTGTTTTACACCAATAAATTAAAGAAACCTCTCTGTGGAGGACATAACATTTTTTTTTTTTGTTAGGATGAGCAGTGTTCTGATGATATGACAAAAGAGGTGGGCATCAGTTGCATTATATAATTCCTTGGGGAACATGAAGGAGACCTCATCAATGAACTGAAAGTATGCAATCTTTATTTCAATGTACCAGAAGTGTGAATTTATTTCAAAATGATTGTTGTTTACTTCCTGAAGAGGCCATAATACTGTTGATTGGATTTCCTGATGAAACAAATTGTTGAGTTTCAGATCTTCTCTTTTTATCAATATTTTATAGGTTTTGAGGGTCACTGCTGTTTAATGTTACAGGACAATGACGACCAGATAGGAATTGAACAGCTTGTGATGGCAGTAATTGTGACCAAGACAGGAGCTTCCAATGATAGTCCAAAGGACATTGGAATTATTATTGAGGGGAAGAAAGTTGTTACAGGCCTGCTTGCTGTGTCTTCCTTGGTTTGCCGTATGCACTGAATCTCCATTATCCCAGACATCTAAAGTATACCTTTGAGGGACAGTGGTGGCCATGATGATTAGAACACAAAAAATCTCACTGGATTATTACAATTAATGGCAAAATGAATGTTTGGAAATGTAAACTGATATTTCCTACTTGCAAACTACAGCAAAAGATAGAAATAACCGACTTAAAACCATTTTTTTTTTAGCAGGTGAAAATACAAGTGTTCTAATAAGTTTGGCCCCTACTGTATTTCAGAAACTTTTCTTGGACCTGTATGTTTCAAAGCTGTCAAACAGAGTCCAGTCACTCAGGTCTAAACTGGTGTCTTAAAATAAGATGGTTTTATCTGTTCTGTGGTTCCATGTTGCCAAACAAATACCTCACATATTTGAACAATTTGTGCCTAAAAAGAGAAAAATGCCCCCAAAAAGTAACTGCATTGTGTATTTTAAACAATTGGTACCTAAAAAGGAATGCAAAAAGAGACTTTGTCTTGCAGACTTGAATTCATATTAAGTAATTGTGGATGACCGTTAATTCTGTCTGAGAATGCTAATAGATACTATTGTAACTTGTTGGCAATAAAGCAGAAGCTTGTAATAAATCTTTAAGGTCTATGTCTGTTATTCATATCTGAAAAAATATTAAATCAAAACAATTATTTTAAGTAGTATTCATTAGCATAGCGCTCCAATGAAAACAATATGTTTGTTTACATTTTACTTAATATTTTTGTGTGTGCTATTTGCTTCTACTTAATTTGAATGGCTAATTTTTAAGGAGCTCGTTTGATTAATTCTAACTCAATTCTCAATAGTAGTCCAATTCAATTAATAATATTGCTTGTAATCTGTTGCAACTATTTTATGGAGTAGATGTAGTGTATTATTTTTTACAGTGTGGATGTTGTGTGTACGTCATTTGTAATCTGGCTATTTCACTTTGTAGTGCTGTCATCAAAATTGTCTGCATTTGTCTTATCACAATTCAGAGATACCATTCCATGATGCAGAACTACTAACCATATTTTGCATGAAGCCAAAATATGTTCTTCTTAGATTCAACCAATCCATATGGGTTGGGTGATGAGAGATATGTGAAAGTTTTCAGGTTGCAAAAATAAATAGAAGTTAAAATGTTAAAGATTCTCAGTTCAGGCTTGCTGTTCAAGGTTCGCTGTTCAATGTTTTGTTCAAGTTTTGCCATTCAGAGTGTGCCGTTCAAGAGTTTAATAATCTTGCTTTATGGCTACTTGCATGATGTTCCAATTTTGCATGCTGTGACCACTTTTACTAGAAAGACCCAAATACTGTTGACTGCTGTAGGTGCATTCATGCCATTTCATAATTACAGTTATTATGGGATATCAACTTGTAAAATGCATTCATGTCCTCATTGAACTTGTAATTACAAGTTTTCTGAGAGCTTTGACTTGTACCACCTGACCACCTCAGATTCATTAGACAATATGTTTAGGCATTGATAAGTGCGATAGTTCCGGGTCTGAGTCCAAGAGTGTGAACGGCTCCAAGTAGAACGTCACGTGTTGTCATCTTGAAATCACAGTAATTACGACATAACGTGAGTGTCTTGCAGCATGTGTCTTGCATAGATTCAGAGCTTCAAAGTGTATGTAACTTAGCATATTAACAAATCTGTTTATTATTTATGTATTTTTGTTGCAGTAAGATGACAGCCAAACTTACACCTGGAACATGGGTGCTACTGAAAAACAAGGTTGGTTAAAATAAATTTGCTAAAGTTGGGACAAGTGTCAAACCCTTACTGTGCGTCCACACTGGACACGGCGAGAGCGTCAAAGTGGCCGGAAGTCATTCATTTTCAATGAGAGCCGGCGGCGAGCTCCGGCGAGAGGATGTAGTACCGACAAAGACAATCTGCATCTACCCCAACCAAAAACCGTGGATTAACAGCAATGTTCGATCAGCCTTGTCAGCGCGGACATCTGCCTTTAAATCCGGAAACAGTGACAATCGAAAACAAGCCAGTTACGATCTCAGGAAATCCATCAAAGCCGCCAAAAGACAATACAAAAACAAAGTTGAAGAACAATTCAACACCAACAACGCAAGAAGCATGTGGCAGGGCATCAACAACATCACGGGTTTTAAAGGGAATAAACCCGCCTCTCTACCGGACGAGTTTAATACTTTTTATGCTCGTTTCGAGGCTCACAACACCGCCCACACAGAGAGCGCTCCCACGGCTGCTGCAGAAGAGGTGAGTCCACTCTCCATTTATGTCACAGATGTAACCCAATCCTTCAAACGGGTGAATATCCGCAAAGCTGTGGGTCCGGATGGCATCCCAGGCCGTGTGCTCCGAGCATGCGCATTCCAACTAGCCGGGGTTTTTACAGACATTTTCAACCTTTCCCTCTCTCTGTCTGTGGTTCCCTCATGCTTCAGAAAATCCACCATTGTGCCCATACCAAAGAAAAATAAAATCACATGCTTGAATGACTGGAGGCCCGTTGCTCTGACACCCATCTTCAGCAAGTGTTTTGAGAAGCTCATCAGAGACCACATCTGCTCTGTGCTGCCTGCTTTACTGGACCCACTACAATTTGCATACCGCAGTAACCGTTCCACAGACGATGCTATTGCCTTCACCCTGCACATTACTCTCTCCCACCTGGAAAATAAGAACACCTATGTGAGAATGCTGTTCGTGGATTATAGTTCAGCATTTAACACCATAGTGCCTGCCACACTGGTTGCAAAGCTCCAGACTCTGGGACTGAACAGATCTCTGTGCAGCTGGATCATGGACTTCCTGACAGGCAGAAGTCAGGTGGTCAGAATGGGCAACAATAACTCATCTCCCCTGGTCATCAGCACTGGTGCTCCGCAGGGCTGCGTCCTCAGCCCACTCCTGAACTCCCTGTACACACACAACTGTACAACCACACACAGCTCCAATGTCATCGTCAAATTTGCTGATGACACAACGGTGATAGGCCTGATCTCCGACAACGATGAGACGGCCTACAGAGAGGAGGTGAGTACCCTGACTAAATGGTGTCAAGAGAACCACCTCTCACTCAACATCGACAAGACCAAGAGCTCCTTGGTGGTAGATTTCAGGAGACAGAGCAGAGAACACACCCATCTCCATCGACAAGACCCCTGTGGAACGGGTGAGCAGCTTTAAGTTTCTCGGCGTTCACATCACCGAGGATCTCACATGGTCTGCTCACACAGATGCAGTGCTGAAGAAGGCACATCAGCGTCTCTTCTTCCTGAGGGCGGCTGAGGAAGTTTGGAAGCGAGCCCCAGAATCCTCAGGTCCTTCTACACCTGCACTGTGGAGAGCATCCTGACCGGCTGTATCACCGCCTGGTTTGGAAACAGCACCGCTGGCAACGCAGGGCTCTGCAAAGGGTCTGCGAACTGCCCGCCACATTGTTGGAGGTGAGCTTCCCTCCCTCCAGGATATCTACACCAGGCGGTGTACAAGGAAAGCCGGAGGATTATCAAAGACTCCAGCCACCCGTCCCACAGACTGCTCTCTCTGCTGCCCTCAGGGGCGGCGTTTCCGCAGCATCCGATCCCGCACTAGCCGACTGAGGGACAGCTTTTTCCCTCAGGCTATCAGGCTAATGAACAGTCAGAAATGACCCACCCTACAACACACTCCCACTCACACAACATGCCATGCACTGCACTTTAACACCGTTCAACTGGACTACGCACACACTGCACTAATCACAACCTATCTGCTATCACTGGACACCATACAATGCACATCCACGACACTGCATATGCATAATCTGTTGCACCTTTGCACATCTATCTGCTGCTCAACCAACCAATCTGCTGTTAATTTATAATCTGTTGCACCTCACATTATTACTATGCATAGACTACATTATGTATAGATACTGTACATAATGCAGATGTGCCATACGGTGTATAATGTGTCGTTGATAATTAAGTATGTCTTTATAGTACACTATGTGTACTGAGTATATGTATGTGTATTTTACATTGTCTTCTGTACAGTCTGTAAATATGTACTGTCCATATGTAAATTGCTGTTGCTTTTTGCACTGTCTGTCCATATGTAAATTGCTGTTGTTTTTTTTGCACTGTCTGGAGCACTGTAAATGCTCCAGTGCAGTTTTGCACTGTCTGTCCATATGTAAAGTGTCTGTTTTTTTTGTTTTTTGCACTGTCTGTCCATAGGTAAATTGTCTGTTGTTTTCTGCACTGTCTGGAGCACGCTCATAAAATTTCACTCACCAAGGCACTTGTGCTGTGGTGATGTGACAATAAAAGTGATTTGATTTGATTTGATCGGCAGAGTCACGCTGCCACCATTACATTCAAAGCGGCCGTAGAAGGTGTTTAGCTCTTCGGCCAGCAACGGATCTGCTCTCACCTCTGCAGAGGAGTTATTTCCAGAGGAACAGATGGTCTTCAGTCCCTGCCACATGCATCGAGAGTCATTGAGCTGAAAATGTGACTCAATTCTCTTCCTGTATCGGCGTTTAGCAGCTCTAACTGCACGTTGGAGAGCATAGCACGATGCTTCGTACTCGCTCATGTTTCCTGACAAAATGCCGGCATTGTATGCGGCAGTTCGATGGTTAACCGCATCACGGATTGTCCTGTCCACCCACGGTTTCTGATTTGAGAATGTCCTTATTGTTACAGTTTCAGTAGCTTGCTCGGTTAGCGTGCTGACAAAGCTTAATGCTACATCTGTGAATTCGCTGACGTCAGATGAACTCGCCCGGAACATGTCCCAGTCGACGTCATCAAGAGCCGCCTGTAGCATAGCTTCAGAGTGGGAGGACCAGCGCGTCACTTCCCTCTCCATCGGGGGTTCCTTAACGATCCGTTGTTTGTATTCCGCTGTGAGGAAAATGGCGGCATGGTCCGATTTTCCAAAAGCCAGCAGTGAGTGGGCTTTGTAGGCATTTTTAAACTGTGTGTAGCAATGATCGAGTGTATTCGGTCCTCTAGTTGGACAGGATATATGCTGATGAAAGTTAGGCATGACCTGCCTGAGGTTGGCTTTGTTAAAGTCCCCTGCGATGATGGAGGCAGCGTCAGGATGTTTGTTGATATCCGCTGAGCACATCGTGGAGTTTGGACAAAGCCAAGCTAGTATCTGCCTGTGGTGGAATGTAAACAGCAGTAGCCATAATCGATGAAAACTCCCGGGGCAGATAGAATGGGCGGCAGATAATGGAGAGATGTTCCAGATGAGGCGAGCAGGAACGCGACAGAATGGAGATATTTCTGGGGTCTCACCATTTCTTGTTAATCATGAAACACACTCCACCACCTTTGGTTTTTCCGGCCTCGGCTGTTCTGTCCATCCGTAAAACAGAAAAGTTATCAGACGGGGTTACCGCAGTGTCCGGGACTGAGGGCGTGAGCCATGTTTCAGTCAAACAAAAGATGTTACAGTCCCTAATGTCCCGTTGGAAACTAATCCTGGCTCTAAGATCGTCCATCTTATTCTCCAAGGATTGGACATTAGCGAGCAGAATACTCGGTAGAGGAGGACTGTGAGCCCTTTTCCTCAGTCTGTTGCGGATTCCAGCACGTCTCCCGTGGTGTTTCCTTCGCCTCCTGGGATTATTCAGGTGGCCTTTGTTCAACTCGGTGTTCCAAAGTATCTCCAATGGCCACGTTGGATATGTGGATAAAGTGTCCTGAATCAGGTTAGTGTAGCGCTGTCCAATGTCCAAAAGTGTTCTTTTGTTGTAAATAATCATTGCAGACGTTACACGTGTACAAAAAGAAGTAAAAATAGGTTAAAAAAAAAACACATAAAAGCACAATTCTGAGCGAAGCTAATTCACAGGCGACTCAAGTGTTCCTGTGGCTTAGTGGTTAGAGCATTGCGTTATATCCTGAATGCACTGTAAGTCGCTTTGGATAAAAGCGTCTGCTAAATGCATAAATGTAAATGTAAGTCAGCAGCGTCACCGGAAGTCAATTCATTTCTTAAATTATCTTTTGACTATGTTCTATGTTGACTATGCTTCCCAATGGGTATTGATTGCTTAAGGAGGTATATTATGCAGTCGTTCCTCTACCATAGCACAGCGTTATTGAATTGAGTTCCCATATGAGTCTTTATCAAGACGCAGTACGAATGGAGTATCAACAGGGAACGTAACTAGGGCTAAAATTTAAAGAGCAAAGAAGATAATTCTGATGGTAAATAATACACTTTTTGTATTTAAGGGTCACATTCTATAGACTTCACACACTGAGATATTTGTGTGCTGCTGTTTCATTCTAACTTGTGTTAAAAAACAGCAAAAAAATGCAAAACTGTAAACAGACAAACAAAAGAACAACATTTAGCACTAGTACATGGTTACAATGATTGACTACACAAGACTAGTGATATCTGAGGTTATTTCTGAGAGTGTGAACATGACCTAGCTTCAGGACATGGACTAAAATTAATTTACTGTTTGTATGAGCATCCTGACTCGGCTAATGGTGTGTATTTGGTTGATCTGACCAGTAGATGACTGTGGGGAGTAATGAGGAAACATGTATAATTTAACTTTTCTGTTTACTGATGCTAATGTTTGAGGACACAGTAGATATTTGGAGAATGTTCAGTCTTTGTTTTCAATGAGATGTGACCTCTTAGTGCATCATTCAGCTAAAGAAGCTCCTGATGTCCATGTCAATACGCTATGCAATAATGCCATGACAGAAACAACTTACTAGTTTAATTTCCTCTAAAGTATTTTAAGCATAGCTGGTCAAATGTTTTCATGTATGGTAACCCATACTCAGAATTTCTGCTCTGCATTTAACACATCCTAAGTGCACACACACAGCAATGAACACACACACACACCGTGAACACACACCTGGAGCAGTGGGCAGTCATTTATGCTGTGGCGCCCTTGCTCATGTCACCATGGTGACATGGTGGAGGAAAAAAAATCGGGGTGGGAGGAAAAAATATTTTTAAATGTTTTGTGCTCCCTCGCAAAACTTTTTCAGGTTGCGTGGTTTCGGTCTGGCCATGAAAAAAAACACAGACCAAATTTTCATCCCCTGTTGTAAATTTTAATTGGTTGATGAAAGGTATTTAGGTATTTAGAATTATTTATGGGGCAGGCAAAATACATATAATCATTTATTAATCAATTATCATTTTGACCCTTTACTTTATTTAAAGGCTGAAGTGTAAGGTTTATTGTTTTATGAAAAGTCTTTAGTAAAGTTTTATTTGAACATTTTGTACATGTTATTAGATAGCTGTTATTAAAATGTGGATGTCATTGGTAATGTTGTTATTTTAGTGTTTATGCAAACAAAAAGTAATTTTATTTGTTTTTGTTGATTTTAAATATAAAACATGGCAGAACAATTGATGTGTCTGTACTTTTTGAAAATTTCCAGCACATTTTAACAATACCGTGATAAAACTGATAACTGTAATAATTTTGGTCACAGTCACACTAATTGTGATAAGACATTTTCATACTGTTACATCTCTAATGTGGGGTAAAACATGTTAACATTTTACTAGAATAATTATGCAAAATACTACAGCATGTAAATTGAATCCACACAGAAGCACAGATCAAAGGAATAACTTTTTTCTTTCAGACTGTAAATTTAGTAGTATTATTCCATCTCTCTCTCTTAAAAGGACATTTCACCCAAAAATGAAAATACTGCCAAAAGCTACCAGCAATGATTTGGTTACCAACAATCTTCAAAATATCATCTCCCTGTAAAAGATACTAATACACGGTTGGAACGACTTGAGGGTGAGTAAATGATGACAAGAACTATCCCTTTAATAAGACGTGCAGATGGCTTCATTTCACCACATCACATCTGTACTGTGATGTTTGCTTGTGTTTGGAATCAAAGAAGTTTGCCTAATTGCCAGCAACCTGTTGATGTGAGGTAGTTTTGGCACATTGCTGGTGCAATACAACTGCTTTGACAGGAAAGCAGTAAAATGTGTCTAATGCATTAAGAGGAAGGCCATAGCACCCTCCGTTCCCCCCTCCCTCTCTCACAAAAATGAATTTCTGAGTATTTCTATACATAGTCAGGGGAAATAAAAATATCAGTGCTGAACAAGATATCACATGACCACAGTGGGGCCTTATAAAAGTAATAGCCAACAAGCAGAAGTTCAGAGTGGTCCTGTCTACTTGAAGCAACAACTTCCAATAATCTCACACTCAACGCCAGCAGACTAAATATGTCTTCCTTTGGAAATATGAACATTTCTGAGAAATGTGGGATGGAAAGAGAATATGAAGAGATGCATATCAACAATAGTGATGTCAAGGCAGAAAGAGAGTATATGGACATCCAGAGACACGAACACCTCAAAACACAGGTACTGACTGTACTGTACTGAGACTCTCTTTTATCATAATAACAAATGGTAGTTTAGATTTAAACAAATCATAGTTTCCATGGCACACAAAATTGCTAATGTGAGCTCTTAGAAATTTTGTCATGTGAACCTGAGAGTGCACCACGGTACCGAACCCAAGACTTCCATGGGTCAAAATTTTCTGTCCATTGCATTTTTTCAGTTTAAAATTTGTTTTAAATGCATAAAAATATGCCATATATAAGAAATACCTCTCCCGTATATGTACCAACTTTAATTGTTCAAAAAGCATTAGTTATTTATCATTTTCTGTTATTCAAAGTGTCAAAACATACCGACCGTCCGGCCATAACTTTTGTATTGGAAACATCTTTGAAATTACCCTAAATTTATTCAGATAATTTTTCTGCACTATTTGGCATGTTTTTCAAAGTGTTTTGTAATCCTGTATAAAATTGCAAAGCATTTGTATTTATATTTCCATCATAATATTCAAACAAACTTTGTCCGATAATCTCCATTTTATGAAATATCACGTGGTACGACCATCAAGAAACTACCAATTTGGTACTTTTATGCTGAAATCCATTCAAAGATAAGACTTTTCATCATATAACAATTTGCCAAGGACCCATAGAAGCATCAAGCTGATTTGTAACTCTATCAAATTTGGAAAAAAATAACCTTTTTAATGGCTGGTATGTAGTTACCACAATTGGATATCATGTGGTATGACCTCAAAAAACAAAAGTTATTTCTACATGCATTTATTTTTATCATAAATATCATAGTGACCTTTCATGGGAAGCTTGTTTTGTTTAGGTGGCAAATTCTGTGCTTGTAAATTTTGACTGAATTCAAAAATATCATGTGGTGTGACCAAATATCATTTGGTGCGACCACTGCAAACTATTTTACATTATAGATTAGGGGTGTAAATTGGATGGTTTGTCACGATTCGATTCGATATCGATTCTCATACCCAGCGATACGATATTTGCTGATTCCTCAAAAATGTTTACGATTCGATACAGTAGTATATCGATCGATATATCGATATTATCATATTATATACCTATTTTAAACAACCATCTATATTTTTATTAACTCACAAATGCATCCAAACTGTATAACATGAACATAAATCTAAAAATGCTACTATGTGCTCAGTGTTAAACATCTTTTCTACAGATAACCAAATTACAAGCAATAGCAGAAAATAAATACAATAGAAGAAAGACACAAGTTCAATAAACAGTGCTTTTCAGGTTTTTCAGCTCAGTCTAAAATACATTTTCAGGTATGCTAAAGAAATGTAATAATCAAATGTAAAATAACTGCATAGTCTTCACTGCATAAAATAAATAGCCTGTAAATGAATACTTTTTGATGTTAAAAAGGTTATTTAGTTAGGAGCAGTGAGCACTTGTATTTTTCTTTGACAGCATTAGATTTATTATTAGTTTTCTTTCACTTTAAGAACGAAAGCACAGATTTAATATACTGATACACATGCCTTTTTTCTCCAGTGTTTACATTAAGACATGCTTTTCTTAACCTACTGTTTACACGGACATTAGCCAAAACATGCATTTTGATGTAGTTTTGTCTGAATTTATTCATCCATGCTCAAAAAAGCGGAGGAGAGCTCAATTTAGTATTCGCGCAGAGTTGACACGGCTGTCTGTGTGCGTGTACTTCAGATGTGTGCGTGGAAAACTTCACACAGCGTGCGACTGTTCCGCCAACAATCCCGAGCGTCTTATATGCTCGCCTTGTGCCTTCGGGCAGTCCTTATATCAAGTCCTGACACGTGAGATTGAACGAGAATGCACGCATTGGCGGTAATGCATAGACGGACATTATGTGAAAATGTGGACAGTGCCAAAATAAAGGTGCCTTTTTACAAATATCGATATTTTAAGCGTGGCATCGATGCATCGTATAGTCATACATTGTATCGATATATCGATGAATCGTTACACCTATTATAGATGTATGTCCCAGATTCACAGTTTTGTGCTTTTATATTCAATTAATGGTTTATATACACAAAATACTTTATTTTAATATAATTTGGAATAGATTTTTTGCAGTTTGGGTCATTTTAAGCGGTCTATGTGTAATATTTGTACAATATGAATTTAAAAATAAATAAATAGGAATTTAGAGCATCTAATTTCAGTTTAGTAATTATGCATTTATTAGTAATTTATTAATAACTATTTTAATCTATTTGACCAGATTCCACTGTCACGCAAAGTAAAATAAACGCTCACCATATGCAGCATGTTAATTCTGACCCTGCAGTCTAGCACAAACTCTAGATGTAATTTTCTGCTGTAAGAAAAGTGTTTATGATTTCATCTCGGAACCTGAGCCAGCAACTCTAAATTGACCCTTAGCAAAGACCCGCCCTTAGTTATGGTTGCTACGTCAGGCGAACCATCCGACAAACCATGGCACTTTTATGCCACACATCATGTTCTCATGCAGTGAAAAATACATCACGGACAAAGAAGACACTGTCAACACACCGACATACAAGATAGAGCAGGTACCTTTCGCTAATAAACAAAGTCTCAGTGTTCAAATTTAGCAATTTTTAAGAAATTCAAACAACAAATACTATATTGTGGCTCTTTAATGTGTCGTGACAGATCGCTGTAGCACCTCAGTTCAAGCGGCATGTGACCGATCATCTCTTACTAGTTATTGCACAAAATAAACATGAATGAAGATCAGAAGGTATCTTGTTTCAACTGTGAAAAGATGTCAATAAATACTATTGTTCAAGTCCACTGACGTGTATCTACTCACTCTGTTTGTTGGACAAAAATGGCAGATTTGGCATTATGATTGCTCAAATTGCCTGTTAATCAAACTCTCGGCGAAGGGTAAATTGAGCAGCCAAGGTTGGGTAAAGAGAGCAACAACAACAACAACCCAAGAAGCATGTGGCAGGGCATTAACAACATCACAGGCTTTAAAGGGAATAAACCAGCTACTGTGAACATTGCCGCCTCTCTACCGGACGAGCTCAACACTTTTATGCTCGTTTAGGCTGATAACACCGCCCACACAGAGAACGCTCCCGCGGCTGCTGCAGAAGAGGTGAGTCCACTCTCCCTTTCTGTCGCGGATGTAACTCGATCCTTCAAACGGGTGAACATCCGTAAAGCGAGGATGCTGTTCGTGGATTATAGTTCGGCATTTAACACCATAGTGCCTGCCACACTGGTTGCGAAGCTCCAGACTCTGGGACTGAACAGATCTCTGTGCTGCTGGATCCTGGACTTCCTGACAGGCAGAAATCAGGTGGTCAGAATGGGCAACAACACCTCATCTCCCCTGATCCTCAACACTGGTGCACCGCAGGGCTGCATCCTCAGCCCACTCCTGTACTCCTGTACGCACACGACTGTACAGCTACACACAGCTCCAATCGTCATCGTCAAATTTGCCGATGACACAACGGTGATAGGCCTGATCACCGACAACGATGAGGCGGCCTACAGAGAGGAGGTGAGTACCCTGACTAAATGGTGTCAGGAGAACCACCTCTCACTCAACATCGACAAGACCAAGGAGCTGGTGGTGGATTTCAGGAGACAGAGCAGAGAACACACACCCATCACCATCGACAAGACACCTGTAGGCGGGTAAACAGCTTTAAGTTCCTCTGCATTCACATCACCGAGGATCTGACATGGTCTGCTCACACAGATGCAGTGCTGAAGAAGGCACATCACCTTCTCTTCTTCCTGAGAAGGCTGAGGAAGTTTGGAACGAGCCCCAGAATCCTCAGATCCTTCTACACCTGCACTGTGGAGAGCATCCTGACCGGCTGTATCACCGCCTAGTTTGGAAACAGCACCGCTGGCAACCGCAGGGCTCTGCAAAGGGTTGTGCGAACTGCCCGCCACATTGTTGGAGGTGAGCTTCCCTCCCTCCAGGACATCTACACCAGGCGGTGTACAAGGAAAGCCTGGAGGATTATCAAAGACTCCAGCCACCGTCCCACAGACTGCTCTCTGCTGCCCTCAGGGAGACGTCTCCGCAGCATCCGATCCCACACTAGCCGACTGAGGGACAGCTTTTTCCCTCAGGCTATCAGGCTAATGAACAATCAGAAATAACTCACCTACATCACACTCCCACTCAGACAACATGCCATGCACTGCACTTTAACACAGTTCTACCGGACTACACGCACACTGCACTAACACATCTGCTATCACTGGACACCATGCAAAGCACATCCACGACATTGCATATGCATAATCTGTTGCACCTTTGCACAACTATCTGTTGCACAACCATCTGCTGTAAATTTATAATCTGTTGCACCTTTGCACAACTATCTGTTGCACAACCATCTGCTGTAAATGTATAATCTGTTGCACCTTCACATATTACTATGTATAGATGTGTACATAATGTAGATGTGTACATACGGTGTATAATGTGTATTGATAAGTAAGTATGTCTTTATAGTACACTGTGTGTACTGAGGATATGTATGTGTATTTTGCACATTGTCTTCTGTACAGTCTGTAAATATGTACTGTCCATATGTAATTTTTTTTTTTTTTGCACTGTCTGGAGCACGCTCGTAAGAATTTCACTCACCAAGGCACTTGTGCTGCGGTGATGTGACAATAAAAGTGATTTGATTTGAAGTTTATAAATAACTGGGTCTAAAAAAATTACTGCAGTTAATGCCATATGCTGAACTTTTCACACATGTGTTTCTTTAAATACATTTTTAATGATGTAAGGTCTTTGTGCCATTTGAAGCGACCACTCATCATGTGGTGCGACCAATAATAGCAATAACTATTCAATTAAAAATAAATTATGTGGCTGAAATATGAATCACTGCTATAATATGCTTAATTGAATGGTATTTAAAAATATTTTTCTCAATTTTATGCAATTTACAGACAAAAATAAGTCTGCTAACTACAATTAAGAAGGCAACTCTGAAATTATAGAACAAAAATAAGAGATCATTATGTACAAAACTCAAAAGAAATGCTAATACTTTGTTTCTAAACACTTCAGTTACAGAGACAATAATTTTTTTTAAGTTAAATTAATTTTAATATAAATCATGGTCGGACTACATTACATTTTTAAGGCTAGATGAAAAAACACAAAAATCACTTCATTTAAAATGTTAACATTAATTTATGTGTACACAACCTTCTTAATGTTTGAACAACTACAAAATATATTATTATTTGTATTTTAAAATTTGCCTGTTGAAAATCCTTATCGTCAATGACCCATATACATTTTAGTGCTACATTTTGTGATGGGCACTGGGAACAATCATATTTGAAGTTGGACTGCAAAAATGTACCCTTAATACACTTTTTTAGCTAAAAGTGAGTTACTGTGTCTTGAATCTGATCATCTTCATTTCAGCGAGGATCAGAAGATACAGAGCAGCTGTAGTGTGTTTGGTTCTGCTGTGTGTTCTTCTGCTGACTGCAGTCATAGTGCTGTGTGTCCACATCCATACAAACAACACAAACTACACAGAAGACAGAGGTGAGCTACTAACCATAAACAAATTGAAAAGTTACATTGGGAAAACTGAACAGTGGAAAAGTCTTCTTGGCAACTTAACTACTGGACACAATCTGTTAAAAATATTGTTGTGTAGATCATTGCAGATTGGAAAAGTGTTAATAGCTGAACTGGTTGTGTTTACAGATGGATGGATTTACTATCAATCTAGTATTTACTTCATGTCCTCTAAAATAAAGAGCTGGACTGAGAGCAGAAAATACTGTACAGCGAGAGGAGCAGACCTGATCATAATAAACAGCAGAGAGGAACAAGTGAGTGAGAGACACTGTGTGTATGATAAGCAATCAGTTAAATCAATTTTATGGTATATTTTAAATCGTTTCATCAGGATTTTGTGAAGAAAATATCTGCTGATTCTAATGTTTGGATTGGTCTGACTGACAGTGATGTGGAGCGCATATGGAAATGGGTTGATGGCAGCAGACTGACCTCTGGGTGAGAAAATAACTGAATTGAACTGATTGTTATCTAATTATTATTATTATTATATAATTATTATTATATCTAATAAAAGCAGCACTGAACATTTAAATGCTGATCTGTTGATGCAGGTTCTGGGGTTCTGGAGAGCCCAATGGACATATAAGAGAGGACTGTGCTCTAAATTATTCATCAGGATTGGCTGATTATCCATGTAGTGATGCTTTTAAATGGATCTGTGAGAAGAGCCTTGTAAAGCAATAGATACCATGAAATACATGTTTATTCTCAACATTTTAGCATGAATAGAGGGTCCTCCCCTTATATTTATCATGATGTTTTGCGTGTTATTTCCATAATTAAAGTCTTTATGACAGTCCTAAAATCAATGTTAGTCCTGCAACTCCAGTCAGTGAAAACACACCTGTATACGATTACATTTTCAATACAGCAGAACTGAGAATAAAACACACTGTAGCATGCTTTAGAGAAGTTTAACATGATCAAATATCAGTCTAATATCCAATAGTGTCTAAGAATAGTGAAATACTTGTCTTAAAATGCAATATGTCTTATGAGGAAGTGGTTTTGATGGACAGAGGGAAAAAAATGGCACAAGATCTTTGACTGGGCCGATACCCTTTCAAAAGGCACTACTAACACGCACCTTTTAGGGGTTAATAAGGCACAACGATGCAGCTTTTGTAATGGTACTGCCCCAATGACAACTCTTGTCTAATTTTGCCAGTTTTCTGAACCACAGCAACAAAAAAAAAAAGATTCTCTGTAAAAATTATGAAAGCTTCAAGTTGTGTTATTCCCATTCAAATACCTGAATGTATATACAGTTGCTCTTAACTTGATTCGGTGTCAGCGTCATAATAAAGTTATTTTTACTTCTTCTTTTAGCCTTCTTGTGTGATTTTGAACTTTAGACGTACTGAAATTAGGGTAAAACTTTATTTTACAGTCCTATTCCTCATGTACATACTATGTACTTATTGTAATAATTACAATAACTAGGTACTAACCCTGAACCTAAACCTAACGCTACCCCATGTAGTTGCCTTATATTACCAGCACTTTCGTGGGTAAGTATATTGTAAGTACATGTAATTGCGCGTACTGTAAAATAAAGTGCAACCGAAATTAGATCAGTTCTGTTCTGCTTTTCTGACTAACAGCTTACAGAAGAGGAACAAATATTGTCTGTGAACAAAAAATTGAAGTCAAGGCCCATTTCTTATTTTCACGATAGATGTGAATAATGGAAATAGTGGCAGCAAATATCAAAGACGACAACATTTTATTGCACGTAATACAATATTTAGTAAATGAGACCAAATCTATCAGTCAAATCTTAATTAACCAACAGCAGCTTTAACCAAGGGCACAAAACTAGTGGCTTTGGTGGAAGACAAAGACTTGAGATGACAAACAGATCAGTAATCATAATCAGATCAAAAGACATGCTGAAATCGTGTTTGGTCTTGTACTGCATCGCGTCCCTTGTCAGTGTCGGGTGCTTGCTTGGCCATTTATTGTGATTAACAGGAAAGTGTGTTCTGCTGAATTGGAGTAGTATTATGTTATATGGGTATAAAAAGTGTAGTTTACCGTGGCAGCGGTCACATGAAGACCTCCTCGTGAGATTATACATTTTTATAATCTATACACTGATCTTCATACTTATACTTTTATACTTTAATATTTTGAATAGTTTTTAGGTTTATTTTATTTTTTTCATTTAAATGTTTAAATTTGAAATGTTGTTGTATGCATTATTCATTTTATTTAATTTCTTAATTTTCTTAAATGTGTATATATAGTATTTATAGAGTTTTAACTTATAATTTGTTACTTTTTCTTATTTGTAAGTCGCGGTGGATAAAAGCATCTACTAAATGACTAAAAAGTTAAAGTAAATATAGCATATCAGAAATTCATAATTTTCTATCGATGCTTCTTTTCCCCTTAGCTGAAGACCTGGACTGAAAACAAAAGTTCAATATGTATAATATGTCATTTAAAGTACTAGTTTGTACCTTTAAGGTACTGCAAACATGCACCCTTTAGGGGTAAATACGGTACAAAGGTGTAGCTTTTGAAAGGGTACTGCTCCAGTGACAGCCTTTGTACCGTTTTTTTACGGAGCGTATACAGAGAGAAATGCAGATCTGATTATAAATAAGCAGATCATCATGAACAACAGAGAGAAAAATAAACGTTTAAAGTGTTTAATTTTCATAAAACTCAAATTTGTCTTTGTTTTTGCTTTGGTTTACAAGTCTAAAGTGGCAAAGGTTCAAATCCAAAATCTCCTTCATTGTGATCTTTAGCCTAAAGTACAGATGAAAAATATTTGTTAAATTCTAATAGCACAGGACAAATGAAGATTTGTATCGTATCTCAGTAAAACGTTTTATATATATATATATATAAGCAGACAGGAAATGACTGCTCGGTGTGGTCATAGCAGTGTAGATATTTAGTCTCTTAAAGCATTAGTACACAGCGGTGCAGTCCACACACCAGCATCTTTGACTCACACCGGTAGAAGCATTGGGATACGAGAGATGGAAAGAAAAGATGTAGTGGAGGTGATCACTGATGTCAACAGAGATGCTAGAAACTGTCATAATCTCAGGACAGAAACAGAGAACCCAGACACCAAGAGACACCAAACACCTCGACACAGATACTGAGACTCATTTCATTATAGTCACATAAACTAACATGTACATTAGTCATATATGTGTTTAAGAAATATTTATCATCATATTTGTGATCTACAGGAAGTCATTGTGTGAAGGTCAGAAGCCCCAGAGCAGCTGTAGTGTGTTTGGTTCTGCTGTGTGTTCTTCTGCTGACTGCAGTCATAGTGCTGGGTGTCAATCTCCATAATATGACTGAGGAGTTTTACATCAAGAACAAAAACCTCACAGATGAGATAGAGGAGTTAAAAAACAGAAAATACCACTTGGGCAAATATAGTATAGAATTATCAGATACGAATAAACACCACTAAACAAAAACTTGATATACAGACGAAGATAAATGAATTGTGGAAACGGATAAGTAAAATGGCTAATAAAGAACTACACTAAAACTACACAAATATTCAATATTAAACGGACACAGTCAATATGTTTTGGGTATAACCTATTATAAACATATAATGTCAATCAGTGTTGATGGGAATACAGAGTGGATGGAAGTGCTATCAATCTAGTCTCTACTATGTTTCCTCTGAGAATAAGAGCTGGACTGAGAGAGGAGCAGATCTGGCGATCATAAACAACAAACAAGAACAAGTGAGTGAATAATAGAATGGGGCACACAAGTTTGTATTACGCCCTTATTTATGTCTACTCAGCACTGCAGATGTTAAACACTGCTGTCTGATTTATTCTACTAGGAGTTCATTCAAAAGATTTCTGCTGATGCTCATGTCTGGATTGGTCTGACTGTCAGTGATGTGGAGGCAGATGGAAATGGGTTGATGGCAGTATACTGACCTCTGGGTGAGAAAATAATGAATTGAACTGATTATTATTATTATCAAATAAATGATTCTCACAGTCACTACGGTATTTTCGGGACTGGAAAGCCAAATGGGGATGAGGTGAAACTATGTTGCCTTTTATCTAACAGGGTGGTATGATTATCCATGTAGCAATGCTTTTAAATGGATCTGTGATAAAAAAAAAAAAGTAAATTAAATAGCTATATTTTAACTCAACATCTCATTTTAACTCTGTAACTGATTCAAGCTGCTGCTTATCCTCTCCGTAGTTTTAAATAATGGCATTTAAAATATGATGTTTTCTTACAATTAATAAAACAATGATGAGTCCAAATGAGGAGGTCATGCTGTCTAAACAACAGCAGCTTCAAGTCAGACCAAAAGTGTCTCTTCTGTCACATCTGTCCTGGACTCTCAGAATAAAATTGACAAAAACTGCTACTGGGCTGTTACCCTTTTAAAACGTACTAATATATAGCATTATATATAGTAATATGTACAATTCTGTTAATTATATGTAACTTTAAGGCACAAATATGCATCATTTAGGGATAAATAAGGGGTAAATAAGCCTTTGTACAATTTCTATGTAGAGTTTAAAGACACACATTTCTAAACACCTCAAATGCCATCAGGTGCTCTGTTCCTGAAGTGTAGGTACTGATGAAAACTATTCAAATCAGAAAGACCTACATAGAGATACAGTGCTCAGCGTAAATGAGTACACCCCCTTTGAAAAGTAAAATTTTAAACAAT
Organism: Gymnocypris eckloni scoliostomus; assembly: GCA_027564155.1. Classification (NCBI taxonomy): domain Eukaryota; kingdom Metazoa; phylum Chordata; class Actinopteri; order Cypriniformes; family Cyprinidae; genus Gymnocypris; species Gymnocypris eckloni. The sequence goes on along the minus strand of CM050415.1, from coordinate 4,480,473 downwards.
ATCTCAATGAACACAAAAACATTTTCCAAAATGTTGACAAGACTAAGTTTTATATAACATGTGTTTAACTTATAACATGAAAGTAAGGTTAATAATATAACTTAGAGAACAAAATGTTCAGTTTTACTCAAATTAGGGTGATGCAAAAATGAGTACACCCCATTGAAAGTCTCTGGAGCAAAGCTAAATTTTAGACTACAAATGTCTAATTTAACAATAATTCAACCACAGGTGAGTCTAATTATCCATTACACAGGTGTTCAGCAGACAGTTGACTATAAAAGGGTGTTACTTAAAGAAAACCCCTTCCCATTTCATGCTGTCAGCAATGGCACCACATGGAAGAGAAATGTCACAAGACCTGAGAAAGAAAATAATTTATTTACACAAGAAGGTGAAGGCTACAAGAAGATCAGCAAAGCTTTACTTATCAGTCAGAATACTGTAGCAAAAGTGGTACAAACATTTAAAAGATGGAACTGCAACCATCTCACAGAGGCGCCCAGGTCATCCACGGAAGTTAACACCTCGTCAGGGCGTCTTCTGATGAGAACAGTTGAAGAAAATCGACATGCAAGTTCACTGCAGTTATCTAAAGAAGTAGAAAGCCAAACTGGGGTGACTATTTCCCGTGACACAATACAGCGTACACTGCAGAGGAATGGCATGCATGGGTGCCGTCCACGAAGAAGCCTCTCCTAAAGCCCAGGCACAAAAAAGCCCGCCTAGAGTTTGCCAGGGCCCATGCTGACAAAGATGAAGACTACTGGGACTCTATACTCTGGAGTGATGAGACCAAGATAAATGTTTTTGGAACTGATGGCTTCAAAACTGTATGGCGTCAAGGTGAGGAATACAAAGAAAATGCATGGTGCCTACAGTGAAACATGGTGATGGCAGTGTCCTTATGTGGGGCTGCATGAGTGCTGCTGGTGTCGGGGAGCTGCATTTCATTGATGGCATCATACATTCACAAATGTACTGCTCTATACTGAAAGAGAAGATGCTACCATCACTCCGTGCCCTTGGTCGTCGTGCACTTTTCCAACATGACAATGATCCTAAACACACATCTAAGGCCACTGTTGGATTTCTGAAGAAGAACAGGGTGAAAGTGATTCAGTGGCCAAGTATGTCTCTTGATCTGAACCTGATCGAAGACCTATGGGGAATTCTGAAGAGACAAGTTGAGCATCACTCTCCATCCAGCATCCAATCTCTAAAAGAGGTCATTCTTGAAGAATGGAAAAAGATAGATCTGGCAAAATGTCGCCAACTTGTTCATTCCATGCCTAGAAGACTTGGTGCTGTCATTAAAAATCATGGAGGCCATACAAAGTACTAGATTTAGTCGTTTTTGTTGTGGGGTGTACTCATTTTGCATCACCCTAATTTGAGTAAAACTGAAAAATGTGTAATCTAAGTTATATTATTAACCTTGCTTTCATGTTATATGTTAAACAGATGTTATATTAAACTTAGTCTTGTCAACATTTTGGAAATGGTTTTGTGTTCATTGAGATATTGTTTAAAATTTTACTTTTCAAAGGGGTGTACTCATTTACGCTGAGCACTGTACAAAGCGAGCTCACATGACTTTGAAATAAACATCAAAACGCAACATACATCAACATCACATACATCGCTCCGCTCAGACAAAATCATGATTGGCTCGTGCCCCATGTTGGACAAATATTTGTAGGTCAGTCCTTTTCCATGGTGGCCAAGATCACCTAGACAATTTGGAAGTAATTAATTAGAATTAATAATTATTTTTATTTATTTTAAAAAAAATATAGATTTTGTTATGTTTCAATGTATATTTAAATCCATAAACAACCACATTGGAGCCTCAAGATTATCTAATTTCTCATTATGGATTCTCATGTTTCACTTGTTTTGCTCAGTTAAAAATCTCCATAGGATCATATAGACCCCTCTAGTGGCTGTAACCATAAAATGCTATTTTATGTAATTTTTCCCCACCAGATGGCATCAGAGACACTCAGTGACTCAATTCCAAGGTCATCTGTTGGTTTTTGATAAAACAGGACTGATATTGTCTTTATTTTTTATTTATTTTTGTGAAATAATGTACATAAACTGCATATTTGCTTATTTTCTTAAAAATATCCAGAATAAAAGGTAAATATAATAAAAATCACAAAAAAATGTATATTAAAACCTACATAAATGTTTATAAAATTAATTATAAAAATGGATCAATATAAGATTTCTGGACCAAAAAAAAAAAGTAATTTTGACCCGGAAAGAACACTTCTGTTATAGATTCGGGAGGGAAGGATGAGTACACATGTTTATTTGTATTCTTTTAACATTATGGCAGTCAAGCAGATTTAAAGGTATAGTTCACCCAAAACTGTACATTTGAGGTAACACTTTATAATAACTGCACACAATGAATCATTAGGTAAGCATTAGTAAATAGTCAGTTCATCCTTTATAAAGTATTATCCCAACATTAATAGTCATTAGTAAGCAGTTTATAAATACAGCTATAAATGCCTTGTTCTTGTTTTATAAGCATATCTATTAGGGATGAGCGAGTACAGCATTATCTGTATCTGTTAACCATATGAATTATCTGTATCTGTACTCGGACTGGGCGGGGCCTAACCCGGAAGTGGGCGGGATTTAACCTGGAAGTGGGTCAGGTTGTCTTGAAATGGGCGGGGCTTTAACCGGTATGTTATTTTAAGCATGCAATTGATATGGGTGGATCAGAAATTGTTATATTTATTGCTGATTAGAAAACTATTTACATGACAGCATCAGCATTGAGCTTCAGATCAATGGTTTTGATCACGATAACAAACAAACTATATACAGAACAAGTTTTGCAACAATGAATACAACACATGCGGTTGCAATTATGAAATAAAATGTAATGAACAAGAGTTTTCATCTCAACATAACTTTCTTTTTAACTTTAATTTTTATGATCAGTGATATTTTTTATTTCCACCAGGTATGTGTGTGTGTGTAGCTAATTAATTTGTAATATAGTTTTATACCACTACTTCCTTTTTTATGAAATACAGCAAGAAAGTGTCAGACACTCAGTGTGTGAAGTAAAAAACTGGTTAGAGCCAGCTGACGGTTTAAAAAAGAAAAAAAAAATCTCGACAGGCAGAGACGCGAGTCGCATTCTACCAAGCACCACGTCTGAACAAACCCCACGTTTACCAAAACTCTACTGGTTAATAAGTAAGTACTACAAACCAAAGTAAAAAACAATACATTACATTTACATTTAGCAGACGCTTTTATCCAAAGCGACTTACAATTGCATTCAGGTTATACATTTTCATTAGTATGTGTGTTCCCTGGGAATCGAACCCACAACCTTTTGCGCTGCTGACGCAATGCTCTACCACTGAACAACACAGGAACACAGAAAAACAAACAGAAAAACAGAAAAACAAACAGAAAAACAAACCTGAAGCTGAAGAAACCCTAAACGTTAACGGAAAAACCCGCGAACCTGAGTGACTGAGGGAGAGACAGAGAGAGCGCCGCTGTTCTCTTCTCAGTGTTCTGTGTGTGAGTGAGCAGAGCGGGACACAGCAACACAATAAGGGGCCGCTCACATCGCGTCTTTGCGCTCAAGTTCGTTATTTCAAATGTAGACGCAGCGGTATGCGCTCATAATGGAAGCGGCGCCGCGGTGCGGCGCTCGTTTTTCCAGGCGTCGCGCCGCATCAGATAAAAACATCTCAACTTTTCAGAATAGCGCACCACGGGTCATGTGACGAAATTTCCTTCTTGTAACGGAGAGCGCAGCTGATGGTTGCTTAACGACAAATGCCTCGGGCGCAACCGCCCGAGCGCTTTGGAAAAAGGAGAAAGCAGCGTATGGAGGTATTTTTACGCCAAAAAGATTTGCATGCGTATGGTAAGATTTGTGAAAGTGTACATAAGACTGCAAGCGCAAATACAATTTGCAAGCGCAAGAGAAGCTTTGCAAAGGTGTAAATCGCGTTTTAAGCGCAAGAAAAAAAGATTTGCAGCATTTTGCTGTTACTCGTAAGTGTAATTCATGTTTTGTGAAACTGCAACTTCATGCTCACACTAAATAAATATGATCTGCATTCGTATGACTTCCATTTTCCGCTTACAGTTTTGGCACGTTTTTCGCCAAAATACGGTCAAAAGCACTGCAAGCCTGTGAACAGTGATTTGCAAGCGAAAACAGCAGTTTAAAGAACTGCAAAACGGATTGACCGCGTAGAACCAATCTGTATGTGTAAACAAACAGACTGTCACATGTCTAAATCACTTGTTGTGTATGTAGGGTAAAAAGTTCGCGAAATAATCCGATTTGTACAGCTCCGTCTTTTCTTTTCCTGCGCTTGGAGTTTTGGCACGATTCTCGCACTAACTGAGATTTGCAAGCGCGAAGGGGAGGCGGGTCCACCTTCTTGTAGCCAATCAAGCAGGCTCTCGCTGACTCTCCATTTACTCTTATCTGATTGGTTCAAATAAACACATCAAACGCCAAGACATGTATCTTCGTTTAGTTCGGGGACGTTCTTGCTGCTGGAATGATACTTTTATCATACACATTCAGTAAAAAAAACAAATAAATACCAACTTAATTAAAACATTATATTTTATAAGTCGTGTACCATTAAGCTAGACTCCCATGTGTTCAAACTGAATTATGAGCTGTGTAGTATCCTTCTCTTCCTAAACAGGCTATATGATATATTTCGTTTATTTTAATATTATATTGTAACTTTAATGATAATTAAAGAAGGCCTAGTATCTGCACTAGCCTAATACATGCATAATTTCACCTGTCTACTGATCAGGGATGGTTAAAGGTTTTAACAAAAATTTGGTTCAATAATAATTGAACCAACAGAAGCAACAGTAATATTTTTTTTCTTTAACATGTTGTAATTTAAGGGGACTTTACAAACTATTACTAAAAAATGTATCTATAACTTATTCACTATTTATCATCTGTAATACCATCGTGTAACCACTAGATGACTGTTTAGCTCTCTATATATAAACACATAAACGTCTGTGTGGCTGGGAACTTTGGATTCCCACATGATTAGTTACTTGAATTTGGATATATATTTAGACGTGATTAAATACATATTTATCAAAGTTTTTGCATTAGTCATATCTGGACACAAATAAAGTATTTTGTTACTCATTCTTACTTCATATAATAGCTTGATCGGTCACATGAAAGTTATCAGAATCAATGCTGACATTTCAAAATATACAATTGAGTGTTAAAAACCATAAACAGAGACATGGTTTGAAAAATTGACAAGTTCAGATTTAAGTAGCTTTATTGGCATAGCAAAAAAAGGTTTTACAAAGTGTAGCACTCTGATACCATAGTGTTGAGCATTTTCACATAACATCATTTTAATTATAAAGTTTAATCAGATTATACTATTTCAATGTAAAGCAAAACCAAACCAAATAACGTTAACACCAGCTCGTAATTCAGTTTGAACACATGGGAGTCTAGCTTAATGGTACGACTTATAAAATATAATGTTTTAATTAAGTTGGTATTTATTTGTTTTTACTGAATGTGTATGATAAAAGTATCATTCCGGCAGCAAGAACGTCCCGAACTAAAGCGAAGATAAATGTCTTGGCGTTTGATGTGTTTATTTGAACCAATCAGATAAGAGTAAATAGAGAGTCAGCGAGAGCCTCGTTTGATTGGCTACAAGAAGGTGGACCCGCCCCTTCGCTTGCAAATCTCAGTTAGTGCGAGAATCGTGCCAAAACTCCAAGCGCAGGAAAAAGAAGACGGAGCTGTACAAATCGGATTATTTCGCGAACTTTTACCCTACATACACAACAAGTGATTTAGACATGTGACAGTCTGTTTGTTTACACATACAGATTGGTTCTCGTGTCAATCCGTTTTGCAATTCTTTAAACTGCTGTTTTCGCTTGCAAATCACTGTTCACAGGCTTGCAGTGCTTTTGACCGTATTTTGGCGAAAAAACGTGCCAAAACTGTAAGCGGAAAAATGGAAGTCATACGAATGCAGATCATATTTATTTAGTGTGAGCATGAAGTTGCATTTTCACAATACATGAATTACACTTACGAGTAACAGCAAAATGCTGCAAATCTTTTTCTTCGCTTAAAACGCGATTTACACCTTTGCAAAGCTTCTCTTGCGCTTGCAAATTTTATTTGCGCTTGCAGTCTTATGTACACTTTCACAAATCTTACCATACGCATGCAAATCTTTATGACGTAAAATTACCTTCATAGCAGCGCGCCTAGCGTTTTCCACGCGTTTTTAGGCGCGATATGTGAACGGGCCCTAAATCTGTATGTGTGTAGGGGAGGGGCGCTGTGACTAGCCTATCACAGAACGCAGACACAGTCAGCTACCCAATGAGAATGTTTATTCAATCCGAGCACAGATATTGACTTGTATTACTCATATGATACTTGTACTCTGCAAAAGTGCTTTATCCGTACCGGATACTCGTTTCAGCCGAGTATCCGGCTCAACTCTAAAATATTACAAAGGAGATTTAAAGGCTCCGTTATTTTCCTAACAGAACAAATTTACAAAAACAACAGAGGGATACAGAACTCAGAAATATTTATTTCAAGATGCAAAAAAATGAAACTGTACAACTGTACACTTGAAGTTTTTTTTCCTGTGAAATTGCAGAGGTTCATTTTTTATCAAGTGTATGGTTTCATTTTTTCCATCTTGAAAAAATATTGATGTGTTCTGTTTGTTTAACTTTTCTGTTTGGAAGATAAATGAGCCTTTAAATCTCCATTGTAAATGCTTTATAAAGTATAAATAGTCCCCCCTTTAGATAAGCTCAAAACAATAGATGACTGGCAACTACTAAATGTTTTATAACTACCTGACTTAATCATAAATTGCAGCAGGAATATGTGTTAATAAAGTGTTTATTAACATACGGAGCAACTATTAATATGTGTCTAAATAATAAGACTTATAAATGTGCATTTAAATAGTTTATTAATCATTTACTTACACTTTCTAAATGATCTTATGAACCATTGACAACTCCTAAATAACTGTTTTGTAAATGATGTAATAATTTAGAAATGATAAATTGATCATTATTAAAGTATGAAAATACATACTAATGCCTATTAATGTTGGAATAATGCTTTATAAGGGATGAATTGACTAGTTACTAATGCTTAAGTGAGTGTTTAAGTTTAATGTACAATGATCATATATATATATGACCTTTTCACTGGTATTCAGTATGGGATTTGACTGTTTGATTAATATGAAGTGGACCATTTTTCTCTACTTAAAAAATGTGCTACGCAGCAAAGTGTTTTGATTTTCAATTACATTTGTACTACTTTACATTTTCAACTCAGCACCTGCTCAGATTTGTGATCTCCTGTTAAATGTATGTAATTCCTTACCTTGCTATCTAGCCTAAAAAATATTAACATGACTTTACTTAACAGTATAACAACTGTTTGTAGAATCTTGTAGTTCATAGAATCTTCAAATTCTTTAATCTTTAAATGACTAGCATATACTTACCTTTCCACTGAACCGGCAGCATTTAATTGAAGACAAGTGAATTCTAAAATGTAAAAAGTTTATTGGCTATAGGTTAGCTGGTTATTAATCAATCTCTCTCTCTCTCTCTGTGTGTTGCATGCTGGGAGTGGGGGTGATGCGTGAGAGGCACGTGTGGGAGCGTGAAGTTCTAAAACTTTGCTGTAAAACTGCACTCTGTTGTGCCTCCAAGCACTGGGGGGAGCTGGCTACCTGGGAACACTGTGTGGGTTGGAAGTCCTTGTTGTCTCTGGGTTTCATCATCTATCTCTAGCTCTGACAGGTAACTCAATATGTGTATTTGTGCCCTGTTGCGGTTCCTGGGAAGCAGCCGATTTAGCTTTGGGACTAAGCTCAGGGCAAAAAAATATTTTTTTGTTTTCCTGTCTTGGGATCTGGGGTGGTGCAGAGGTTTTCGGTTGTGTTATGATGTCCAGAAGTTGTTGTTCTGTGGAACTTAGTGAGATGATTCTTCTCTGTCGGGAAGGCTGACTTTCAGTCATCAGTTCTTGTTCTCTGGGATGTACAGTGGGGGTAGGGGTGTGAGGGCTTGATGTAGAAAGTGGTGGTGTGGAGGTATCAGACAGTTGTTGGAGGGTATCAGATCTTTGAATTGTCTGGGAGGGTGTTACAGGCCTCTGTATGACTGTAAGGGGGCTGTATGGTCTACTAACTGGCTACTAACTACAGACTGGCTCAGTCTGTTCACATGACATGTAGAGCCATTGAGAGCCAAATGATGTCATCACAGTTTCCAAGACCAACAGAGGAAATGGTCAAAGTGGAACTTCCCAAACTGTCTAGGTGCTATAGATGGGAAACATGTCACCATTGTGTCACCTGCACATTCTGGAAGCATGTTTTTCAATTCCAAGAAGACATTTTCTATTGTCCTACTAGCACTGGCAGATGCACACTACAAGTTCACATTTGTACAGGTGGGTGACTTTGGCAGAACTAGTGATGGTGGAGTATACAGTGGTTCTGCTCTCGGAAGAGCTATGGAGGGGACAACTTTGTGTGTTCCCAAAGACTGCCCTTTGCCAGGATCAGGTGTACAAGGCCCAATGCCATACACCATGGTGGGAGATGCAGCATTTCCGCTCAAAACTTACTTGATGAGACCGTTTCCAGGGAACAGAATTCCACGATAGAGAAGAATTTTCAATTAGAGATTGTCAAGAGCAAGGATGGTAGTGGAGTGTGCTTTTGGCATTCTGGCATCCAGGTGGAGGTTACTCTACACAAGGTCAAATTGATGAAGAAATATTTATGGACTGTCTCTCTCATGTTGATGAGACTGAAGATGTCAGCATGGCAAGTGTTCCTGATGACAGTGAGTCAGACTCAGAATCAGAGTCTGATCCAACATCGCTAGAAGATGATTTGGCATCCTGGGCTACTGAACACAAAATCACACATGTGGCACTGAATTCACTGCTCAACATTCTATGGCTGCACAGTTTAAATCTGCCAAAAGACTTGAGAACATTGCTAGGAACTGTGCGTTTGAACCCTTGAATACAAGACAAGGCTGGTGGCCAGTATTACCATTTCGGAGTGCTGAATTCAATTGCAGAGGTGCTACATCAGAATGTTGACATTCTGCAGAACATTCACACGTTGGAGCTTCAGGTCAACATTGATGGTTTACCCCTCTATAAGAGCTCAGCAACACAGTTCTGGCCCATCCTAGGAACACTGCAAAACATCAAACAAGAGGAACCAGTGACAATAGGTTTATTTTGAGGCACAAGTAAACCCAGGGGTGTGAAGTAAAGAATTATAAATACTCACGTTACAGTAATTAAGTAGTTTTTATCAGTAATTGTACATTTTTGAGTAGTTTAAAAATGGTGTACTTTTACTTGAGTACGTTTTAAGTGACGTATCGGTACTTTTACTCCGCTATTTTCCTCAGTTTGTGGTCGTTACATGCTTATTTTAATTATTTGTATCCATCAACGTGATTGGATAGAGAGAGAGTAATTGGTCTCGTAAAATCAAAAAATTGGTTTCATAAAATCAAATTGTGCATAGAAAACTTTAACCGCCAACTGCTGTTTATCGTGGCTGCTGGAAGTGCATTCTTCAGGCATCAATTCAGTCGAGTTATCAGCATCTTCCTCTAATATGTTAAAGTAAATTTTGGATTTCTGCTTACTAAATGATTTCTGCTTACTAAATCATTTGTATATATGCTTGCCTATCTACAAGGCCTGAAATTTGGTGTGAGGTTGCGGGTATTGCGTACAGTCCCGCAAATGCCACGTTCGGGACGCGCAATGTGCGCTGCCTCGGCTCTCCCTCGCATGCGTTCTGCAGCAGTCACTTGGATAACTCATTGTTGCTTGTTGAACATGTTGACTTTTGATGAGTTTGAGCGAGTGATGCGTGCTGTAAAAAAGTGTTTTGGAAACCCTAAAATGCTTGGAAATTATATACTCAAACTGAGGACCAATATGCACCTTATTGATGACCAGGCACGGCACCAACATATTTTCTCTACCGGGGCTACAGGCGGGCTAGACCAATAATTGGGGGTGCTAAGAAACTAATCCATATTCATAAAAAAATGTCATTAAACATTTTTTTATAAAATATACTATTGTACACACGCACACACCACATTTAACAGAAGCATTATGGCGGTCTGGCGTGTAGCCTAAGAAAAAAAAAAGAAAAGAAAAAAAGGGGGGTATGGTTGAACATAAATAAATGAAAATTTTGAAACAGAAAATAAATAAAACAAATTTCATTTATTTGTTTATTCATTAAAATTAATAGAAAATGATGCCTAAGCCTACAATAGCCTACAACTTACCGCAAGTTAATCGATAACGAATTGTGGATTGGATGGTATATTTGTTCTAAGATTGTCACGGTTCATAGTGTCACTGTCTCATCCTTCCGTGTCTGTGTGGTGCTGCGTGAGTGGGTGTGTCTGAGCTCCTCATTACGGGTTATCAGCCCCAGCTGTGGCTCATTACTGGGGCTATTTAAGATCAGCTAACACTCCTCTCATTGCCAGATCCTCAAAGATTCTCTGTGTTCCTGTCCTGCTTCTCGTCCTGTCTTTTGAGGTGTTCCGATCTCCACGTTGGCTTCGGAGGATTCTGCGGGTGGATTTGGCTGCCCATTGCGTCCCTGCGCCCATCTTCCCTCCACGCTGTGCACGAGCTCTGAAGCTTCCAGCGACTTTGTTAGATATCAATAAACTGTTGTTTATCCGCTATTGAATCCTTTGTCTTGACTCCCTGACAAAGATAAGCTTGGTTGACTTTGATTAGGCTGTTCTCGCGGGACAAATCAAGTCAAGTCACCTTTATTAATATAGCACTTTTATCGATACAAATTGTGTCAAAGCAACTGCACAATATCAAAATAGGAAAATAGTATATCACTAATGTAAAATGATAAGATTAAACGCCCATTTTTCAGCTAAAGGAATTTCATTATTGAATTCAGTGATGTCATTGTCCAGCTCAGTTCAGTTTAAATAGTATCTGTGAAATCAAGGTGATATCGCTAGAAATGAAGTGTCCCCAACTAAGCAAGACAATGGGAAGGAACCAAAACTCCATCGGTGACAGAACGGAGAAAAATCCTTCGGAGAAACCAGGCTCAGTCGGGGGGTCAGTTCCCCTCTGGCCAGACGAACCAGTAGTTTAAATAAAATAAAATTAGAGCTGAAATACTGGACGGTCCCAGGAAAAACGGGACATCTGGTCGCCTTATTGGGGGGGCTAAACCTGGGTTACTCAAAATTCTGACTGGGCTATACCTCCCCCCCTAGCCCTGGTGTTGCGCAGTCACTGTTGATGACCCATGATGTTAAAATACTCAATCTGTGTCAGCACGTGATGTAATAAAACTGCAGCTTGTTAATATTTTTTTTTGTTTGATCCATTTTATACAATCCGCCTTCATTTAGCAATTGCAATCACGCATAAACAAATTTCAAGTTAAACACGTTTTGTTCCATTCAGTTGTGGATGCTACTGATTCACCGAGACTTTTTTTTGAAAAAGTTTCCCCAGAAATACCTCGCTATTTAATGCGTTTTTCCTTACAAATATTTTTAGCAGCATAACAATTTGAGTAAATGTGTAAAAGTTATGGCATGATGTCATCCTTATAGAACAATATGCATTTATGTTAAAATTGTAATATAAATTACCCAAGTTTAGTTATCTTATTCTTTATTGCAAAACGCTAAAACTGGCACCGTTTTGGAGCGAAATTGGCTCTCATTTTAACCCATATCATGGTGTGTGATAGTGAACTATGAATTTGTAATGGTGTTTGTATTTGCACTGTTCTAAGCATTAATATTTTATGTGCAACAACAGCATGCTGTCTCAGTGGCCTTACACATGCTTTTAAATGATTTTTTCAAAATATATGATTTAAATGGGGATGATTATACTGAGAATAACTAATATTTTCTTCAACTGAATACTGTTTCTGTGCTGTTTTAATGTATTAAAAGAGTTGACAGTCAAAATTAAAACTGCTGGATGATATTCTTGTTTCTTTATGACAAACAAGATAATGTGGATTACAGAATGTTTTTTTTAAATAAAAACATTGCAGTGTACAGCGTTTATTATGATGGGGTAGAATCCACACAAAATAAACGATGACAGCTGTGGTTAAACGAGATAAAATCATAGACTAAAGATAAAACGAGCGGACTGGAAAGAAACGATCATCAAAAAAAGCTCACATTTGCAAGCAGCACACACTTATTATCAGAAAAAGTTCAATAAAGTATTGTTTTTTGTAGTTATGGGCGCGTCTAAAGATTTCTTATGGATCTCAGTAATATGTCTTGTATGAAATAATGTCTGTGTGCATGTGTGTAAAACAACAAACTGACGATTTATATACTTAATCATGTGTAATTGTATATAAATTGTTATGTGTAATTGTGGCTGGAATAATAATGTATCTTCATGAATAGATACACTGTGAGTTTGTCTTTACTATAGATGTTACATATGAGTCACTCAACAGAAGGGAATCTTGTCAGATTGTCCATCCTTTGAGTGAGTACAGGTCGGCCAATTTTGTCAGTTAAAGTTAACCTTTTCAAATAACGCGGTCCCGGACAGTATGCAGGTAGTCATGGTCTTTTTTTTAACAATAAAGGATGTTGATGACAAAGTAATATAGCATTATTAAACATACAAAGAGTGCATGTCTGCCTGTCATAGAATCAAACTCAACTAGTGTTCCTGTGGCTCAGTGGTAGAGCATTGCGTTAGCAGCGCAAAAGGTTGTGGGTTCAATTCCCAGGGAACACACATACTGATAAAAGAAAAATGTATAGCCTGAATGCACTGTAAGTCACTTTGGATAAAAGCGTCTGCTAAATGCATAAATGTAAATGTAACTATAGATCACAATCAGAAGGTATTACAAGCGCTTGATGGTGGTTTAAAGTGGGGTTTAAGCAAATACATTAATAATTACATGAATGTTCAAGTGTAGCTTGATATTGTACCTGTAATTATATTATAGGATGTATTTTTGTAAGCATTATAGATAGTTTTTATTTCTAGAGTAGAACCCTTACATATGCAGGTAAAATCGGAATTTCTCAAGTTGTTAATGTTTTTCTACACATGAAATATGAAAGAAAATAGGCATATGATTATGACGATATACAGTATTTTCTGTATGTGCTGTAGCACAAAATGATGAGAGTGGAGGCGCTGTTTGGAAAACCAGTGAAAACAATCACAGAAGAAGAGTATTCCAAGAGAGAAGATATTGATTGCTGAGTTCTGGTTATCATTAGTATCCGATAACAGATTTATTCTTACATGTTCTTTATATAATTTCTATTAATTATTGATCTGGAATCAAATACAATCAAATGTATTTTGTATTTAAATACATTTAATCTTAGTATTTTTGTATTTTCAAAATACTTTTTGCCAGTCAACCTCTTTATTAGACTGCTGATTTCTTGTATCAACAAGTTCAAACATGCCAATGTCATGCTTTTCCTGGGAAAATCTTATTAAAGTCAAAATCATAGATATTTAAGATATTTAATTTTGAATAACATGTAGCATCCCATTTGTTGACAACTATATCGTCATTCACAGTGCTATTTTTACAGTTAGCATTGTTGATGATTCTGGATTTTCAGTTAAATACAAATAAATAAATATAAACAATATAAAATCCTTGAAATGGTTATTGCACTACTATGTGCATGACATTAACATTAAAATAAGGTGATCTTGCTTTTGTAGGAAAAAAAGCATACCTGTCTCAGCAGGTAAAAAAAAAAAACCTAGCATGGCGATATAAAGTGTAAATCAATATACATTTTTTAATTGTTCTAAAGGCATACTCACAATAGGCACAGCTGCCTTGTACTAAAGCTCAAGCGCGATTTTCCTTTCGCTAACAGATATCACAGGATTTTTACTGAGGCAACTGAGGATAATGGTGGAATTTGCAGCTTTACACGCAAACTACATTACCTGTTCATCAATAAGATGAGAACCAGACCCATTGCAAATTCAATAAAAAATCTAATTAAATTAATTGAAAAGTGTGATATCCAAGTAGTCATAAAGGTTTTGCTGTCATAAGGATAACAATAGTGCATACAAAAATAGTACATTAAAGGTTTTTCTGGAAGCCAATGTTTATATTTGAAATCACCAAAACAAACACGCCCCTACCCTTATAGGGTCTAGCCCCTATTTTGATAGCTCCGCCCCACACATACGTAGCCTACGCAACCCATGCAACGATTGGTTCTGTGAAACAAAGCAAAACCAATGTTACACCGTGTCTACACCGGACACGAGAGGACACTATAGAAGTCATTATAATCATTGATGCTGTAGAGCCTCCGTCACCAGCACATTTCTAAGGGATCGTAAAAGGTTAAAACACGAGCCATCCGCATTTAACTGGCTGGCCGAGTTCCTGCCCTAAGTCTCCTTATCTTAGGAGACCCCTAAAAACTAGGAGAGATTTAAGGGAAACATCTGGATGTTTTCCAAAATAGGACAAAAGGACTCTTTATCTGGACATGGTCCCAGAGGACCATTTAACTATAACTCAATGAATTTAACTATAACTTAATTTCAATTCAATTTCAATTGAAATGGAAAAATTTCAAAAAAAAAAATTATCACTAAACTACTGTCATAAAAAGTTATAGTTTTGTATATACATAGCTCCTGAATAAAAATTTACATGTGTTTGGACTGATTAAAAAAAAGAGTTTTGAACAAATTTGATTGGTTTGTCGATAGTGAGCGCAAATGCAGGTGATAAGCGGTTTTATTAAGCGAGTCATTGAGTCGTTCATTCAAACGATTCCTTCAAACGGCCGATTCATCAAGAAAGAGACAGATGTTTGTGCATGGGTCATTGAATCTTTGACTCAAACGAATCGTTCAAAACACTGAATCATTCAAAACACCATTGAGTGTTGCTGTGAGATGTGCTATGCTGTGATCTTTGTTTGGATTCATCGGATGTATTTTCGCTGCTAAAATAGACCAAAACAGTCATTATTTCGTCTAAAATGTAAGTGACTTAATATTATTAACTTGTTTGTTGAACTGTCATATGAAATCAGTGTCACATTTTCAATTGTGAGGTGATGGTAAATTAAGTGGTCAATTGTCAGCTCTCTTGGTCGTCAGGTCGTGTGATGCATGTTGCTGAACTGTATTCAAATGTTATAAATATAAAAACACCACATTTTGAAATTTAACTGCAGTATGTCAATTTAGTTTATTTGTGTGCTGCGCTCATAGACTTTAGAAAAGCAGCTCATTTGTTTGATTTCTCCTCGAGAAGCTGCACAAGCCTCAAAAGTTTAAGGTCCTTGCACCCTGACTGAGTCCGAAACTGTCGTATTCGTTTTTCATATTCGTCATTTGGTGGCTCTCGATTGTCAAAAACACCCTCAAAATATTTGCTATGGATGCAAAAATGCAGAAAATCGAACCATCCGAATTAATTTTTATGACGGACGGAAGTTTCAGAGGCTGCAAACGTATAAAACGTGAGGTCGTATTTAGTTGTATATATGTAACGGATGTATGCCAGTAAGGGCTGTGTGTAAACCTCACTCTCCTGACTTCAAAAGAGGCGCTCTGGCGACTGACACTAGAGGCTGTAGCCTTTGGTGTCCCTTGTTAGAGCGCCCACCTCCCGCCCGGAATCCTGGGTTGAAACCCGCTCGAAGCAAGAACGAGTTAGGATGGTGTGGACCCGGGGGGGTTACATATATATTGAAGGATGTTAATCCTCTTAAAATTATGTTAATCATGTACTGTTATATGAGTATAATCAACATATCAATATGTAATCAATTATTAAATGGGATTTCTTATTAAGGTTTTAAATGTATTGCTTGCTGAAAATGTAGTGACTATGAGCTGATATTGATGTGCTTTCTGTGGAGTGTGGTATGTGTGTGTGGGTGTGAGCAGCCTTGCGAGAGGAGAGGGAGGAAGCAGCAGAACGGCAGTTTTGCCTCAAGGTATGTGATTGCAAGATAAGAGGTCATCAACTAAAGTGGGGTGCGGTGGAATGTGCACACACACACATAACAAGATCAGATTGCTTAGAGGAGCTGGTTGCTGGGCAGAAACTGGGTGGGGGTTCTATCACAGCATGTGTTTTGCAGAGACCAAGAGACAAAGGAGTGGAATCGGATTGGATGGTCTAAGGACGGATCCCCATCCAATGAGAAGAAGAGACACGTCGACACATAACTATAATATTGTGTGAAACTGGATTTTCTGGGTTGTTCTTTGTGAGACTTGTGTCGGAGACAACCCAGCGCTGTATTTTTGGTGATTTCTGATCAATAAATTTCAATACTTTTTATATTTCGCCTTCCTTCAATTTTTGATCACGCAGGGCGTTTGAAGTCCTACAATATTGGTGACCCGACATGATTGGGGAAAAAGGCATGTCGTAAAAGTCCGGCGAGAACCGGAGTCCCGGGGCGAACGAACTTGAGTTCAACACGGTGCACACCGATTAAAAAGGTAAGCAGAAACCTGTTAAATCAAACTTCTGCCAATTGGATATTCTAAATTTCATGTGTTGAATTTGAATTGTATTCCGTTCCATTTATTAGTAAAATATTGATATATGTTGATCAGAAATTTTGGTAAAAACTGAGGGGTTAAAGTCCACCCAGTTAGACTGAGGGGTTAAAGTCCACCCAGTCATTTTGGTAAAAACTGAGGGGTTAAAGTCCACCCAGTTAGACTGAGGGGTTAAAGTCCACCCAGTCATTTTGGTAAAAACTGAGGGTTAAAGTCCACCCAGTTAGACTGAGGGGTTAAAGTCCACCCAGTCATTTTGGTAAAAACTGAGGGGTTAAAGTCCACCCAGTTAGACTGAGGGGTTAAAGTCCACCCAGTCATTTTGGTAAAAACTGAGGGGTTAAAGTCCACCCAGTTAGACTGAGGGGTTAAAGTCCACCCAGTCATTTTGGTAAAAACTGAGGGGTTAAAGTCCACCCAGTCAAATTGCCTTAGGATATTAGCAATTTTTGTGTGTTATATTTGTGGCATTTTTCATTGTATAAAATGTCTGAATTTGAGAGAGAATGTGAGGAATATGGATGTCCCCCAATAACAACACAGTGGGGCAATGTAGTAGATATGTTACTGGCTCAAGCGGAGCCTAAGAATCATAAAAAAGAGAAGAAAATTTGGGAAAATAAATGGAGTCAGATATGTATTGAAAATGGGTGGGATAATCCTGACAAAATGTCAGTGGCTTTAGCGCCAAAGGTCAGAGATATGGAAAAAAGAGCTCATGTAAGATTAAAAAGACATGTGGAGGGAAAAAAACTGTATAAATTGGTTGAGTAAGAGTAAATATTTCAACCAAGAAGAAGAATATAGAACTGAGGTCAGGTTGTGAACAAGAATTGCACTTACTGCAACCGCCCTGAGTCCTGCTAAAAAGGGTGGGGGGGGAGCATGTGAAGGCAGAGAAGTCAGAGAGAGAAGTGACAAAGAAGTCAGGAAGTATACAGGGTAGTACTTCTGATCAGACAGCGTTTGCCCCGCCTCCAAGCTTATATCCGGACATACACTCAGTAAGGCCACCGCCCTATGCGCCAGACCAAGATTTGCAGCAAGTTCAAGTGATTTTAAAAGAATCAGCAGTGGAGGTGGAAATGGCTGAGTTAGATATGATGAAAGAACAAATAAAACTACTAACAACACGGCTAGATGGCGCTACAAGGTCAGAACCACAGGAGAGACCAGGATCACAGCATAGTGAAGAGGCAGAAGGAGATGAGGATGATAATAGAGGTAGCATTCATAGTAGAGGGTCATGTGGATCTATGCATAGCCAACAAGGGTCAGAAGAAGGGGGCCGGGATGGGCATGCAAGGTTGAATGTATGTATTAAAGGGACTATGACATCATCCCCCGTAGCAGGAAGAACAAGAAGCCATCTAGAGGGCCAATTTACACCCAGGACAGAGAGAATTTTTGCCCCAAGCGACCAATTGGGCGCGGCATTTAATATGCCATTAGTGTTAGGAAACCAGGGTACTAAATACCAACCCTGGAGTCATAGTGACATGACTGCAGTATTAGCAAAACTGCCCCCCATCACCTCTGGAGGAGGTAGATGGTTGTCCAAATTAATGGCCTTATGCCATGGAACCACTTTGGCTGTGGGAGATTTGAGATGCCTTCTGGGCCAGATTTTCACGGCCTCAAAGATGAGGGATTTTGAGGTGAATGCAGGTATAGAAGATACAGGTAATGCAGAAGGGTATACAACAGTGTGCACTATGGTTGGTGAGGCTTTAAGAAAACAGTTCCCCACACCCCCAACCACATATCAGAACATAAAATTTCGCATCAAACCTGGTGAGACTGGATCAGGTTATTATTTCAGATGTGCCGCAGAATGGGAACAAATGGTTGAGGAAAACAGTTTGAATAATCCCATAACACGTGACATTTTCAGATCAGCAGTGATGTCAGGGGCCCCCAATGGCGTAAAACAGGCCATGGAAGGTAACCCCGATATACCAGTAGCAACCAATGAAGTATGGGAAAGACACTTAGTATTTCACATTGACAGGACAGTTGATAAACTGCACAAAGATGAGGAGGAGCTAGAAAAGATAAAAAATCAACTGCTCAAGCTACAATTAGACTTAGCCAGAGCCAGTGGCCCAAAGAAAACCAAGCAAATGTCTCAGCAGTCTGTGAATGACCCACCTACCCCTTCAGTTATTCCTGCGTATTTCGGGTATGACCAGGGACCAACATATCCAGCACCATGGTCACAGAGGGGTAATTGGGGAGGGAATAGAGGACAGAGAGGTGGAAATATGGGATTTAGAGGCAGACGTGGCAGAGGTGGGGAGCAACAGAGGGGAGGGTGTTTTTTGTGTGGTGGCAATGATCATTGGAAAAATGAATGCCCCTCACAGCAAGGGGGCGGCCAATTCACAGGGCCACCTGCAGGGGGATGGGGTCCTCTCAGAGGTGGACCTGGTGGTCGTGGCAGGGGACCACATGCCTCACGATACTCGGGGCAACAGCACCCGTCTCCAGCCAACCTACAGGCGCCTATGCACCCAACATGGGGCCCGGAGGGAGGCAGGGGACTGTTGAAGGGGCCCACAGAGGACCACCATGAGGGGAATGGCTGAACCCCTCATGGAAATAGTGGTTGACAACAAACCACTAAGGGCTCTGGTGGATACTGGAGCTACATACTCCACTGTAACAAGAGGCACAATCACAGATAAAGATCTAAGTGATAAAACAGTGGGAGTCATGGGTTTCTCTGGTGGGTTAGAACATTGGCCAATGACAAAACAATTAACCGTTCAGGTTGTGAATCAGAGCTTACCACACTCATTCCTATACTCCTCTAACGCCCTGTACCTCTGCTGGGAAGGGATTTGCTTATCAAATTGGGGGCCAGTATTTTATGTTCACCACAAGGGGTAATAGTGACTTTTCCAGATGGTACACAGGTTGATTGCTCACAGACTGCTCCAACAGGTTGTAGACAGAGTGTTCTATTAGGAGGGCCATTAAAGGAGGCAGCTGACATTTATTGGGTAGAATTAGACATTTCCCCATCCCCGATGAGTGTAGTGACCCTGTATAACAACCACCGACCATGGATAATGGACATAGATGTTTACTTACCACCCATTGACCCACTACACTGTACATTGTTTTACGACAGAAATGACACAGTCATGTACCAAGAAATGTTTAACAGCATAGAAGGGGATAGATGGCGTCTCACAGGAGATGGCATATTCGTAGGGAAAGAAGGAGTTGTCGCCCCCATTTCTTTGACCCCAGCTCACCAGTGGTTTACATGCATTGATCTGGCAAACGCATTTTTCTGCATACCATTGTCTGAAGAATGTAAGTCATGTTTGGCGTTCACCTACAGAGGCCGCCAGTACTCATATAACAGATTGCCACAAGGCTTCATCCTGTCACCAGGGATTTCTAATCAAGTACTAAAAGAACAATTGACAAAATGCACACTTCCCCCAGACTGTGTCTTGATAATGTATGTAGATGACCTGTTGCTCGCTGCCACAACAAATGAAGAGTGCCTACAGGCAACTGACTTAATATTGCAACAGCTATATGCTTCAGGATTTAAGGTTAGCAGAGAAAAATTGCAAGTCAACAGGCCATCAGTTACATTTATGGGAAGGTTAATCACAGCTCAAGGTTCCACACTCTCCCACCGTCAACGTGACAGCATTTTATCACATCCCAAACCACTAACAGTGAAGGACATGCTTTCCTTCCTCGGCCTCACAGGTTTCAGCAGAAATTACATCCCTATGTACGTCTCGCTGACCACACCGTTAAGACAGATTGTGAAGGAACAGGGTATGAAAAATTTAAAGGCTGAGTTGACATGGACCCCTGAGGCAGAACAAGCTTTCATTGCCTTAAAAACAGAAATGGCACATGCAGCCCATTTGAATTGTGCAGACTATTCTCTAGGTTTCTTCCTGGATGTTTCTGAAACAGGAAACAGTGCACATGGGGTCCTATTTCAAAAACAGACAGGGACCAGAAGAGTTTTAATGTATGTCAGCGTCCTGCTGGACGGTATTGAACAGCGTCAGCCTACTGTGCTAGGTTTGTAGCAGGCCTGGCTAAAATAATTGAGAAAACATCACATATTGTTATGGGCCATCAATTAACGGTTCTTACCACTCATTCCGTCATGTCATTTGTAAATTCGGCAGCTTTCACCTTTTCACCTCTGCGCAACGGAAATTGGCTAAAATCTGTGCACAGACCAAATTGTGGTTATCTGCCCTTCCATTGGCATTAATGTCTGTACGTTCCTCTGTTAACAGGATTTCTGGCTTTACACCCTTTGAGTTGCTTACAGGTCGTTCTTTCCCTGGACCTTCAACGCCACTGAGACCTGACCAAATCACACCTTTATCACACTGTGTTTATTTTGACAAACTAACTGCTCTGATTAAACAATTTTCCCAGCAGGTCACCCCTGATACTGAACCAGAACCAATTCCATCGCCAACCGAGTGGGTCAGACTGAAAAAATTTCGCAGGAAATGGAACGAAGCCAGATGGTCTGAACCCCTGACAGTCACCTCAAGAACATTGCATTGTGTTCGCCTAGCAGGAAAAGGCGACACCTGGTATCATTTGTCTTCTTGTGTTGCATGTGACCCCCCTAGCAGGTCTTTGGCACAAACTGCAGTGGACCTGAGGTCTCAGGTCCAAGAGAGGGAGGATGCTGGGAGTAAAAGTGCTGGAAAATTACAGATTGTACACAAGAAAGGTGAAATTTTTTCAGATTGTACATAAGAAAGGTGACATTTTTTCAAGCCCACCATAAGAACCTTTGGCACATTGTGTAAGCGCAGATTGTGCATATGGTGCAGGTATTGCAGTAACATTTAAAGATAAGTATGGTGTGGAGAAAGTGAAAAAACAAAACAAAAAAACTGGTGAATGTGCAGTGACACAGGAAGAAGACGGCAGAACGATTTTTCATTTAATCACAAAAAGAAAGTGCACTGATCTCCCCACATACGAAGATTTCACCAATAGTTTAAAACATATGAGAGATTGGTGTGTAGAACATAGAGTGAAAAGTGTTTCCGTACCCCGGCTGGGGTGTGGTCTGGACAAACTAGACTTCCAAAGAGTCCAGAAAATTTTGAGTAAAGTCTTTACAGGAATTTATATAGTCATAACCATATACTCACTATAATCATTGTTTAAGAGTGTGTAGAAGTAGTCTTTAATTATAAATATAATCACGTTTTCATTAATTACAAGTGTATGATTTAATGTTTTAATGTTTTAATTTTTTATACTGATTTTGTGTTTGAAGAAAGTACAAAAAATGAGACTGTGGGAAAATTGGCCATGTATGGGTTTCCTCCTCATCATCTCCATCACTATCGTAGGTATAATTTATGGCGTGGATAAATTACAACAAGACTCAAACGTAACCAGGCCTAAGAGATCACTAGAGAGGGACACGTGTCTGACAAAATATGGAGGTATAGAACTTGACTATGAAGAAGATTCAGCCACATCGTTTACATTTGATATATGTTCAGTTTTTAATTGTCAGGGAAAGAATAGTTCATGGAGAGGATATGATGTATCCTCCTGCAGTAGTGGATGACTGTGAAAACGGTAATAACCCAAGATATATGACAGTGTGTAGTGATTGGGGACAAGTTACTAAATATTCGGGATCATGGAGTCCAAACCCACATTATTTGAGCAGAGAACAGAAGGCTTGGTGGAATAACATATCATTTCAAAGAGATTACAGTACCACACAAAACCCAGTCACTTTATCCATATCACGAATTAAGGAATCTTCATACAAAAAGAACAAGGCCTATTTTTTCTTAGGGGTGGACCAAACCGGAAAGGATTCTATGGGACTGATCAAAATAAATATAGTTCTTAAACCTCAACTAAAACCAAACGTCACAGAAACTAAGAATGTATCGGTTATATCAATGGTAGATAAACATGTAGGTGTAGACTATACTAAATTAACCCCGGAAGACATAATAGAAAAAGCAACGGGATATGGAGAGACTAATTTGTGGTTAGAATGGTTGATTAACACTGCCAAAGAACAAAAAATAGATGACTGTGTAGCATGTGCAGGTGCCAGACCCAGACTTCACATTGAGCCAGCTCCCCTGCATCCAAATGATACATGGGGATATAACTGTATGTTGTCACTAACGAGAGAGGTGGGGTCAACCAATTGCACCACATTGGCATCTATATTTCCCCCAATTTCAAATGATTCCCGAACAGGCCCGTTTGTACCTAGACAGAATGAGTACACGTGTTTTAATTTCACACCATCTAGTGCATCAATTAATTACGGACGCATTAATGAAGAGTGGTGTAACGTCATAATAAGTGATAATGGAACAAAAATAGGACCGTGGGCAAGAGCAGGCCTCTATTACTACTGTGGTGACAGGCGCCTGTTTACCAGGGTACCGCCTAACACAAAAGGCTTGTGTGCTATGGTCCGACTAGGAGCACCTCTGGCGCTGATAGGAGAGAAAGTAGTTGACATGAATAAAGGCACAGGGCAGTTAACAAACCGAAGAAGGCGTCATGTGATAAGAAAACGTGGAGCAACCATAGACTTATCATTAAACAGTCCCACATATATAGATGCCATTGGGGTTCCAAGAGGTCCCTGATGAATATAAATTGGCAGACCAAATAGCTGCAGGATTCGAAAATATACCAATCATTGCTGCACTGTTTCCAATAACTCCTAACAAAAATGTTGACAGAATAAACTATGTACATTACAATATCATGAGATTAGCTAACCTTTCCAGAGACGCAGTAAAAGGCCTGTCTGAACAATTGGCTCCTACATCACTAATGGCTGTGCAAAATAGATTGGCTCTAGACATGTTGCTAGCTGAAAAAGGAGGTGTTTGCCATATGTTTGGTGATTTGTGTTGTACATTTATCCCCAATAACACTGCTCCTGATGGATCAGTTACTAAAGCATTAGAGGGCCTACGAGTATTATCAATAGAAATGAAAGAACATTCTGGGATAGACAACCCTGTAGGACAATGGCTGGACAGGGCATTAGGTAAATGGAAGGCACTGATACTGTCCATTCTAATCTCGATAGCAGTCTTCGTAGCTATACTGGTAACCTGTGGGTGTTGCTGTATTCCATGTATTAGGTCATTGTGTAATCGTTTAATCGTAGCAGCAATAGTGAAAAAGGACATGACACCACCTCCTTATAGCATGCCATTACTATCAGCACACCAAGACTCCGAGAGTGGCGATGATGACGAGGAAAATGATGTGTGACCTCTTTCAGAGGTCAAGAGAGGGATTGAAGGATGTTAATCCTCTTAAAATTATGTTAATCATGTACTGTTATATGAGTATAATCAACATATCAATATGTAATCAATTATTAAATGGGATTTCTTATTAAGGTTTTAAATGTATTGCTTGCTGAAAATGTAGTGACTATGAGCTGATATTGATGTGCTTTCTGTGGAGTGTGGTATGTGTGTGTGGGTGTGAGCAGCCTTGCGAGAGGAGAGGGAGGAAGCAGCAGAACGGAAGTTTTGCCTCAAGGTATGTGATTGCAAGATAAGAGGTCATCAACTAAAGTGGGGTGCGGTGGAATGTGCACACACACATAACAAGATCAGATTGCTTAGAGGAGCTGGTTGCTGGGCAGAAACTGGGTGGGGTTCTATCACAGCATGTGTTTTGCAGAGACCAAGAGACAAAGGAGTGGAATCGGATTGGATGGTCTAAGGCGGATCCCCATCCAATGAGAAGAAGAGACTCGACACATAACTATAATATTGTGTGAAACTGGATTTTCTGGGTTGTTCTTTGTGAGACTTGTGTCGGAGGCAACCCAGCGCTGTATTTTTGGTGATTTCTGATCAATAAATTTCAATACTTTTTATATTTCGCCTTCCTTCAATTTTTGATCACGCATGGGGACGTTTGAAGTCCTACAATATATATATAAATATTCGTTTTCGTTTATTATTCATTATTCGCTTTATTATAAAATATTCGTTTATTCGTTTTATATATATATATATATATATATATATATACGAATAAACTAGTCAAAATAGGCTACAGTTAAAGCTTTCCTTTAGTTTTGTGAAATACACGCACGCACGCAGCCACGCACACACATACATGTTTAAATACATTTATGTTGTTAATAAATAAATAACAATAAATTGTTGTAACAGCAATATCTCCAAGTTTTGTTTTTCACTGTAAAAATGTAATGATTTGCCAATGCAAAGAGAGTACCGCCACCTTTTTCCCCCACTTCAAGCACTGATTATAACACAAACAAATCATCCTCCTGGCGATTTTTTTTTGTCAAAAGCGACAAATCCAGCGACTTTTACTGGTGTTTTTGGAGACTTTTTTGGTGTTTGGAGACTCGAAAGCACGAATCACTCTGCAGTTAGGCCTACTGTGCTCAACGAGCAGCGGGTGCTGCCGTGAGCCCCTCTCCCGTCCAAAAGCACTCACAGGCGGTCAGTCTTTCAGTAGCCTCGCGCAGCAGTCAGAGAGGAGACACACACCCCTCCGCGTCCAGGCTGCAAATGAATCGCGCATGCGCATGGCCGCCCTGGCTTACAGAGCGGGGTGTAAATGTAAATGTTCACTCACTCTCACACAAAAATAAATCACTGCATTTAAATTGACTCACGACATAGCTCTCCATTCACTCTAGTCTAGTCTCTTGCCAAGTTCGCTTGTGCCAGCTCTCGCTAGTCAGTTATCAATCTCGATTTAAATAGGCCTTTACTACAAAACCCCAACAGTCTTTTTAAAGACTAAACCCACAAACATTCTTGTTAAATATTAGATCAAATCTCAGCCCTAGCCAGTAATTTTTTTTAACTGCTAGGCAGTAGCTACACTTAGCTAAAACTACCCACGCGACTAAGACACACACACACACACACACACACACACACACACACACACACACACACTACAATCGTTAAGTATTAAAATAAAATCTGAATTGTCTGCAAAATAATTATTTTGTTCGTTTAATTAAAGATCGTGCCTAAGTCCCGACTGATTAGCCCCTGATTCTCTCAACATAGCCACACACACAGTTACATATTGCCTAAACTTTATTGAAAACATAACAAAATGGAGAAATTTCTTGTGAGGACCAACAAGCCAACCGATGCACCACCAGCTGCAAAAAGCTTGAAGGTATGCGATGAAGCATACCTGCAGTTTGGGTTTACAGTCACGGCTGATCTGAGACCTCAGTGTGTCGTGTGTGCCGAGGTGCTGGCAAACGACAGTATGAAGCCCTGCAAATTAAAAAGGCACCTCGAAACAAAGCATGCTGGCATTAAAAATAAACCGGCTGAATATTTTAAAAGAAAGCTTGATGGCCTCCATCAGTAACAGGCAACCATTTCAGTGCACAGCACTGTGTCTAAACAATGTTTGGAGGCATCGTATGTAGTGGCCAAAAGAATCGGTAAACTGGGTAAACCGCATACAATCGCCGAGACTCTCATTTTGCCGGCAGCGCAAGACATGTGCAGAATAATGATAGGCGATAGTGCAGCAGCCAAACTCGGTGCAGTACCACTGTCCAATGACACAGTCGCTAGGAGAATTGAAGACATGTCTAATGATATCAGAGAGCAACTGATAGAGTTCGTAAAAAAGAGTCCTTACTACGCGCTGCAGCTGGACGAATCCACTGATATTGCTGGGCAGGCACAGCTCCTCACCTATGTCAGGTATCTGCGGGACAAGGCGATTGAGGAGGATGTCCTGTTTTGCCGGCCTCTTCAGTCGCACACTACAGGAGAAGCCATTTTCAATGTCCTTGATATTTTTATCCGTGAAAATGGTTTGGCGGGTGTTACAGCGGTTGTATGAGCTGCGAGAGGAGGTGAAGTGGTTTTTGACAGAAATCAAATCAGATCTGGCGAAGCATCTGGATGACACTATGTGGCTTGCGTCTCTGTCCTATTTGGTTGATATATTTAACCGCTTGAACGGCCTCAACCTGTCTTTGCAAGGCCGCGAAACTCATATTTTGCTCCTTGCAGACAAAGTGCACGCCTTCACACAAAAACTAGACCTCTGGCATGGCCGCATCAGTCGAGGGAACTGCGACATGTTCCCCAGCCTTGCAGACTTTATCACTGATGCAGGCACGTCACACGATTTCTCCTCCCTGTTTCAATCAGCGTCTGAGCACCTGTCAGCAATGAGAAAACAATTTGCGACGTACTTTAAAGAGGATTATCACTCTTTTGCGTGGGTTCGAGATCCGTTTGTGTGCACAGCAAACAAGCTATCAATTGATATGCAGGAACAGCTTATTGAGCTGAAGAGTGACAGTAAACTGAAGGAACTCTTTAGCTCCTGCCCTCTTCGTCATTCTGGGCAGCATTGATGCAGGAATATCCTGAACTCTGTGGACGTCGCCTTGAAGATTCTCCTTCCTTTCGGCGTCGACATATTTGTGTGAGGCAGGATTCTCAAAAATGACTGCACTCAAAACGAAATACCGCATCGTGCACCAATCGAGGATGATTTGAGGCTATGTTTATCAAACATTGAGCCAAGAATTGAGGATCTTTGCAAGGCAAAGCAGGCTCAGGTCTCACATTAACATCACCTACCTGCAAGCTTCTGTAAAAAAATGCAAATGATGCCTACTATTAGGCCTAGTAATAATAACAATAATAAAGCATAAATTAATATCAGAGGTCTGGTGCCAATTCCCAATTATAGCAATAGCCTAGTAATGATAATAGGCCTATACTGATGATGATAATAATAATAATAATAACAACAACAACAACAATAAAGCATGTAACCTCATATAATTATAGCAATAGCCTAGTAATGATGATAGGCCTACTACTACTCATAATAATAATAATAATAATGTCTGCAAGCTCACATTAGAAGTCTGGTGCTACTGTCAATTATAACAATAGCCTAGTAATGATAATAGGCCTACCTACTGCTACTGATGATAATAATAATAATAATAATGTGGGCCTAAAAATAATAGCCTTTGGCTATCTATCTATCTATCTATGCAAGGTGGTGGTGGTGGGGGCACTGATGAGCCAGCTTTGGGGTGAGCCAGCTTTGGGGGGGCCCAGCTTGCAAAAGGTTGAGAACCCCTGTTCTAGATCATCATGTTTGTAGTGTGTTCCAGGGGATTAAAACATACAATATATTTCAGACCTAGTGGAGTAATAGTAACTAATAATATAATAGTAAATGTGAAAAAGTTGCATAAGCTAATTTTAGTATCATGTCCATATAAATCATTATGATTTCTATGGGTAGGACCTGCGCTTCCTAACAGGAACTAAGTTTACTACTAGACTAAAAATTGTTCAAATTAACACACAATATTTTTACACATGTGAATAATTACCTGTTAGGGTCTTTGGGAAAACAATGAAAGCCAAGATTTTTACTGTCACACTACCCAACAATGTGTTATTTTATTCCTCTTTGACTTCTCTTTTGTTGTTATTCTGTCTATTTTTGTGTACCTGTGCTGTTGTCCAGTTAGAATTTTCCAGTTGAAAAAGCATCACAGTTTTGGGCTTCTATACTCACTGGAAATACTGGGAGTGCTAAAAAAAATGAATAAACAAATTTTGAAAAAAAATAAATAAAATGTATTGTATTAATGTACATATTTATTAAAATTAATTCAAATAAGTAGCCCAAGCATACAATGATAATAAGCAACAGTAAACACAAGAGTTTAGCCTTTTATTGTGGCCAGCTTAAGGCACACCTGTGCAATAATCATGCTGTCTAACCAAAATCTTGATATGCCACATCTGTGAAGTGGATGGATTATCTCAGCAAAGGAGAAGTGCTCACTAACACAGATTTAGACAGATTTGTGAACAATATTTGAGAGAAATAGGCCTTTTGTGTACATAGAAAAAGTCTTAGATCTTTGAGTTCAGCTCACGAAAAATGGGGGCAAAAACAAAAGTGTTGCATTTATAATTTTGTTCAGTGTATATACACACTGTAACAAATAATATTTTGGAATGTTTCTGTTATAATACAATGAAAAATTCACTTATATTAAACTTTGAACTTTTATTAACAAAACAACAACTTCACCTGCTTTTATGACACAAACAAATGTTCTTTAGATCTGCCCTTACTTTAAAACATAAGCCATAAAATAGTAGGCTAAAATCGCAAATATTGCATTGCAAGCCAAATAAATAAACCTAAATTTAAAACAAATGCTACTTTGTGCTGCTTTAAAGTGCCCCTATTATGGATTTTTGAAAATTACCTTTCATGCTGTGTGTAATACAGCTCTAAGTGAAAGAAAACATCCTGCAAATTTGTAAATCTGACAGTGCACCGTGTATAAAGTTATCTCTCAGAAGAAAGAGTTGACTCGGAATCATTGAAACAAGTTGTTTTTAAAATGAATCCCAAGCCGTTTCATGCCGACTTCAACATGAAACATTAGCATATTTCCCGCCCACTTGTTGCGCATGCAGACCTGGTGGGAAAACTTGATTTTCGCAATGGTCTGAATGAAAATGCAAATTTATTCTTTGCCACTAGATGCTGCTTTTGCTGAATTAAAAATAGCTGTTTCCCCAGTAACAGCTGTATACAAAGCAGCACTGCTCTCATAAACACTGCTTTAAACTAAATCATCCAATCACCGCAGATTAGCGTCATGCAAAGGAGGGGTTTGGGAAAATGAACCATTGAGTGAATTGTTTGGGAGTCGTTGAGCAAATAAGGTAAAAATAAATGCATATTATAAGTAAATTAATGTGTTTTTTGACCGTGCATGCATGTCAACCTGTTGTTGGGGACTCCCAAAACCAGAATATGAACCTTTCATAACCCATAATAGGGGCACTTCAATAAAAACACAGCAACAATAAAAACAAACTCACATTTATAGCCCTTATAGTCTTCTCACATCATACTTGTCAGATGGCCTCACACCACATTTCATTTATCAAGCCCCCCTGTTCAAAATACATTACAAATATTTAATCTTATTATCAGCAATGAAAAAAATTAAACATGCTTATTATTGCTACCTATAATTCTGTTTTCACTACAAACAATATTTACTTTTCATATCTGTAATATCAGTCTTTCTACAAACACACGTTTTTCACAATCAAAATTATTCTCCAGTTTATTGACATTTGAAATCCAATTCCATATACAAACATTAAATGATCAATGTCACTTAATACCGTTTAAATAACAATTTTAAACAAATTTAACTCAAATTTACAAATTAAATTAAAAGTGCCAATAAATCCCAAAAAAAATCACTTTATGAATCCAATTAATTGGTTATAAACAACTAATTCACACCCAAAGCAACTTACTTCCTTTAAGCATCAGATACTAGGAAACCTCAAGAAACCCAAAGCCACATATAAGTATTGAAAATATATGAGCAATACTCATACAATAGTATAAATAAAAGTTTTAAGTGTTTTGAATAAAAGTGATCGTATTTCTCCTTTAACATGTCCACTTCAGGTTACTATACTTTCCATTTCAGATTGATACACATTCAAAAAAAACTATTAAATTTCTTAAATCTTATTGTAAAATCCAACTTATCTGAATTTAACACTTTAAATTTCAGCATTCAAAGTGTTTTGCAGAAGAATTTGAATACAAACATAAAGAATTACATTACTAGCCTACTTGAAACTTCTTTTCTAATATCATGAATTTAAAATAAACTAATTTATACACTTCCATTCCTTTACCATTTGTAACTTTCAATGACATGACAAATGGTCACGTATATTCTTTGAAATAGTACATACTACTCCCATCTCATCTCTTGACTTCAATCAACTATCATTTATTAACTCACCTTATGACTTATCATGCCAACATTTAATTTGTTGAAAACCTACTTTTTTAACTTCTTCTACATTTTCACCACAATAGACTCTTCAGACTGTGGTGACAGAAAGTTATGGATTTCGTGTTCATAGCCAAAACTACTTCTGTATTGCAGAGCAACAAATTTGAGTCATGATTCAACACTATGTTTGAGGCTATATCTCTGCAAAGTGTTGGCATATTGACACCAAACTTTGTGTGTGCCATTGTCACCTCACACAGAACACACCACATATCTTTGATAACATCGCCACCTATTGGTCAAAACTGTTGAGACATTAAATCATATTACCAGAAGTTGTTTTTATGATTTTTCAGCCATTTTACTTAAAAGCATCCTAAAATGGTGTTAATTAC
Organism: Gymnocypris eckloni scoliostomus; assembly: GCA_027564155.1. NCBI lineage: Eukaryota > Metazoa > Chordata > Actinopteri > Cypriniformes > Cyprinidae > Gymnocypris > Gymnocypris eckloni. Next base: position 4,449,497 of record CM050415.1, on the reverse strand, counting down.
TCATTGTAGCAGTTGGTCTGATGCTCCATACCATGCTTTGCTCCTCGTTTTGCCTCTGATGTGCATGGCCCCTTAATTACATCACAAAATACAATGCTTATACTGTAATCGCATCAGATGTAAGATGTTTTCTTTCACTCACACAAGCTGACATTATTGTTCATTGCCACGGCAGCCGATTGGTGCTCAGCGCCCCTCACCACTTCTTGCATTATGTGGATGAGAAGAGGATGTCGCTCATGCTCGGGAATTCCCGAGAATTTTAATAATCTTTGGTTTGTCACGTGATTTGAAGGACCATGAGCTGCTGTAGTTTTATTTATTTACATTTTAGAAGACACGATTTATGCAACTGCACAGATTATTTGAAATTATGACAAAAAAAAGAATTATATCCTAATACAACATTAAAATTCCAATCAAAAGGCCACTTGAATATTTGTTCACCATCATGTTTGTTCACATACAGACACTGTGTCATGATGATGTTTCATGTCAGTGTATTCTTTCACTTTCAATAGTGTTGGTAAGTACAGAGAATAAAATAGTTTCTTTGTTTAATGTGTGGTGGCGTGTTCCGTCACCAGCTGGTTATTTTTGGTGTTGAATGTTTAGCATGGCTGCTATGCTGCTTTCTTTTTCCTCATATTTTGTTGTTTTTCAGACATTCTTCTCTTATTGCTGTCTTATCATTGTTTTTATGAAACAATAGCAATGGAGAGACTGCTCACTGACTGATGATCATCCAATCAGGACAGTGTGTAATGTACACTTACTGTGTGGTACGTTATAGTAGGCTATATTAAAACATTATCATGAAGCTCTTTGTATGTTTCCTATATCGAATTCACATCTGAAGAACCAGAATTCAGCGTTGTATTTAAGCCAAAATGTATGTATAGAACCAGCCTAGAACCATTTACTTTGTAATCAACAATCAGAAACGGGGAAACACAAGAACAACTAGCAAATTGGCCACGTTAAATATTAAATTCAGATTAAAGTTTATTGTTTGTGGTCTCTTTGCAGTTTGGCCATGTTAATAAATACTCCTTGGTGTGACATATCAACAAAGAAACGTATCTTAATCGTTTTAAAGGGATAGTGCTCTCAAAAATGAAAATTCTGTCATTGTTTATTCTTTAGTTTTCCACAGAAGAAGAAAAAAACATACAGGTTTTGATTTCCTTAATTTCCACATAGTTAATTACACTTAGATTAAGTATGTTCACTTAAAATTTGTATTTATTTGCCATAAATGTTATATACATAAAATAACTTTGTTTTTAATGGAATAAATAAATCTTTCTTTTTTAACCCTAAACAAAGTACAATATGACGTTGGTGTGTGTTATTTATGAGGATTCTCCATAGGTGTTAATGTATGGTGGCCGAGAGAGCTCAACGTGCTGCAAATAGAAAAAAAAATCGCCTGCAAATTAAGAAAACAACTTTATCAATTTTACAACGCACGCACTACAAATGCTCCCAACACAACCAAACAAAGAAAGCATGTTGTTTCTTGTCTTTCTTTATTTGTTTTCATTGTGAGCATTTGCACCACCTACTGTCAAACTGATGAAGATGTTTTCTTGATTTGCTGGTGCTTTTTCTATTTGCATGTGTTTTCTGAAGTTGCAGTGCATTGAGCTCTCTTGGCCACCGTAGTAATGGTTTTATTCTGTACAAACTGTATTTTCTACCCCCCTATACCAACCCTACACCTAAAGCTACTCCTCACACAGATTTTCAAAATAACACCATTTAATATGTTATTGTCACGGGGTGACGTGAAGCGGAACTATTTATGCCCAATGTTGTTTCCCTGTGGGAGCGATTTCGGGGTAACACCAGGTTAAACGGGTCCTTCTGTGTAAACAGTCCGGCCGGGCTTAGTAAATGGGGAAATGAGCGTCAGCTGTGTAACGAGCGGAGATTGAGCCGTGAGAGAGACATGTATTCGCGAGGGGGATTATAAAAGGACATGTTTGTGTGGAGAGAGGAGGTGACACAAAGCGAGGAGAGAGCAGGTCACACAGAGCGGGGAGAGACTGCACATTAGGAAGAAGGAGCTTTAAACCAGCGGTTTGATGGATCTGGATCCATAAATGGAGATAACACAAACAGAGGAAGAGAGGCAGGGGACCTATGTTACTTCGTCAAGCAGTTAAGTGTCATCTGTAATTCTTATTAGGAAAACCTGAATGCCTCCAGTACCCGCTGTATACAACAGTTTGGTGAAACTGTCCCGGAGTTTATTGACATCTGGTTTGAAGCCTCTAATGCCAGTTGTGTGTTCATAGTACACTTCCCACACAGTTTTGGATGTACAGTGTCGTCAATTGAGAGGAGGGAGTCGGCTGGGACCGCGAGTGGAGACCTTATTCACTGTGAGTTGTCGTGAGTTGCAGTGCTTAGTGTGAAGTGAACACGTGTGACCATTTGAAGTGATTGATGCATGCACAGGTGTGGATATTATAATTTTGTGTCTGCCCGTGTCCCCAGTTGGCATACTCGTTGGTCTCGAGTGCCGAATTGAAACTAACTAACTACTGTGCGTTGAGTGTATGCTGTACAGGAGTACAGCTCCATCCTGTCTGATTTAAAGAGGATTTGTTGAATATTCATGCATTGCTGTTTGACTCCCTGACTCGAAGAGGAAGCATTATCTCTCTCTTGAGCTGTTCACACTGAAGGAGATCCCTGGCGTGAGTACCTGATTGTTGTCTGACTTGAAGAAGATTTGTTACACACTCATGCACTGTTGTTTGATCTCCTGGCAAGATTTGCTACCAGGCTATTGAGCCGCTCCGTTACCTGCCTCTGGCTGTCCGAAGAGGAATCGCTGTGCGAACCCTTTACCAGTGTCTGTTCCATTACTTATCTCCGGCTGCCGAAGAGGAGCTGCTGTGTGCATCCCTTACCAGTGTTTGCTCTGTTACCTGCCTCTGGCTGTCCGAAGAGGAATCGCTGTGTGAACCCTTTACCAGTGTCTATTCCATTACTTACCTCCGGCTGCCGAAGAGGAGCCGCTGTGTGCATCCCTTACCAGTGTTTGCTCTGTTACCTGCCTCTGGCTGTCCGAAGAGGAATCGCTGTGCGAACCCTTTACCAGTGTCTGTTCCATTACTTACCTCCGGTCAAGAGCCGCTGTGTGCATCCTTACCAGTGTTTGCTCTGTTACCTGCCTCTGGCTGTCCGAAGAGGAATCGCTGTGAACTACCAGTGTCTGCTCCATTACTTACCTCAGGCTGTCCGAAGAGGAACCGCTGTGTGCATTCCTTACCAGTGTTTGCTCCGTTATCTGCCTCCGGCTGTCCGAAGAGGAATCGCTGTGAGAATCCCTTACCAGTGTCTGTTCCATTACTTACCTCTGTCTGCCGAAGAGGAACCGCTGTGTGAACTTCCTACGCAGCCTGACGAAGAAGAGAGTCGGATCAGCCTGTGCTTTTTAGTTTAGGATTTAGCCTATTTTAATTCAATAAAATACAACGTTTAATACTGATTATCCTGTCTGGTCTCATGGTGTCTTTGGGTAACTCCTCGAGGTGGTACGCTTAATAGGGGTGGTGTGAGAGACGGGAGGAGGCCACCTCCGGCCTGTGACATTATTTTTAAAGCTATTTGTATTACAGGATCACAGGATGTGTCCTCATAAACCACCTCTATGTCATACCCATGTCATTATACAAGTTTGTGTCCTCATAAACTACATAAACCAGCACAGACACACACACACACACACACGCTGGATTTTTGATGCAGTTGCGATGCTGTGATTCTAATTTTGTTTAAGATATCGGAGTAGTGTCATATTGCAAAACTATCTAAAGCCACTAAAAGAAAAGATGGTGTCCAAAGTGAAAATTGTCAAGACCCAATGACTTCTTATGCATTAATTCCATTGGCAGCTCTTTCAGCAGTCTTAGAGGAGTGATAATAAAGCCTACTGCAAGGAAAAATTGTAAATTCTTCAGTCAGGCTTACATTTCCTCCTCTGCTTTCGGCTCTCTTCAACTTCTTCACAGCATCTTGAATGTTCATCTTCAGCAGGTCTACAGTCACACACTTCACTTGGAACTGAGTGGTGAGTAAATCTCTACCTTCTGCTGTTGGATCCTGCCTTGATAATTTAATATAAGTCAGAATCCTTGCCAGATGTGACTTGTACAAATCTATTTACTTTTCAGCCTTTTCCAGATCAGCCAGTGCTTGAGCAATGTAACCGGTGTCTTTCCTTGAGCAATGTAACCGGTGTCTTTCGGTTATAGAGAGGAATAATCTCTCCAGATGTACCATCCTCCAAAGCTTTGGTGAACATCTCAATGCTCTCGGTAAGGCGTCCCTTCTCACGGAGATTGTTTCCAGACCTGATGTAATAGTATACCATGGAGGATGGAGACTGTTTAGTTAAAAGCTTCTGCTTTGCTCTCAACAAGTCATCCTTTAGCTGTTTCTTCATCATCTCAGTGGGCTTTTCCTCACTGGAGTGCATCAGGAGCCACAAACCCCAGCACTCATGAAGAGAGGACACTATTACATCACGCTGGTCTGAGAAAACATCATCTTTATAAACGCCATCCAAAACATCAAGGTAGACTCAAGCTCTTCCTCATTTGTGATTTTTGGAATGTCTTTTTCAAGAAACTCAGAGTCTGATGTTCACCAGAATATTTCTGGAATCTTTTGCATCTTCAAGATTGCTTTCCATAATTGGAAATGATATCATTAGTAGATCTGTAAGAGCTGAGATCATTGCATCATGAGTTTGAGAGCTGATATTTTTCAGGTAGTGATTAACTGCATCCTCAAATAAACCCTCTGTGGATTCACGTGGCGTCAATATACTTGTAAGACGTGACATCAGTGTAGTTGTAATACAGTTTAGATCGCTGAGTAACCTGGGAAGAGATGTTTTTAGGCTCATCACTAGTTTGACTAAGTCAGAGAAATGGCTGGTGCACATGATGAGCTGAGCCGATCCTGGACTCCCTTGAAGAGCTGTTCGTCCAAATGCTTGCTGTTCAACACGGTTATTCAGATGTAAGAAGGTTTGCATCACAAATAGTCCTCCTGCTTTATTTACACTTTCACTGACCTTTAGGTCTGTACCTCGACCTGCTAGATTAGTTGCAATTATGACATCACCCGCTTGGACAGTTTTATCTGTTATTATTATATGTGAAAGAGGCTTGTTGGTTAGGCTTTCTTCAAACGGGCTGGAGCTAGGATATAATTTATGACGTTGTCCTGTTTTCTTGGGGCCTCTCTGGAATTTTGGTTCCTCCTTTTCTTAAGACTTTTCTATCTATCAATTCTTTGTAAAATGTATTATATTCTTGTTATAGAAATCATGTCCAAATTATACTCTGCAAGAGTGGGAAAATTCGGACCATGTGACTGATAAGATAACATGTTAATTTACGTATTGGGAGGAGAAACATGTCTAATTGGTCAAAACACCATTTGAGATGTGTCCAACAGCCCAGTTTATAAACTCAGGACACCATCAAATTGTGCTTTTAGACATCGCTTTTTCATTTATGCTTTTAGACATTCCTTTTTGCCACTGCTTTCTGCCAATGAATTCTTCGAGTGCTGATCCAGCATGCTCTGGCTTGCATGCCAGCAGCTCCTCTAAAACCACGAGGAGAAATGCCACCTAGTCTCGTCAAACTTTACTTTTTTCTTTCTTTTACTTTAGTTTAGTTTCTTTTCCGTTGAGTTTCATTTTCTGAGTTAAGTTTTGCTGCAACGCAGTGTCTCCGAGTTCTCCTCAGGTCTGACCACCTCAAAACTTCAACCAGCCCACAACTCTGCATCTTCAGCCAACTCCCAACCATTGGCTTCCCAAGACGTCACTTCAACAACTACTGAACTTCCAGCCAATCAGCAAAAAAAAAACTTTCTGCAAGGACAACAACAAGGGAACCCCCTAAACAAGCAATGCAAGTACCTCCATATTCTTGCTGAACTGGTCAATTTAATATAAATTTTAGCCTCATTGAGGAACTCAATACGAGGGTTACTTAAATTATTGATGGTTGTTCAGGTCTATGCAATTGCACATATTGCTATAAACTTTGGATTTCCCATTTTCCCACTCTCGCGGCAGTCAGCATCTTCAGATACATAATATTTTTATTTGCTACAAGTAGGATACACAAGAAGCACGTTCAACTCGGACATGCAGACGGTTGTCGTGGTAATAAGCACGTAAGCATCAACCATTCGCGCTCAATGCGCGTCTTGTATATGAAAAGCATCTTAGGGCAGTGGTTCTCAAACTCAGCCTCTGGGGGCCACTAGATGGCACTAGGGGGGCCGCAAAGAAATTCTAGAATATTACTTTTTTTTTTTTTTTTTACCTGTATGCAAGTCAGGATTGTCCTATCTGAACTATGATGTATTTAAAAAAATCTAAATATTTAAAACATATCAATTATGCGCAGCACACTACGCTGAAACGTCACCAAACCGTTGACGTACTAGTGAACACATCGACACGAACACACTGATAAATGCTAAGACTATTTAAAATGTACAAGTTTTTAGATAGAGGATGCAGTGTCTCAGCTGAGAAGGTAAATACAGAAAAGCCCAGCATGAAAAAAACGAAACTGCATCAATTTGACTACTCGTACATAAAATATGACGTTATGGAATATAGTGACGGCAGAAAACAGTGCACACTGTGCTTGAAAATGTGATCCGTTGAAGCACTGAAACTTAACCGACCTGTCACAACAATTAATTGCGAATAAAAGTAAGGATTTTTTTTTCAGAGAAAGAAAGAAGAATACATCAAGCAAACGGTACGACTGACTAACATATCACGACAATACACGAGAAAGCACAGCATGCATCGTATCCTGCAGCCCTGCGTATATAGCCAAATGTAAAAAGCCTCAAGCGATCCGATGTGCCGAGTGATGCTCGGGGAAGAGCAAAATCTGCATTGCAAGATTTATTTTATATTGTAAAACTTGTATAATATTGTATATGTCTTCTATATTGAAAAACGATTTCTTGTTTAAGTAGAGCAGACATTTTTTCATGTTTCTTGCAGAAAAACAGATTGCTGAAAAAACAAACAGATCGCTGTTCAAATTGCAAACCAAACTTGAGCCACTGTCGTTTACTCCATTCAAATGTAAGAAGTTTAATGCACTTTTTTACAAATCAAATGTAAATGAACTTTTCAGTATTGATCTACTATGGACATCATAAATAACTGTTCAGTATTTAATACTTTTGTTGCACTTATCAGACAATATTATTGTTAACTGTCAAAACTATTTTATAACAATTTGTTATATTTTATGAAATGTAGCCTTTAACCAATTTTGTATATTCAACATCAGAGACATTAGGCTACAAACAGAATTGTTGTTCCAGCATTGTTAATTTGTAAATTAATTTGTTTTTGGTACAATCTAAAATTTGTAAGTAAAATTGTAAGTTTGAGGATGTTTTCGTCATGAGTTTTCTTTTGGGGGGGCCACAAAATAATTCACCCTACGCAAGGGGGCCTCCTCCTGAAAAAGTTTGAGAACCACTGTCTTAGGGGGCCCTTGGCTTTTGGGGGCCCAAGGCAGTCGCCTACCTTTGCCTACTAGCTAAGTCCGCCCCTGGACGGTGGCATGTTTCAATCAGGACCACTTTCGTCAAGTTTATTTATTACAATTATATTGCATACAGTTAGTGTTGGCGGTATGGTTCTGTTCTGAGCAACACTCCACACGCCTGTCCATCCAGCCATGCTTGGACAGAGCGGGGAGAGCAGCAAGATAAACCCCTGGGGTACAGAACAGAACCATTATATGCATACATAATTACAATTCACAATTACATGAGTTGTAGAAAACAAAAAACATGATTTAGAATGCTTGCAATGAAGTGAACTGTATAAGGAAAGAAACAAAAGTCAGATCAGATTACAGGTTCAGTTAGATGGAGTTGGAGGAGGGAGTTTGCGAGCAGCGATGGAAGAGATGCTGAAGAACGGGAATTTAAATAGGCTGCTTGTGATGGGTGTCAAGACTGGATTGGTACACATCAGGAACAGCTGACTGTCGGCTGATGCGAGCTTGACTGACGTGGCCTGCCTGAACTAATGCGATGCTGAATTTACCATGGTGTAGCATCTTCTCTTCTTTTCAAAACAGTTTAAAGACATCTGGGCATCGAGGTTATGAGTTTCTGGAGTTTTGGTGTTGGAATTTGGTCCCAGTCTTGGCTGATATAGGTTTCCAGCTGTTGCAGAGTATGTGGTCGTATTTTTTTCATTTAATGATGCGCCAAATGTTATCTATAGGTGAAAGATCTGGACTGCAGGCAGGCCAATTCAGCACCCGGACTCTTCTACTACGAAGCCATGCTGTTGTAATAGTTGCAGTGTGTTATTTTTGTATTTGTCCTGTTAAAATACACAAGGCCTTCCCTGAAATAGACATCCTCTGGAGGGTAGCAGTTGCTCTAAAACCTTTATATACCTTTTAGCATTCAGAGTGCCTTCCAAAACATGCAAGCTGCCCATACCGTATGCACTTATGCACCCCCATACCATCAGAGATGCTGGCTTTTGAACTTAACACTGATAACATGCTGGAAGATCTCCCTCCTCTTTAGCCAGGAGAACACGGCGTCCGTGATTTCCAACAATATGTCAAATTTGGACTTTTGACCATAAATTTGACAATAGAACATTTTTCCACTTTGAAACAGTCCATTTTAAATGAGCCTTGGCCCACAGGACACGATGGCACTTCTGGACCATGTTCATGTGTTTACCGACAGTGGTTTCTGGAAGTATTCCTGGGCCCATTTAGTATTGCCAATGACAGAATCATGCCGATGAGTGATGCAGTGTCGACTGCAGGGCCCGAAGACCACAGGCATCCAACAAAGGTCTTCGGCCTTGTCCCTTACACACAGAGAGATTTCTCCAGTTTCTCTAAATATTTTGATGACCTGATGAGATTCGCAAAGCCTTTGCAATTTGACATTGAGTAACATTGTTTTTAAATTATTCCACAATCTTTTTTTACGCAATCTTTCACATATTGGAGAGCCTCTTCCGATCTTTACTTCTGAGAGACTCTGTCTCTCTAAAACATCCCTTTTACAGCTAATCATGTTACAGACCTGATCAATTAGTCAATTAATTGAATTAGTAGCTAGATGTCCTCCCAGCTGAATCTTTTCAAATTTTCTTGCTTTTTCAGCCCTTTGTTGCCCCCGTGCCAACTTTTTTGAGACCTGTAGCAGCAGGCATCAAATTTGAAATGAGCTCATTTAGTTGATAAAAGTGTAAAATTTCAAAGTTTAAACATTTATGTTCTAGTTTTCATTTTATTCAAATTTAAAAAACATCCAAACATTTCCGGAATTCGGGTTGTGTTTCGGCAGAATTGTTTATTCATTTAATTAAATATGAGTGACCCTTGCTGGCGTTATGTTGCATCTTTCATCTTTAATTTTGAGGCAACACCCTTCCCCCATCTAATAAACGCTTCTCAGGCGGAGATATGTTGATGTGTATGCGCGTCTGTGTGGAAGCCCATAGTTTCCGGAGGGAATATTACTTTATTTATTAGTTTTCTGTTTCAGGTATGATTCTGTAAGTCCATCAGCTTACACTGTAATGGCGCTTGCAAACTCGCGATGTGCCGCGAATCGGTCTGTTTTAAAACTAAAAGACGTAAAACAGATGCTTTCTCATGCTGAGAGATAAGCAGATGTATGTGAGAAAATATCATATATAGTGTTAAAAAATAAAGGACACAGCAGATGATGAGAGCTCCTATTCTCTGTTTTTATTTTAAGATCCATTAGATGAGGCATGTTTGGAACATTCTCTTGCCATTTACTGTTGCTGTCAGGAACTATTTTTTAGCGGAAGGACAGCATTTCACGAACTTGCTTCAAAAAAGTAACATTTCAATACATACATTTTTGGTTTTAATATTTGTATTGTGTGGTAACGGTTTTATAAAAGAAATAAGCTCCGCTCCGCGTCGTGCCTAATAACTCCCTTCAGCCGTGATTTATTCACGATACAGCATGGCCTCGAGTACCTTACTTACATTCACCTAGATATCACACTTTAGAACCTGTGTCTGTTCTCCGAACTAGAAAATACAAAAAAATGTCTAAACCAATTTAAGAGTAACAATTTAATTGATGTTCAACAAATAAAAAATGTATATAACAGAGAAAGAAATGATAAAGCTTGGCTTATTGAATATTAGGTCCCTTTCTACAAAAGTGCTTTTTGTAAATGATAAGATCACTGATCATAACCTAGATGTGCTTTGTTTGACAGAAATCTGGCTAAAACCAGATTATTACATTACTTTAAACAAGTCTACCCCGCAAGATTACTGTTATAAACATGAGCCACGTCCAGAAGGTAAAGGGGGAGGTGTCGCTACAATTTATAGCAATTTTTTCAGTATTTCTCAGAGGGTGGGCTTCAAGTATAACTCGTTTGAAGTAATGGTGCTTAATATAACATTATCCAGAGAAACAAGTATTAATGATAAATCCCTTGTGATGTTTGTACTGGCTACTGTATACAGGGCACCATACAGACTTTATTAAAGAATTTGCATATTTTTTATCAGAAAGTAATATTCCTGATTTATTGAAATTGCTCAGCATATCCAACAGCGCAGAACAACTTGATGTAGCAGAAACAATAAATTCTCCCTTTTCTAGTGTTTCAGATACGGTTGCTCCTTTACGCTTAAGGAAGATTAAGGAAAACAGTCCGACGCCATGGTACAATGAGCACATCAGGCATGATCTAACATTTACATTACAGTACAACATCATTCCTAGGTTGTCCCCTTTTGTGTAGATAATGAAATTGAGAGACACCTGTGTAGGTCTTCAGCTACATCTAATTCTTTTTGCAAGTATTTTATTTTATAGATTTAGATATAATTCAGTTTAGTATTATTGACATAGCAGATTGCTATCTCATTAATTTTTGTGTTAGATTTCATACTTAAGATTAACAAGTTTGAAAAGAGTAATTTATGTTTGTGCTCAAGGCCAAAATAGGGAGCTGCAGGTGCATTTGTCATTGTGCTCTACACCCATTTGCTTGTTTAAATCAATATTTAATTTCATCTAGATAACTGTAAGCTTAAGACTGTTTTCTCCCACAGAAGAAAATTAAATATGCAAAATATGTGTTCCTCTTAAACATTGCAAAAACTTATGAGTATTTATCTACCACTGTGCATATTTGCCTTTCATCATTAGTCATGTGCTTGAGAATGTGATCAGTAACTTATTCTGATGTTTTCGATGTCTTCTAAAGTCGAAAGATCATCTTGTTCATTTATCACATTTTCATGTAATTCAATGTGTCGATCACATTTTTTTGGGTTTGCAGACGATGGAATATCTGTAGGAACATGCATCCAAAATATTTAAATGACTAAATTACTTGCAAAGGAAATGAAACTGGTTTGGTTACATTCGAACAGGATGTTTCAACTCCCTACATCAATCAGTCAAGCACCCAGTGCTGGTTGAAACAATACAATACATTTAAGTGAAAAGCTGATGTAAACTGTTTGACTTGTTTTTTTCAATAACTTTCTCTCATCACCCAACGTTGGTCATAGCTTAAGCTTTCATATGTAAACTGAAGTCTAACTGTAAAGTTCAAAGGTTTATGCTGTAAACGTCCTAATATAAAACAAGCTAATGTGGTGCTGCTAGTAATGAATCATGTAAACAGTTTGTGTGTTAAGGGAAATATAGTTCATGAACTCACATTGACGTCATTAAAAAACAATATATCTTTCTTATAGTAAAGTGCCACCGGTTCAAAGGGAAATAAGTTAAGCAAGCAAGCTCTTTTAGGTTTTTTTAATGTACAATGTAAATGTTTTTCTTGTATAGACCATATTAACTTGTAAAATGCAATAATTGTTTCTATTGTATTCATTTTTTACACTGGGTGGAAAAATGTGTGTAATGTTCTGCATCCAAATATCGGCCCTTTTTCTATACATTGCAGAGTAGTGTATATAGTATTATGATAAATTGTTATTTTATGTCTTGTCATTACTGCTGACTGGCTTATTTAGACCTATTCATTCTGTTTACTTCTGTTAAACTTTAATTTTCTTATAAAGACCCTCCCTTTCTGATAAGCTATAAAAGGAGCACTGAAACAGACATGTTATATCACTCACCTCCTGATCAAAGATGGATCGGCAAATCTCAGTTTTTCTTCTATTTATTCTTTTCACTTCAGGTACAAAGACAAATCGTATTATTTAATTTTTAAATACCAATTCAGACAATTGATGTCTCTCTCTCTTTATTACTAAAGGACACTCTCTCACCTGTCATTCGTGTCATTTGGAGGGCTCTTGTAAACAGGAACAATCCCACAGTGGATTAACCAGCTGCTTGAGTGCAAAATATTTTGTGAAGTCCAGTATGTTGGATTTAAATTAATTTTTATATTTGATTGTTGGAGATGCTGCTGTAATTTATTGGTGCTGCAAAATGTATATTATTTTTTAATGGAAAAAAAATAATTACTGGTGATTTTGTTATTTAGTCTTTTCATTTCTGCTTTGCAGCCTTCAGTCTATACAATACATCTGTAGAGAAGGTTAAAGCATGTGTTCCAGCAGGTGAATGTGTAAGTGGGTTCATCAACCTTGGCAGTAAAAAGATGTCTTCTTCCTGCTGTAACACAGATCTCTGTAACGACAAAGACGCTCCAGGTATTGTGCTTTTTTGACCATGTGCAAAACCTGCCTAAAATCAACAATCAACACTAAAATCACTTTGAATTCATGACATTAAATCAGTAAATACAATGCAGGGTGTGACTTGTCAGTCGTGAACTGATTAAATGGATAGAGCAGTTAAATAAGTGATGCTTCATTAGATGTTTTGTACAGAATAGAAAATTAATGAACAGTTGTTTTCGTCCTGTAGATCCCTCAAATGTTACCAATGGAAAACACTGTTACCATTGTGATGGGCACAGCTGCTCAAACATACTATGCTGCTCAGGGAGTGAAGACCACTGCTTTACAGCAACAGGTGAGAATGTGAACGAGTACGATTCTAATCATTGTTTTGTTTGTCTCATTCATTTGATACAGATTACACTCCAATTGCAGTTTTTCTTTGTTTTCATCAGGGGATTTGGAAGGCATATTACTTCTTGCAAAAGGCTGTGTCTCTAAATCTGTTTGTAATGCTACAACAATTCTTGGTTTGGCGACGATCTCATGCTGTGAGGGGAACCTATGTAATGGTGCTCAGAGTATCACTCAGAGCTTTCTGTTCCTCTGGTGCTCTCTGCTCTCATTCATCCTGCTGCACTGAATCCAGCAGCTCTTCACATTCTACACTGAGACACACCCTACTGAATATACAGTAGAGCTTTTATTTTCTCTGTACTAGATTTGGTGTTTTTATATGATGGACAGGCATACACTGGCAGACCTGCCAACCTTGGAAAATATATATTTGAGTACCACCCGGGGGGGTGTACTTTGGGGGGGTGTTCCTAATATATATATATTTTAAATGCTATTTAAATAATAAAAAAGAAAATGCTTCAGAAAAACACGGGAGAGATGTATTTTATGGAGTGGCCACTATTTAGTGCTATAACGAAAGGTTTGGTTTTTATTCATACTGGATGCCAGAGGGCGCCCTCGTGTAGAAAAAACACATAATATGTATACACAAGCAAAAGAAATGACGCCGCTCCAGAAATCCTATTATTATGGACAAAAGCATCCAGCTATTGTTGTAACTGGATAAGATAAAAGATAGAAGATTTCAAAAGCTTGTGGCTTTGAAAGGGATTAAAGATAGAGATCTACTGTAAATTAGAAAAATGTTGGGCATGACCAAAAGTTTATGTGGGGTGTAAATATACTCATCTAATTTGCATATTATGACGTCATCATGGGGCGGCCCTCTTGAATTTCATAATATTCAGGAAATAGCAGATATTGAATTGATGTTTGAACTTATTTGCATGTTTGTTTTTGTTTTTTTGTCTTTTTATCCTCATTACAAATGATCATAAAAGAGGAAACCAACAATAAAACAGGAGAAAGTACAAAATTACTACTATATTATTATACTATACAGTAGTAAAACGCAGGTGAACAGTAGCCTACTTTTTGATCAGTTCATCAGTAATATTCAGGAAATAATAGATATTGAATGGTTGTTTGAACTTATTTGCATGTTTTTTTTGTCTTTTTATCCTCATTACAAATGATCAGGAAAAGAGGAAATAACAGTAAAACAGGAGAAAGTAGTAAATTATTACTATATTTCTGTGCCATATTAAAATACATGTGCCTATTTTTTGATCAGTTGACCAGCTATTTGCCCAATCAGGTATCTAGGGGACCGTTTATAGTCCTTGAGCTCACACGATCAGAAGAAAAGACGCAATCTGGGGCGATCATCAGCATTTGTTGCATATTGTTGCATTAGTTTATTTTTGTTTTTGAATAATCTGTGGCCCTAACAAAGATTTAAATTTATTACCGTTTTATTAACCGTTTTGGCCTTTAGAGAGAATCTTAAATTATGTGCTGCACAATCTTTCATAAGCCATTATTTTCAGCACACAACTAGATAACATGTCTTTAAATATGTATTTCAAAAAGAATACAATTCTGAAAACATGTTTTATTGTTTGAATGTCTTTTGTAAATTTTCCAGCACTACAACACACACACACACACACACATATATATATATATATATATATATATATATATATATATATTACACATCACACACACATACTTGTATAGTGTTTATGAGGACAGCATGTAACCATCGTGGTTTAGAGGGACACCCCTTTCCTAACATCCTACAAATGAAACCAATATATTAAACAATGATACATTTCATAAAAATGTTGTTTCTACAATAAAATCATGGAAATGTAACAGGGCCATTCCACCGAATGAGTGCCATTTGTGTCCCCAGGACATTGTAGGTACAAACATGCAAAGTGTCCTGCACATTAATCTAACTGCAAATTTAAAATATATAATTTAAAAACTTATTAAACTTATGTAGTTATTAAAAACTACATAAAACACTGAAAATATAGCATTTGTACATGTCCCCAGTGTCTAGCTCTACATTTAAACTGCATTAACATTTTCACTCAGTCCTTTTACCCTAACACATTCCCCCCTCTAAAAAAACTGTACAAATTCCACAAGACACATTTTCAACATAATATTGCAACATCTGGATCTTCTGAAGGCAATGAAATGATTGGAAGCATGTGGTCTTATTTTCTTTTCTGTATATTTGATTATATTGTAACGGTGGCTGGTTGCGTTATTATAAATATACTGTCTGGTTACCTAATCTTTGGTGAATCACTATAATTTAAATTATAAAAGTGATGATTCTAAAAGTTCACAGTGTTGCTGTGAGTTTGAGCTCTGTCAAGTCTATTATTTATCGTCTATTTTCTATCTTAATATCCAATTTTATACACCATTTTTGTTTCTATAATGTGTGAATATATCCCCGATCGCATTCCGCAACGAAAATAATCAGAGCGCCTTGTTATCGCAAGTTTTAGTCTGATTTCCAGAGTCCGCTATTAGCTTATAGCCCGTTAGCATAGCCAGCGTGGGTGCCACTAACACAGCTAATACCCTATTCACAAACACATACACACATATATCATTGTTTCACTGTTACTTGCTTTAATGGCGGATTTGTGTCTACCTTTGAGTGCAGGTGAGGACACGTTCGAGTTCGGTGCAGCTGGAGCTGGAGGCCGTGGAGAGACGGATCCGTGAGCTGCTTAAGAAGCAGGCCCAGCTGAGGAAACGGAAAGCAACGCTGGAAACATCCCGGGCTGACGCTCACAAGTCTGTAATGTAAGTATGCAACGCACTGCTAACACTCCCACCACCTCTACTCCGTGTGTTTCTCTGCACAGGCCCCGTGCACCCGGGACGCGATCTTCCCAGATGTCCTTCACTCCGCGCCGGGAAACTCAGGACCCTGGGCGCAGCAGCGGAAGACGCGATCCAGGACCGGTCGACGAATTCTCCCCCTCCGGTCTTCGAGATCTCCACCCGTAGCCGCTTCACTCCTCTCTGCGAGACGGGACGTGACGCTGTGATCATCGGAGACTCCATCGTCCGGCACGTCCGTGCTACGTTAGCTGAAGGTAAAGTGCACACTCACTGTTTCCCTGGTGCTCGTGTTCTTGATGTTTCTGCACAGATACCCGTGATCCTGAATGATGATGAGAGCGTTGCAGCTGTTGTGATTCACGCGGGGGTTAACGACACCAAGCTGCGGCAGACGGAGACACTGAAGAGGGACTTCAGGAGCCTGATCGAGACGGTACGCAGCACATCGCCCGCGACCACGATCATCGTGTCAGGACCTCTTCCCACATATCGACGAGGACACGAAAGGTTCAGTAGACTGTTTGCTTTAAACGAATGGTTGTTATCATGGTGTAAAGATCAGAAACTGCTCTTTGTTAATAATTGGAATCTTTTCTGGGAGCGTCCAAGGCTTTTCCGTGCTGATGGCCTGCACCCCAGCAGAGTCGGAGCGGAACTCCTGCCGGACAACATCTCCAGAACGCTATGCTCCATCTGACTAGTAAGCCAATTTTTAAAAAGATGATATGATGACTTTTGTTTTACCCACTTAAATGATAGAGGTACGTGCAGTGTCCAATCTATACAGACTGTGTCTGTTCCCTGAATAGTGAGGTCAAAATATGAATTTAATTCAGGATCTAGAAAAAATCTGATCGTGGTTAGACCAGAAAAATGCAAATTAAGTGAACAAAAACAATTTTTAAAGCTTGGGCTCCTAAACATCCAGTCACTCACACCCAAAGCAGTTATTGTAAATGAAATTAATCACAGATAATAGTTTTGATGTACTCTGTCTGACTGAAACCTGGCTTAAATCAAATGATTATTTTGGTCTAAATGAATCTACTCCACCAAGCTACTGTTATAAGCATGAGCCTCGTCAGACTGGTCGTGGCGGCGATGTCGCAACAATATATAGTGATATTCTCAATGTTATTCAGAAAACAGGATACAGGTTTGACTCATTCGAAAGACTTATGCTTAATGTTACACTGTCAGATATGCAAAATAAATCTGTCCTATCTCTTGCTCTGGCTACTGAGTATAGACCGCCAGGGCCATATACAGATTTTCTCAAATAATTTGCAGATTTCCTCTCAGACCTATTGGTTAATGTTGATAAAGCACTAATTGTTAGAGATTTTAACATTCACGTTGATAATACAAATGATGCGTTAGGACTAATAAACTCTTTTGGTGTCAAGCAAAACGTCACCGGGCCCACGCATCATTTTAATCATACACTAGATTTAATTATATCGCATGGAATTGAACTTACTGATATAGATATCATACCTCAAAGTGATGATGTTACTGACCATTTCCTTGTATCGTGCATGCTGCATATTAATGATTTTAACTATTTGGCTCCACGTTATCGTCCAGGCAGAACTATTGTTCCAGCCACTAAAGACAGATTCACCAATAACCTGCCGAATTTATCTCAACTACTCTGTGTACCCATAAATACAGATGAACTAGACAAAATTACTAGCAACATGGGAACTATCTTCTCTAATACGTTAGAAACTGTTGCCCCCATTGTAAAACTTCAATTTCCTTATGAATTAAGTTTTCTTTCTGTGTTTTGGATCACTTCTAATTCAAATCAGAAATATATGTTGGATGTTGTGAGCGAAGTCTTCAGCAGATCTGGGAGCCCATAGACAAGACACAGAGAGGCATCATGGCTATTGAACTCATTTAATTCTAAGACAAGCATGCCTTACATATGGTACCAGAGCACTCTTATTACAGGAAGTCCAAAGAATGACCAAATAAGGTAAAGCAGGATAAAACAACAAAATTAAATGACCCTTCTTTTCACACATAGCCCAGAGAGCCATTTGCTTTCAGTGAGCAGAAACAGCAGGACAGACATTTAAATAAAATTATTCTTCCTTTCACACATAGCCCAGAGAGCCATATGCTTTCAGTGAGCAGAAACAGCAGGACAGACAATAAAATAAAATGATTCTTCCTTTCACACATAGCTTAGAGAGCCATATGCTTTCAGTGAGCAGAAATAGCAGGACAGACAATAAAATAAAATGACCCCTCCTTTAAAGGTTAGAGAAAAACGTGCTGCACCATGGTACAACAGTTATACCCATTCTCTCAAGAAAGAAACTCGTAATCTTGAGCGCAAATGGAGAAATACTAACTTGGAAGTCTTTAGAATTGCGTGGAAAAACAGTATGTCCAGATATAGACCGGCTCTAAAAGCTGCCAGGACCGAGCATATCCGCAAACTCATAGATAATCACCAAAACAATCCAAGGTTTTTATTTAGCACAGTGGCTAGATTAACAAATAAACAGATGTCACCCGATCTAAATATTCCCTCACAGTTTAACAGTAATGACTTTATGAATTTCTTTACTGATAAAATAGATAACATCAGAAATACAATAACAAATGTAGATTCTACTGCGTCTAGTACTTCAGCTTAATTCATCGCACCCAAAGAAAAACTGCATTGCTTTACAACTATAGGACAGGACGAGCTAAATAAACTTATAACTGCATCTAAACCAACAACATGTTTATTAGATTCTGTACCCACTAAACTATTGAAAGAGTTGCTACCTGTAGCAGAAGAACAGCTTCAATATTATTAACTCCTCGTTATGTTTAGGTCACGTCCCAAAACCATTCAAGCTGGCGATTATTTGGCCTCTTATTAAGAAACCAAAACTAGACCCTTGTGAACTGGCAAATTACAGACCCATTTCAAATCTTCCGTTTATGTCAAAAATTTTAGAAAAAGTAGTGTCTGCTCAATTGTGCTCCTTCTTGCTAAATGATTTAGCTCCTGGTTACCTAACTAATCTTCTATCATGCTACAATCCAACCCGCTCCCTAAGGTCGCAAAACTCTCGACTCTTGGTAGTACCTAGGATAGCAAAGTCCACTAAAGGAGGTAGAACTTTTTCATATTTGGCTCCCAAACTCTGGAATAGCCTTCCTGATAACGTTCGGGGTTCAGACACACTCTTTCTATTTAAATCTAGATTAAAGACACATCTCTTTAGCCAAGCATTCATATAATGCATCTCGCAATCTTATACTGCCAGTCTATCTGAACAAATGCACATTATTATGCTTTAGCTTGGGTTGAACTGATAATTTCATCCAGGGTTATTCCTGGATGGAACAACTGCTACGCTAATTGTCTTTATTTGTTTCTCTGTTTCTGCCACGGGATTAACATCCTGTGGTAACAAGGAATTACACAAGCTTCAGTCTGGATCCAACCCTTAAATTATCTGAGATGACCGAACACCTGAGAAGAGATGACAACCCCTCGGAGGACCTCAGAGGAAGCCAACCATCAGCGATTATACTGAATTAACCAAACTTTACCATAAATTAATTATATTGAGTTTCTACAATATAAATCTATTTTAGAAACTTAATTTCTTGTGAAGTTGCTTTGCAACGATTGTATCGTAAAAGGCGCTATACAAATTAGGGCTGCAAGTAACGATTATTTTGATAATCGATTAGTTGGCCGATTATTCTTTCGATTAATCGGATTAAATAAAATTGTTATTTTATTGACAAAAAACACACTATGCCACATTCTGCTCAATGTCCTTCAAACAAACTGAATGCTATGAAAACATACAGTGCTTAATTTATTAGACCACCTGTCATAAAGAGAAAACAAATATTTCAGGAATCTGTCAAAAAAAAGTTTGCATCTAAAAATGTTATTATCATTCATTTATTGAGCAAATTATAAACAGAAACAACTAATTAGTATTTATAATAACAAAAATGGCCTCATTACAGCTTGCATTCTTGATTGCATTGTTTATGTACTTTTTGACTGTAATTGCGTATCTGAAAAAAACACTATAAAGTGCTCTGCCTTTCTTTCATAGATAACAGCAAAAATTATATTATAGCATTAGAAATAGCCTACTACTGTTACTAAAGAGATTACGCATTTTGGAGGACTAACCAATACAGAAAGCTAAAACATGATTTTGGTAATCACCAGTGCTGTTATTTTAGAGCAGCATTTGCACAAACCTTACATAATTTGTTAAAAACCTTACATACATTTGTTTTAATAAATTTAAGCACTGTAATAGTTTAAATCTCTATTAAAAATGTAAATAATAATAAAGATAATAAAGACTCAGTGTAAACTAACAGGTGAGAGGAATGTTCTGCAGGAACACGTTCACTTTGATCACAGTCAAGTCTCTATCTTCCTGCTGATGAAAGTTATTACATAAAGAAAGTACATTTTTGACATGCAATTCCCTTTTCTACCAATAGGTGTAAAATGGAAGGTTGTGAAATATGTCCACTGTCCCCCTCTCTTGATTGACACTGGTCTCATGTCCATAGTTCCTTTAACTAAAAAGCTATTACAAAAACACCGCCCAGTGAGCTATAGCAAAAAACGAAGAAAACGTGCACTTTCCCCACGGTCCCTTACTGAAAGCTCCGCAGAGAGCAAGCTCTCCCGGCTTGATGCACATTGAGACGGCTTGTGCGGGCTAGTGCTTATTAGATTGAGCGAAAACTGTGAAAAAAAGGCTGTGAAACATAGGGCTGTAGTCAAGTCCACCTTTGTCGAGTCCAAGACAAGTCCAAGTCCAGGACTATTGAGTCCGAGTCAAGACCGAGTCCAAAGAGGTTCGAGTCCGAGTCAAGACCGAGTCCAAAGAGGTTCGAGTCCAAGTCAAGTCCAAGTCCAAATGAGACCGTCAAAACAGAGAAAGAAAAATAATCTTCTTCAAAACCACATACTTAAATATTGATAATTTATGTGATACAAGAAACAGCATATCTTCTATTCTAAGATAATCATTTTGCATTATTATTTGTAATGATCTAAAAGCATGTGCAGCAACACTGTAAGATCAAACTAGGCTATTTTATTTATTTTAGCTTTAGCAATTTCACTAAAGTCACATTACCATTATAGTGTAACAATCATATTATGGGTCGCCAATGGAAAATATTACAAATAACAAGCAACATAAGTGTAAAAAAAATCAACATGTTCCCATTCTTGAACTTGTTACTTGTTCTAAAGCAGGGTGTTCAAACTCAGTCTTGGAGGGCCAGTGTCCTGCAGAGTTTAGCTCCAACTTGCCTTAAAACACCTGCCTGAAAGTTTCTAGTATGCATAGATTAGCTGTTTCAGGTGTGTTTGATAAGGGTTGGAGCTGAACTCTGCAGGACACCAGCTCTCCAGGAACGAGTTTCGAGACCTCTGTCCTAAAGAAGCCATAGTACAATATAACCCTCCTAAGCAAGGCTGTGTAGCATATAAACACTTTCAGGTCTGTGTGTGTGGTCGCACATGCATTTGTTTGCTATTTGCCTTTAGCCATATAATATAAATGCTATATAATATATACATCCCCGGGGATGGGAGATATAGACAGTGTTACAGGTGTTCATTTAGTTCAGTTAGAGAACAGACAATTAAAGATTTAAAAAATAAAGAAATTAAAAATTGGAAGTTTTATTTTTATTGCTGGGCGATATGGCAAAAAAAATTAAATCTTGATTTTCTCAGAATATTTGACCAATTCTTGATTTTGTAAGATTTTAGATAGTCAACTTGAAAATGTAACTACAACATGATTCTATCAACTTTTTCTTTATTAACCCTCTAGTTAATAAAAGTATATTCTAAGTGCACCACACATGAAGTTGTCTTCATGATGTAAATGTAAAAAAATCACTAAATATATTTGCAGAAAAGATGCATGAACTACAACTACATCTTGTACAAACCATTCTTATGCATATTAGGCTATATGTTCAGAAATAATTCAAGAAAAATGCTTAAAAAATGATCAAGTAATTCAAATTCAAAATGACTGAAGGTATAACACCTAGAGTGCTATTACTAACTATAAAGACTCTGTAAAACAATGAACAGCAGTTTTCAGCCTGTCACCCTGGATGCAAACCTCAAATATCAGACATACAGTAGTAGGTCATCACAGGTTTTGTATTCGATTATGCTACTTTTCCATAGTTTTTTTATATGTAAACATCGTCGCGATTGACTGTTGCGATAGCATCTCTTGCAGCGTCTCATGCATTAAACGGTTTTCTAAAAATACGGAGCTCTAGTTATTAAAAGATGTTTAACTCATATCTTCTTGCATTTTGTCCTATTCCACTGCCCGCGTCACATCTTTGTCGTCACAAAAGCACATTCTGTGTGAATGGCACCTAGAGACCATCACACGTGAGCGGTTAATCATGTGACATGAGGTTGGATTGTTCTTTTCTCTTTACTGTTATTATCAAAGTGTCTAATTCTAGCGTTTGGTAATATTTCTATTCAAAATCGCGATTCCTTGATTTATAAATACTCTAATTGTGGCAAAATATTAAATTCGAATAAATCGATAAAATCTGATAAATCGCCCGACCATTGCCACAGTGTTTGCATATTTTTTACTTTATTAAAATTTTTGTGTAACTTATTTATTTTATTTTACATCCAGGTGTATGCCGTGCCTTCAGGCTTTATTCGTTTTGCTCTTATTCGTTATTCTTCTTATTCATTTGGTTCCACAGCGTTTTTTTTTTTTTTTTTTTTACATTTAAACATTTTGTAAGTTTGTTATTTTATATTAGGCTTATAGCATGGTAATTGTGTATTTGTATTCGTTTTGTTAATTAAAGTCCAATGTTTATTGCAAAAAATGTGTCGTTGTAAGTTAAGCAATTGACCGGATAAGCAATTGACAAGCAATGAAAGTGAAAGCAAAATGTGCACAGGCATTAATAAGGTATTTAAAAGCGAAGGAAAGTGAGAGGGAAAACTCCAACGAACTTTGTAAAACCAAACTGTATAATGCAACTCGCCGACATCGTGTCTGTGGCCAAAATAAAAATTATTTATGCCTCCACGCAGCACGCACACTCTGAGCCAGGCATATGACGCAGCTGTGCATTTAACAGGCGACCAATGGCAATGCCCGTTCTAGATGGAGTTAAACCAATTACATTACCCATTTGCCGAACAAGCACGCCAGATTAATGTTTTGTTTCGAAAGAGGAAAAAAAACATATAAACTTGGACTCGGTCGAGACCAACTGGAACATTTGCGAGTCCATTGACCAAGTCCGAGTCCAAATACCAATGAGTCCAACACAAGTCCGAGACGATAGAAAAACGTCTCGAGTCTGAGACCGTGTCATGAATATCGAAAACAAAACCAACTTAACCTCGCTCTGTGTTTCCGTCTGTCTGACGCGCGTGTACGCGCCATTCGGTATTTTAAACTTAACACAGCCGGTCAGGACGGACCTTTAATGCTCGCATGAATTTGTGACATTTATAGATAAGGATATGACCGCAAACTGAACGTTTTTTGCGCTGAGGATGCACACGCATTTGTCACAGCGCCTGACAGGGCAAGCCTTTACACTAATGCATTAACTTAAAGCTCAAAATAAAGAAATTATCATGTTTTGGGGAGCTTGGTTCACGTGCTTCTCCCGCGGCATCTCATTCTGTTTCCTCCACTATTTTAGATGCATTTTGTCGATAGAAATGCGTTATTCAGTGCTGTAATTTGAGCAACCGGCTGAAGCTGGACGTGCACTGTGGGCGGACCCGACTAATCAATAATGAGAATCATTGTCGATGATTTTTCATAATCGATTTTATCGATTAGTTGTTGCAGCCCTAATACAAATAATCTTAAATTTTGTTGAATTGAATTTGCTGAGTATTCTCGTAATATTAGCATGTACTCCATGTGGCTAGATTATATGTATTTGCTGATTTTATCCTAAAATCTCAATCCTGTTACTTTCAGTCCTGTTACTCATATATCCTATACTTCTATATAGAAACTGAGTAAAAGTAACAGGAGTGAGTAGTGTCATCAGATTTATTCATGTAAATATTAGGCTATATCTATGAAGGTATTTTTGGTGCAAAACATCTGAGCGTCTGTGACAGTGGAATTTGTAGTTGTAGAGAATAGCCACACATGTGTATCAGTAAATTTAAAGTCACAGACAAAAGTTGCAAATTTTTCTCTCTCCGACAAACACAACACAACAGTTACACCTTCTCGAATCCTTCATTGCATATACACAAATTCTATTCTATGAATCACAAATCAAGAAACTCGTATGCTCGCATGTTTTGCTACTATTGCTGCAGTGAATATGGTGCAAAACACATTCGCACACCTGCATCAAAAATGTGAAGTCACGGACGAATTTTGTACATCCACAAATCAGTATGTGAATTCTTGCAATGAGATTTGCACAGTCGTAAAATGTTTTCTTACATATATATGTTTTGTCTTGGATACTTTATCTAGCACAAACACAAGACCATAATGACAACGGCTTGAATCTGCTGCTACGAGTCTTAAATGCAGTTTTTCGCTTGCAAATGACAAGTTTCACACGCTCTCCATTTTGCACCATATATCTGTGTGACAAATGGTGCAAAAGTGATTTGTGCATCTGTAGAGGCAGCGGCGAGCACTCTTCCAAGATCAGAGAATTTCGGCCAATCAGAAGAGCAACACTTTATTGCTCTACTGATCAATGTGCCTAATTCATGAAAAGTACCAATACTATTGTATTGCAATTGTCTATGCTCTGGTGTTATATTTGATACAGAAAATAAAATCTCTCAAGTGGTTTTGAGAATAGATGTATGAAAATAAACTTTTTTTTAATTTTTTAGACATAATGGAACAGATCAAGGAAAGTGAAGAACTGAGTGGAGGAGAGGAGAAAAAGCATCACATCAAAACTGGAGAAAAGTCATCCAGGAGAGCCAAAAATGCTCACCCTCATACTGGAAAAAGTTTACTAAAGAAAAAAAGCCTTAAACTTCACAAGAGGGTTCATACTGAAGAGAAACCGCACACACGTGATCAGTGTGGAAAGAGTTTTGCAAAGAAATGAGTCCTTAATGTTCACATGAAGTTCCACACTGGAGAAAAGCCGTACTCATGTGATCAGTGCGGGAAAACTTTTACATCAGCTTCAGGCCTAAGGGTCCACCTGAAAATTAATACAAAAGAAAAGCATCATACATGTTCTTTGTGTGGAAAGAGCTTTAGTGTGCTTAGTGTCTTAAAAGAACACCAGAAAAGACACTGTGGTGTGAAGCAATATATGTGCTTTGATTACTGCCGCTGAGGTGAAACTGCACCAGACAGTTCACACTGGAGAAAAGCCTTACAGATGTTCACACTATGACCAGAGATTTGATTGGCCAGGATATGTGAAAATACACAAGAGGATCCACACTGGAGAAAAACCGTACTCATGTGATCAGTGTGGGAAGAGTTTCACAAAAAAAGGAAACCTTAAGATTCACATGAAAATCCACAATAGAGACAAGCCACATGTTTCACACATGTAGCACTCTTAAGTTACATCTGCATTCTCACTGTGGACAAAATTCATTTAACTGTAATCAATAGAGTAAATGAACGAGCATTATACCTGAAGAAACATGTGAAAGTTTGTACGAAGGAGAAAGCCTCACTATTGATTTATGGCTGGGTGTTGTGGGAAAACAAATGTAAGAATGTGTTTAAGATTCACTAATCTTGTGTCTTGATTTAACATCACATGAAAAACTAAGGTGAACGACAATGTTTTTGCCACGGTCCTGCTGGTGTGCCCGGGCTGGCCACCAGATGTCTCTGTGTGTTGAACACATGGCTTGTTGTTTGTCTGCCCGCTCCCTTCTTGTTAACTAATCATTGTTTCAGTGGCTCCACCTGTGTCTCCCTCGTTACCCTCGTTTGTCTCCCTATTTTAGCCTCCTGGTGTCTGCAGTCCTGTGCTGATCCGTTGTCTTACGTCGTGCGTGTTATGTTGACTGTGCAAACAGTTCTATGCCTGCCTGCTTGTTTTTCCCCTTTCTGGGTTGTTTTTGTTCATTTTTGTTTCATTTTATAATTAAAACAAACCATTCTCTTGCACTTGAGTCCTCGTCTCATCTCTCTCCTCACGTTCCCTGACAGAACGGATCAGCCAGATGAGGACTCAGCAGAGAATGCAACCGGGTAACATGGGTCCAGGGCGGAAGCTCCTCAACATCTTCCTGGGAGACCGAAGCATGGAGGATTATGCCAGGGTCTTCATTGGAGTGGCTCGCCAGTCGGCTACGGAAAAGGCCTGCTTCATGGTCTTTTTCTGGGGAGGCCTAGCCGAGCTCTTCAAGTCCCGGATGCCTTATTGGCATCCCGAGGAGTCACTTGGAGGAGTACATCGACCTGGCTCTGAGTTTAAGCGGCTCAGCCTTCAGGATGGAGTCCGCCCCAAAGCCCGTTCCATTCCAAGAGCCCACAGAGTCCGCTCGTGAGCCCACAGAGTCCGCTCCGTTCCGTGAGCCCAAAGAGTCCGCTCCAGAGCCCGCTCCGTTCCATGAGCCCACGTCTGCCTATTCCTCCAGGCCCTCTTCCACTCCACGGGCCTGGCCCACCCCCCTCCTAGACATTTTTCTGTTTAAGTGTGTGTGGAGCGTCTGGGATCCGCTCCTTAAGGGGGGTTATGTCATGGTCCTGATGGTGTGCCCGGGCTGGCCACCAGATGTCTCTGTGCGTTGAGCACATGGCTTGCTGTTTGTTGTTGGTGCCATGTGCTCCCATGTCTACTGTATGCCCCCTCCTGTCTTGTTAACTAATCATTGTTTCAGTGGCTCCACCTGTGTCTCCCTCGTTACCCTTGTTTGTCTCCCTATTTTAGCCTCCTGGTGTCTGCAGTCCTGTGCTGATCCGTTGTCTTATGTCGTGCGTGTTATGTTTACTCAGTTCTCAGTCTGCCTGCCTCTTTTTCCCCTTCGGGTTGCTTTTGTTCATTTTTGTTTCATTTTATAATTAAAACAAACCATTCTCTTGCACTTGAGTCCTCGACTCATCTCTCTCCTCACGTTCCCTGACAGTTTTGGTCATTCAACATGATGGCGTCAGTTTAGTGCCTATATTCAATAGTTTTATGTGAGTCAAACTACGTGTGAACTTTTAAATGCCATTCAGGGTACTATTATCTTTAGGGACTAGGTTTGCTAGAGCAATTTTTTGTATCGTATATTCCATGCTTTGGTTAAGGAGTCACTTTTGAAGTTTGACTGCCTATAAAATAGAGTGCATCACAGCTTTAGTTTGACTTCATGACAGCAAAACCAAAACCGCACATTTTAAATAAAGAATCCTGCTGAAGATATGCCCAGATCTCCTGGTCTTTGCTTCTGAGTGTCCTACTGTCTTTTAAAATTACACAAGAAAAGACAAAGATGTGTAAGGTTATGTGTTTTGACTGTGGGAAGAACTAAAGCTGTACTAGAGATATCACAATGGAGAGAAACCTTGTTACAGGGGTAGGCAACGTCGGTCCTGGAGTGCCAATGTCCTGCAGAGTTTAGCTCCAACCCTGAAAAAAAACTCACCTGCCTCTAGCCTTTAGTAATTCTGAAGACCTTGATTAGCTTGTTCAGGTGTGTTTGATTAGGGTTGGAGCTAAACTCTGCAGGACAGCGGCACTCCAGGACCGAAGTTGCCTACCCCTGCCTTATAACCTTTCAAACTTTTAAAAGCAGTGGCAGTCTAGACCACAGTAACTCAGCTCTAATGCATGTTTCAAGCTGATTTTGAGTTGTAGGCTAACATTTTGTTATTTTGTGACAATGAGCAGTGAAAACATACTGCTCTTACAGAACTTCATTGCATCTGATTAGTGCTCAGGTTAAGACATAAGAGGTATCTTTCTCTGGGCAGAAAAGAGAAAATCAACCTAATAGATGCTTCATTAGACCGCATTGTTTTCATTATAATGGTCATTTGTGGGGGTTGTTAGTTTATATCCTGAATAAGGACCAGAAAACCTCTAATTCACATTCCTAATCTTCATCAATAAAGCTGTAATATATTTGCCCTTACCTCTGAGATCGGGAAATGTGATCAGAAGATATTAAATCCTTCCCCGGTGTCCGAGTCTGCTCAGCTTAGTCCGGGCTTCCTGAGGCTCGATTGAAGTCTTTCAGTTTCAGAATAATAGGTTACCAAAATAAATTACTCAGAGGCTTGTTTTAATAAAAGTTTAATGCATCACCATTTGTAATTGTTTCACTTTATTAGTAAACAATAGCTCATAAGAAATAAAATGAAATAACAGCGAGTATATCTTTACCATTTGAGTGCGGCCTCGTCTGGAGTTCTCTCTTGGCTTTTTATAGCCTTGCATACAATTTGCATTAATTTAATAAAATCCTCCCTGCATTCTTCCTTATATAGCAATCCTGTTTACACACAGACACAGACAGAACACATGACCTATATCCTACTTAGAACAGTGTCAAAAGTTCAAATGGAAGAATTCCCACTTCTTAAGAAACCCACTCTTAACCCAACTCTTTTAGGGAACTATAGACCGGTTTCCTTTCTACATTTCATTGCAAAAACACTTAAATTAGTTGTGTTCAACCAAGTCACTGCCTTTCTCACACAGAACAACCTCCTGGACAGTAACCAATCTGGCTTCAGAAGTGGACATTCCACCGAAACTGCCTTGCTCTCAGTTGTTGAAGACCTAAGACTTGCAAGAACGGCTTCCAAGTCTTCATTACTTATATTGCTGGATCTATCTGCTGCTTTTGATACGGTCAACCACCAGATCCTCCTGTCAACCCTATTGAGAAAGGGCATCTCAGGAACCGCACTCCAGTGGTTTGACTCTTACCTCTCAGATAGGTCCTTCAAAGTATCTTGTAGAGGTGAGGTATCCAAGTCGCAACATATAGCTACAGGGGTGCCACAGGGCTCAGTTCTTGGACCACTTCTCTTTTCTGTCTACATGGCTTCACTAGGTTCTGTCATTTAGAAACATGGCTTTTCATATCACTGCTCTGCTGATGACACTCAACTCTACCTCTCATTCCATCCTGATGATCTGACGATAGCTGCTCGATGCGAGCATGTCTAGCAGACATATCATGCTGGATGAAGGACCATCACCTTCAACTCAACCTAACTAAGACAGAACTGCTTGTGGTTTCAGCAAACCCATTGTTTCATCACAATTTCACCTTCCAATTAGGCTCATCAACCATAACTCCTTCAAAAACAGCCAGAAACCTTGGAGTTGTGATTGATGATAAGCTGAATTTCTCAGACCACATTACTAAAACTGCCCGGTCCTGTAGATTTGCATTATATAATATTAAGAAGATCAGGCCCTTTCTCTCGGAACATGCAACACAACTCCTTGTTCAGGCTCTTGTTCTGTCCAGACTTGACTATTGCAATGCTCTTTTGGCAGAACATTTCTGAAGACAGTTTCCTTCAGTTTTGATATTGTGGCAGGCCACAAATAAATCAATATATGGGAAACACTGGTATTGTTTTAGTCCAGGGGTCATCAGATCCTGGAGGGCGGTTTCCTGCAGAGTTTAGCTCCAACTTGCCTCAACACACCTGCCTGGAAGTTTCAAGTATACCCAGTAAGACCTTGATTAGCTGTTTCAGGTGTGTTTGATTAGGGTTGGAGATAAACTCTGCAGGACACCGGCCCTTCAGGACCGAACTTGGTGACCCCTGATTTAAATGATGAAACTTACATGGCATTCTTCATAAATTAAATAAATAAATAAATTTCATACATTTTAATGAGCCGAAAAGAACGCATGTCACACCTCTGTTCATCAATTTGCACTGGCTACCAATAGCTGCTCGCATTAAATTCAAGGCATTAATGTTTGCCTACAGAACCACCTCTGGCTCTGCACCCCTTTACCTAAATTCAGTACTTCAGACTTATGTGCCCTCTAGAAGCTTGCATTCTGCAAGTGAACGACGCATTACTGTATCATCCCAAAGAGGCACAAAATCACTTTCACTGACTTTTTCATTAACTGTTCCCATCTGGTGGAATGACCTGCCTAACTCAATCCGAGCAGCTGAATCCTTACCCATCTTCAAGAAACGGCTAAAACACATCTCTTCCATCTTTATTTGACCCTCTAACTCTAGCACGCTCTATTCTAATTTTATTTTATCTAATCTGTCTTCTTTTTATTTAAAAAAACACACACATTTGGCCCTCTATCAGTTGCATATTTATTCTCTAACTGCTAGCTTTTCTTGTAAAACTAACACTAAGTTTCTTTTTTCTATATTTTATATACTCGTTTTCATAAAGAAAAAAAAACCTTCCTACGTGTACTGTGTTAGGCTAACCAGGACTTGTAATAGCACTTGCATGTTGTTGCTCTTTTGTTGGTTTTGATTGCTTCTATAATGTCCTCATTTGTAAGTCGCTTTGGATAAAAGCTTCTGCTAAATTGCAAAATAAATAAATAAATTAAATAAGTATTAAGTAGCTTTTTATCCAACACAAATGTTCCTCAATATGTCAACACTACTAATGGACAAATAAAATAGATTACTTATATTTAGTTACTTTATGAAAATGTATTTACATTACTTACGTTCATCTATTGCAAACAGTGCTGACAACAGTGAATTGTACACAATAGCACACATATACATCCCTCTATTAGACATACTTATATGAAATTCATGTCGAAGATTTTCCAACCAGATATTAAATAGACATTTAGTAATCGTATTTAAGATGTATATGCTTTAAAATGTATGTAAATATACTCTGGAGACGTACGTGTGCTTCCTGAAGCCCCGTTAGCGATACATAATAAAAGTGTTTTTACAGCAAAATCACAACTATACTATACCATTTAGCATCTTTACACTTTCAACAATTTGCTCTACAGTAGTTCAACAAATGCGAATTTAAAATAAGGAACTGTGTTTTTGGTTTGTAATACTTACATTTGTAAATCAAAATTATCCGCCATGCTCGATTATGATGCATCCTCTTCTTCTTTATGATGTATCCTTTCGCGTGACCTCCTGGGATAGAAAAGTATCCATCGCATGAGCACTCAAGAATCTGGGCAGAAGCAGTAGGACATCCGGGAACTTCTCGACTATTATATTATGAATACTAAGGTTTTGGACATACTTATTCGCTCGCCTACTGCTTTTCGCCTACTATATAGTAGAGAAGTAGGCGGTTTCGGACACAGCCAATCTCATGAGAACAGCTCGTCACCCCACAGAAGAGAGGGGCGGGTGAGCAGAGCTCATTAGGATTTAAAGAAACATGCACTAAAACGACTTGCTGAAAACAGAGCTGATTTTGACAGGGTAAAATGGGTGTTGTTTTACACTACCATTGAGAAATTTTAACCAAAGTATGTTATAGACTTTCCATTAAGACCATAAACATTCATATCAACTTGTGGAAAATGGGCATCCGATGACACCCTTGAATAGCTTTGATACTGTTTTTGAAATCAAATCTTTATATAGCTATGTCAGGAAACACTGGCAAGTAACAATGCCTTGAAAAAAGTTAATCTTAATAAATAAAGCATATACATAAAGTCAAATGGGACATACAATATCTGCTGTCGTGCAGATAACGTCCACATTACTAAGCTTGGAGATGATAGATTCCTTCATAACAGCAAACTCTCTGTCAATGCGCTGCATCAGAGTTTTTAGACACATCACTTTCTTCACACCACCGATTCTCTCGATTTCCGGAAGGATGGCTGCTCCACCAATGAAAAGCACTGTACATCATCAGCCAAAAAGTTGAACACCAGTTGCAGCACACACCAAACCCCGAATCTAAAAGAAAACCCAATTCTAGGTCATTATACTGTAGTAAAAAAACATGGGACAAACTAATAGAGAGATTTGTCCACTAGGTCGCACATTAGGTTAATATTCATCATAGGAGAAAGTTTAAACCCCTGAGGAAATATTGTAACATTTTTCAAAATGATATGAAACTGCAGCAGATTGTGTTACTTTTCAGTTGGAAATCACACAGTAGTCAAACCTTACTGCAGCCGCTTGCAGTGATCACCGGTGATCGGTTCTGCACAGATTTTGCTCATCTCAAACGAGCCTAACATAAACCAACTGTGCAGCAAAAAAAAGAATTTATTTAAAGATAATTTATAAAAAATAAAAGCATTCCCCAACTATAAGTTTTTGCATACTTATAAATAGAGAATATAACCTATAATTATACGGTAAGTTATACATTTGTATACAAATGTAGACTTTTAGTACAAACCCGATTCCAAAAAAGTTGGGACTGTACAAATTGTGAATAAAAACAGAATGCAATGATGTGGAAGTTTCAAATTTCAATATTTTATTCAGAATACAACATAGATGACATATCAAATGTTTAAACTGAGAAAATGTATCATTTTAAGGGAAAAATAAGTTGATTTTAAAATTTCATGGCATCAACACATCTCAAAAAAGTTGGGACAAGGCCATGTTTACCACTGTGTGGCACCCCCTCTTCTTTTTATAACAGTCTGCAAACGTCTGGGGACTGAGGAGACAAGTTGCTCAAGTTTAGGAATAGGAATGTTGTCCCATTCTGGTCTAATACAGGCTTCTAGTTGCTCAACTGTCTTAGGTCTTCTTTGTCACATCTTCCTCTTTATGATGCGCTAAATGTTTTCTATGGGTGAAAGATCTGGACTGCAGGCTGGCCATTTCAGTACCTGGATCCTTCTTCTACGCAGCCATGATGTTGTAATTGATGCAGTATGTGGTCTGGCATTGTCATGTTGGAAAATGCAAGGTCTTCCCTGAAAGAGACGACGTCTGGATGGGAGCATATGTTGTTCTAGAACTTGGATATACCTTTCAGCATTGATGCTGCCTTTCCAGATGTGTAAGCTCCCCATGCCACACGCACTCACGCAACCCCATACCATCAGAGATGCAGGCTTCTGAACTGAGCGCTGATAACAACTTGGGTTGTCCTTGTCCTCTTTAGTCCGGATGACATGGCGTCCCAGTTTTCCAAAAAGAACTTCAAATTTTGATTCGTCTGACCACAGAACAGTTTTCCACTTTGCCACAGTCCATTTTAAATGAGCCTTGGCCCAGAGAAAACGCCTGCGCTTCTGGATCATGTTTAGATATGGCTTCTTTTTTGACCTATAGAGTTTTAGCCGGCAACGGCGAATGGCACGGATGGATTGTGTTCACCGACAATGTTTTCTGGAAGTATTCCTGAGCCCATGTTGTGATTTCCATTACAGTAGCATTCCTGTATGTGATGCAGTGCCGTCCTAAGGGCCCAAGATCACAGGCATCCAGTATGGTTTTCCGGCCTTGACCCTTACGCACAGAGATTGTTCCAGATTCTCTGAATCTTTGGATGATATTATGCACTGTAGATGATGATAACTTCAAACTCTTTGCAATTTTTCTCTGAGAAACTCCTTTCTGATATTGCTCCACTATTTTTCGCCGCAGCATTGGGGGAATTGGTGATCCTCTTCCCATCTTGACTTCTGAGAGACACTGCCACGCTGAGAGGCTCTTTTTATACCCAATCATGTTGCCAATTGACCTAATAAGTTGCAAATTGGTGCTCCAGCTGTTCCTTATATGTACATTTAACTTTTCCGGCCTCTTATTGCTACCTGTCCTAACTTTTTTGGAATGTGTAGCTCTCATGAAATCCAAAATGAGCCAATATTTGGCATGACATTTCAAAATGTCTCACTTTCAACATTTTATATGTTATTTATATTCTATTGTGAATAAAATATAAGTTTATGAGATTTGTAAATTATTGCATTCCTTTTTTATTCACAATTTGTACAGTGTCCCAACTTTTTTGGAATCGGGTTTGTATTTTCTTTAATATTATCCACAGTTTCTGTTATTAGAAACACTGTAATATAAGTACTGTAATAACATCTGAATTTATACGTTTGGAAAACAATCTATCTAGCTGTATATCTAAAAATGTGTGTTGTGTGTGTGTGTTTGTGATTCATTTATAAAGTCAAATTTATAATTGTGCAAAACTAATAATAACTCATCACCTAATTATTGTTGAATGTGTTTATTTTTGATTTTGAATAATCTGTGGCCCTAATTTTATTGACAAAGCTCGCTCCAAATGGTTTCCACATTTAAACCTGACATGGTGTGCTGCACAATCCCTTCATTAGCAGTTATTTTCAGCACACAACTAGATAACATGTCTTTAAATATGTATAAGAATGAAACTGAATACATGTTTTATTTTGGGAGTGGTTTTAAATTTTCCAGCACTTCTGACATTTGCGTTTGAACAGGATATACATACATATATATATATATATATATATATTTTTTATTATTATTAGAAACTACCACAAAACAGAAAATCGTTTTTGAACAGGACTTTTATTTTGGTGTGGTGATGTGACGTCACAAGGCTGCGCCGCGCGCCTGCATCTGTGGTTCAGCTGAAGAAAGGTTTGTTTAACTTTCAAAGTTAAAAGCTATCGATGTAAAATGGCTTAGTTGTTTTTGAATTGTAAGTCTGTAATGCATCATCTAATGTTAGTGCACGTTATTTGTGCGAGTAAAGCGCATCAGTAACTGGGTAAAAGAAAAGCTGCTTAATTTATCTCCTGATATCATGAATCATTTAATTGAAAACAAGCATTCAGTCACCAAACAGTGATGGAGAATCACCTGAAAGAAACAGTAGAGCGTTTTCATCTGAATAAATATTACAGTTGATCTTTCTGTGAAAAATAAACCATTTCATATTTATGTTTCTCTGTTCTTCTCTCTTCTGGCATGAGATAAACATTTCTGATCATTAAAATAAAATTAAAAATAGCCCTGAACCCATTAAGTTTTACTTCACTTAAAACAACAACAAACAATCTACCAGTGTACATGAGTGACTCAAAACCCTTTAACCATTTTCAAAAAGCCCTTGAGAAAAACAAAGATGATCAAATAAATACAAATCACAAAATGATTTAATCACTCAAATCACCACATTCTGACAACACTTCAGTCCTGTTTCATAAAAACAAGTCTCAAATACAAGTTCAACCAAGTAGTAGTTAGCAGAGGTAATCGGTTTTATTTTGGATTCATCTTAGAGCAGCGGTAGGCAAAGTTGGTCCTGGAGTGCCGATGTCCTGCAGAGTTTAGCTTCATCACTGAAAAACCTCACCTGCCTGTAGCCTTTAGTAATTCTGAAGATCTTGATTAGCTTGTTCAGGTGTGTTTGATTAGGGATAGAGCTAAACTCTGCAGTACAGTGGCACTCCAGGACCAACGTTGCCTACCTCTGACTTAGACTAATCTACAAATTAATGTAACTGAATTAAAAAAATATATATGTCCAGTCTTAAAGAACAAATTGGATGACAAACTTTTAAGACTAGTCTAAACTTTTTTTTGCACCCAGACCAAGTTTACGAAATAAGTTAGGCTTATTTCAGTTAGTCTGATTCATTGTCAAATGATTTGGTTTCATAAAACAAATTTAACATAGCTTAAGCTCAGTCACTGTGGGAACTAACCTAATCCGAGGCAGGCTAGAGGTGCGTTCACGCCATGTTGTAATTACCATAATTATGGGATACCAACTTGGAAAAAAAGTGTTCATGTCCTCGTGGAAATTAAGTTTTTCGAAGCACCGAGGTTTTCCCCTGAACTGTATCGTAAAAAGATTCATTACTCAATGACATCTTGTGGTCAATGGTGGAAAAAGGTGCCTTTCCACCTCAGATGTCCCAGCGAGTTTTGGACCGTTTCATATATTATGGTTTTCAACGGAAACAGCATAAACAAAC
The DNA here is from genome assembly GCA_027564155.1 of Gymnocypris eckloni scoliostomus. NCBI lineage: Eukaryota > Metazoa > Chordata > Actinopteri > Cypriniformes > Cyprinidae > Gymnocypris > Gymnocypris eckloni. Next base: position 4,413,632 of record CM050415.1, on the reverse strand, counting down.
GTTACTGCGCATGCACGCTTTTGTGGCTCAAACTCAACTTCCAGTAGACTTCCACATAGAATCAGTAACAACAGCAAAGTCCCTTTAGAGTACATTATTTCTGATAACAAGCAAAATATGTTTGCTGCATAAATCAGACAGAATTATTGAACATGCAAATACTTTCTCTGCCAGCAAGAGGTGCTTTTGAAGCGGCAGAAACAGAGGTTTCCCCAGTAACAGCTGTACATGTTTATTCGATGAAGTCAAAGCCTTTTGGAAAATCTATTTGAGGCGGTCAGTTTTGATATTGTGGCGAGCCGCTACAAATAAATCAATGTATGGGAAACATTCCATACCACAGCACAACAACCTGAGCCCAACTTCAGTCATCACTTAACTTTAACTGTGTTTGTAGTCGGCACCACTAGCCACAATAATTTGTGCAGCAAAAATCATATTAAAAAATAAAGAATTAAAATGATATTTTACATACTTATAGAATGAATCTGTGAATAAATGTATGAAAGTATAACCATGGTTTATGAAGGCATATATGAATAAAATAAATGAAGAATATTGTTAAGTTGATTATTAATTAGAAGTGCTTGTGAAGTATGGATTTATATTCGTATTGTGATCTTTTGTTCCGCAGACGTTTTCCTCTTATTTGTTATCCGCCATTTCTATCTCACTATCGTCGCTCGGCTAATGTCCGCCATGTGCACTGATGAGCGCTCTCTCCTCGCATCATGAGTAGACATGCCCCTCACTGCTGATTGGCTTCAAGTTTATTTTGGTACTCAGCCCCGTTTTCTAAAGCATTTTTGAAAAAAATGCACACCCCACCTTTAACTAAGAAGTGAATGACACTTGAAATCTGCGCAAGCGGTTCGCGTTATTTGAATCAGAATATGAAGCAGTCACGTGGTTTTGGCAAAACTAATCAAGCTCCGGTACAGTGCTTCACAGTGAGATGTTTTGTTTTTTTGAAACAAGCTTCTAAGCCTTGGTGTTGAACGTCACATCACTAGTAAAATGTAATTAAGCAGTTATTTCGTAATATTTATGTTTTAAAATGTATGACTTCAATCGAAAGTAATGTGAACATAAACGAGAGACATATAAGCATAGAGTTATGCTAGGCTAATCTAAGCTATCCATGTAATAACAATCTAATGAAATAATTATAAAGTGTAATAATAACACATTTTCATAGCATCTGTTACTTGTATTATGTTTTACAGCTGCTAGTAACATTCTTTCTTTCACATGTTTTTTTCTTCCACGCTGGCTCCCCAGTCCGAGGATGTGAAGAGCATTGAGTTGAACGTCACGTGTAGTCATCTCAGAATTACAGTAATTTCGACATGGCATGACGCAGCATAACTGAGCTCCTCTAGTGCTGACCAAAAGAAACACGATGATATTACCACTGACTCTCTCACATACAATTATTTGACTTTAAGTTGCATTTTCTGCATACTTATATTTTTGGACTGATTATAAATAAATATATAGGCTAATGTATATTGTGCCCAAGATTTAATGACATTGTTTTAAGATATATTAAAACATTTTAACATGGTTGCTACTTCTGCATTCAGTTGATCAGCAGTTTCTAGCCATGCAGCCTTTCTCTCGGGTTTTAAGACAACTGCCCTTGTATGGTTATTAACATTAAAACATTACAATCTAAAATTACTCTTTAAAGTTAAAATCACTCAATTAAAAGTTAAATAAATAACAAAAAACAGACTACATTGTAACTGGTAAGAGGAATGCACATTAACTCATTTGAGCTAATATTAGCTAGCTTACATTTGATTTAGAAGTTAATACTATCATAAAAATATACTTAAATGTAAGTTTAAAATTCTACGTCACTTAATCTCCAAAAACAAATATTTTAGCAAAATGTATAAAATTATTGCACTCCTATTCTATTGCGCTCAGTAGATGTAGCGCACAGCAGTGCTCATTTATTCGCGTAAGCTTCACTTCTGACAGCAAAATGGATATAATAGCATGAATTTCAGATGAAGAATACACCTGTGACATATCAGTTACAGTGGGGCAAATAAGTATTTGATACACTGCTGATTTTTCAAGTTTTCCCACTTACAAAAGAATGGAGAGATCTGTAATTTTCATCGTAGGTACACCTCAACTGTGAGAGACAGAATCTGAAAAAAATCCAGAAAATCACATGGTATGATTTTTAAACAATTAACTTCCATTTTATTGCATGAAATAAGTATTTGATCACCTACCAACCAGCAAGAATTCTGGCTCTCACAGGCCTGTTAGTTTGTCTTTAAGAAGCCCTCCTATCCTCCACTCATTACCTGTATTAATTGCACCTGTTTGAACCCGTTACCTGTATAAAAGACACCTGTTCACACACTCAATCAATCAGACTCCAACCTCTCCACTATGGGCAAGACCAAAGAGCTGTCTAAGGACACTAGGGACAAAATTGTAGACCTGCACAAGGCTGGGATGGGCTACAGGACAATAGGCAAACAGCTTGGTGAGAAGGCAACAACTGTTGGCGCAATTATTAGAAAATGGAAGAAATTCAAGGTGACTGTCAATCTTCCTCAGACTGGGGCTCCATGCAAGATCTCGCCTCGTGGAGTATCAATGATCCTGAGAAAGGTGAGGAATCAGCCTAAAACTACATGGGAGGACCTGGTCAATGACCTGAAGAGAGCTGGGACCACAGTCTCAACGGTTACCATTAGTAACACACTACATCATCATGTATTAAAATCCTGCAGCGCACGCAAGGTCACCCTGCTCAAGCCAGCACATGTCCAGGCCCATCTGAAGTTTGCCAAAGACCATCTGGATGATCCAGAGGAGGTATGGGAGAAGGTCATGTGGTCAGATGAGACCAAAATATAACTTTTTGGTATAAACACCACTCACCGTGTTTGGAGGAATAAGAAGGATGAGTACAATCCCAAGAACACCATCCCAACCGTGAAGCATGGGGGTGGAAACATCATGCTTTGACGGTGCTTTTCTGCAAAGGGGACAGGACGACCACCGTATTGAGGGGAGGATGGATGTATCGCAAGATTTTGGCCAACAACCTCCTTCCCTCAGTAAGAGCATTGAAGATGGGTCGTGGCTGGGTCTTCCAGCATGACAATGATCCCAAAAACAGCAAGAGCAACTAAGGAGTGGCTTCGTAAGAGGCATTTCAAGGTCCTGGAGTGGCCTAGGCAGTCTCCAGACCTGAACCCAATAGAAAATCTATGGAGGGAGCTGAAACTCCGTGTTGCCCAGCGACAGCCCCAAAACCTAAAAGGTCTGGAGAAGACAGATTACTGTTCCTGTGGCTCAGTGGTAGAGCATTGCCTTAGCTGTGCTAAAGGTCGTGGGTTCAATTCCCAGGGAACACACATACTGATAAAAAAAAATGTATAGCCTGAATGCACTGTAAGTCGCTTTGGATAAAAGCGTCTGCTAAATGCATAAATGTAAGACCTGTATGGAGGAGTGGGCCAAAATCCCTGCTGCAGTGTGTGCAAACTTGGTCGAGAACTACAGGAAACGTCTGACCTCTGTAATGGCGCTTTTCCACTGCATGGTACGGTTCGGCACGGCTCGGTACGGTACGGCTCAGTTCGGGTCAGTTTGCGTTTCCACTGCAGTTTAGTACCGCTTTAGAGTGGGCGGGATTATTCACGTGTCATTATAGCTGCGCCGCCTCTACTGCCGTGACATCATCGTAAACGCGCCACAAACAAACTCACAACAAAGAAAGGAGATGGAATAGTGTTCTTCATTCTCGGCATGTGGATGTTTTTAACAGCAATGGAGAGGTCTATGAGAATGCTTGGGATTTACCCCCAGCAGCAGAGACTGTGGTAGCAGTGCCACGGGCTGTAGAGGAGGAGTGCAGGTGTGCTGCGTTACTTGATTAGTTAACTATTCATGTAGCGTGTTCTGTGATTTATCAATAAACTTTTGAATATTTCAAAATGTACAATGTATCCCTTGTTTTTTATTTATGTGATGGTTTTTATAATCGTGGCATTAATCATTTGTCTTTTTCAAGAGGTTCATTACGTGCTCATACAATAATACTTTTTTAATATAGTCTGGAGGTACACTTATTTGATCAGATTGTTTTTAATTGAAGCAAAACACAGATACAAAGGTAAAAATATAAACAGAAGACATACTCTGAAAATATAGCAAGTTCAAAAGTATATACATAAGGCTTTTTCCTTTGGCGTTGCGCCGTCAAGCTCTCGCTGGATCCGCTCCTCGGCTATCAACGAGGAACGTCTGTACTTCCTCAACAGACAACGAAACAGACATTTTTTTGTTGATACTAAAAGGTGCGCTTGTTCAAACAAAAGTTGCGTCCGATCCTTCGCTGGCTGTGCTGATTTAAATCTAGCGGGTATATGTTGGGTCTCATGTCGCAAGTTCAGTGATGCAGTAATGATGATTCTCTCCGGCCAATCAGTGATCAGCAGAGTTTACACGTCACGTTTTGGTAATGGTACGGATCGCTTGGAACCCCGGCTGAGGTGGTACTAAAAAAGTACCTGGTACCAGGTACAGTACCCAGTGGAAAACCCCCCAAAAGTGAACCGTACCGAACCGTACCTTGCAGTGGAAAAGCGCCATAATTGTAAACAAAGGTTTCTGTAGCAAATATTAAGTTCTGTTTTCTATTGTATCAAATACTTATTTCATGCAATATAATGGAAATTAATTATTTAAAAAATCATACAATGTGATTTTCTGTATTTTTATTTTTAGAATCTGTCTCTCACAGTTGAGGTGTACCTCAGATGAAGATTACAGATGCTTGTAAGTGGGAAACCTTGAAAAATCGGCAGTGTATCAAATACTTATTTGCCCCACTATATGCTCTAAGAAAAACACAACATCTCAAATGCATTAAACAGCACTAATATATTAACCGTTCGCCATGGTGGATTGATTTGATCCATGATCAACATTAAGGGCTGCTTAAGAATAAGCGTGCGCATCAAATTATCCTGACTCATTAAACCTGGATCAAATGAGTGAGATTGTGTGAACTTAAATTGCCATTTATGGAACTGCTTTTGCCCGATTTATTTGTTTGGTTATTTCAAGTCAGGTTTTAGACTTTAAACCCCTTTAATCTCCTCTGCTGCTAAAAACTGTTAATGAAACAAGAACAACAAATAACTTTTACAAACCAACTGCAAATAAAATCATTAAACTGTAATCTAATAAATGTAATCTATAGATCATTCAGTACCTAAACGAATGCATGTAAAGTCTGTGTTTTATTATAATTTTTTTTTAAATCAGCTCATTTAAGGCCACTTACACTCACTCTGACCGATTCCCTTAGCAGTGCACTGTCTACTGAACTAGGGATCTAATCTGATTTGATTTGTTGTTTTCTGTTCATTCACACTGTTATAAAGATGGCGTTTATTAAAGAGGAGAGTGAAGTCAGGAAGATTGAAGACGTGAAGATAGAAGAAGTATTCAGAGTGAAACAAGAAGATACTGAGGAACAAACAAGTGGGTTTTCATACTTATTAAAATGTCAGGCTCTACAGAAATGAATGATATTTATTTATTTAGTCATTTAGCAGACGCTTTTATCCAAAGCGACTTACAAATGAGGACATTATAGAAGCAATCAAAAACAACAAAAGAGCAACAACATGCAAGTGCTATTACAAGTCCTGGTTAGCCTAACGTAGTACACGTATAATTTTTTTATTTTTTTTTAAGAAAACGGGTATATAGAATTTAGAAAAAATAAACTTAGTGTTAGTTTTACAAGAAAAGCTAGCAGTTAGAGAATAAATATGCAATTGATAAGAGGGTCAAATGTGTGGGGTTTTTAAATAAAAAGAGATTAGATAAAATAATATTAGAATGGAGCGTGCTAGAGTTAGAGGGTCAAATAAAGATGGAAGAGATGTGTTTTTAGCCGTTTCTTGAAGATGGGTAAGGATTCAACTGCTCGGATTGAGTTAGGCAGGTCATTCCACCAGATGGGAACAGTTAATGAAAAAGTCTGTGAAAGTGATTTTGTGCCTCTTTGGGATGGTACAGTAATACGTCGTTCACTTGCAGAATGCAAGCTTTAGAGGGCATATAAGTCTGAAGTAAGGAATTTAGGTAAAGGGGTGCAGAGCCAGAGGTGGTTCTGTAGGCAAACATTAATGCCTTGAATTTATTGCGAGCAGCTATTGGTAGCCAGTGCAAATTGATGAACAGACGTGCGTTCTTTTCGGCTCATTAAAATTTATGAAATGTATTTAATTTATGAAGAATGTCATGTAAGTTTCATCATTTAAATCAGGGGTCACCAAGTTCGGTCCTAGAGGGCCAGTGTCCTGCAGAGTTTAGCTCCACCACTAATCAAACACACCTGAAGCAGCTAATCAAGGTCTTACTGGGTATACTTGAAACTTCCAGGCAGGTGTGTTGAGGCAAGTTGGAACTAAACTCTGCAGGACACCGGCCTTCCAGGATCAAGTCTGATGACCCCTGGACTAAAACAATACCAGTGTTTCCCATATATTGATTTATTTGTGGCCTGCCACAATATCAGCAGTTAGAGAATAAATATGCACTTGATAAGAGGGTCAAATGTGTGGGGTTTTTAAAATAAAAAGAGATTAGATAAAAATACATATTAGAATGGAGCGTGGCCTGAGTTAGAGGGTCAAATAAAGATGGAAGAGATGTGTTTTTAGCCGCTTTCTTGAAGATGGTAGTGCCAGTTCAACTGTTCGGATTGAGTTAGGCAGGTCATTCCACCAGATCAAAAACAGTTAATGAAAAGTCTGTGAAAGTGATTTTGTGCCTCTTTGGGATGATGGCACAGTTTGTTCTCGTCACAGAATGCAAGCTTTAGGGCATATAAGTCTGAACAGAATATTAGGTAAAGGTGTCCGTGGTTAGAGGGCAAACACACCCTTTGATATTCAATAAGCACCTTTTTGTCTCCTGGTAGCAAATGCAAATTGATGAACAGATGCCCAGCTCTTTTCGGCTCATTAAAATTTATGAAATGTATTTAATTTATGAAGAATGTCATGTAAGTTTCAGAAATCATTTAAAAATCACCATTTCGTCCTGAGGGCCAGTGTCCTGCAGAGTTTAGCCCCACCACTAATCAAACACACCTGAAGCAGCTAATCACAGGTCTTACTGGGTATACTTGAAACTTCCAGGCAGGTGTGTTGAGTTGAACTAAACTGCTGCAGGACACCGCCTTCCAGGATGTCTGATGACCCCTGGACTAAAATACCAGTGTTTTTATATTGTGATTTGTGGCCTGCCCAATGCCAATATCAAAACTGAAGGAAACTGTCTTCAGAAAATGTCTGATGTCATTTTCTTTTCATCTTCAGCATGTAATGCCTGATAAAGCAGTGTTTGTGAGCAGAGCTCTGCTTTGTGTACAGCCTTTATCGGGGAAAACTCTATCTCTCCCGCTCTAAAAGTGCCTCCTGCTGGGAGAGAATGAATTTGCACGAATATATATTCCCCCGGGGGAAGTGCTTCCACACGTAGTGTAACTCTGTGTAGAAACACTGCAAATACTAATGTTGCCTTCAAGTGCAGCTGAGAAGCTCCTACTTCCATCCAGTATTATGTCATGCATTAAATTCAAATAATGAATTATTAATAACTTAAATGATAATACATCATAGGAACCTCACTGTTAACAAAACAATGACAACTATTCATTAGGGGTGTGCGATAAATATACAGTGCCCTCCAATAGTATTGGAACAATAAAGACAAAATTGCTCTGTTTGCTGTGAAGTCAAGACATTTACAAATATGATTAAAAGATGAATATGAGAATATGAGACCAGCTAAGAAGTTCAGAATCAGCACATTTATAGTTTCATCCCCCTATCTGATGTGAGCATAAGTATTGGAACAGTTGCCGCACAGGTCTTTCTAAGTGATCAGCTGTGTCCTGTTGCATTAATTCTTCAGATATTAAAAGCAGGGAATGTGTCGTATCCATTACTTCTGCATTCTGAATCTTGCATGCGATGATGACACACAAACCAGGATGAAGATGAGGGAGCTGACTTTGAGAGAAAATTAAGCAATTTTGATGCTAAAAGAAAAGAGGAAGTCAATTAGAGCTCTAGCAAATACAAAGGGCATGGAGAAATCAAGAGTTTGGAAACCACCAGGGACATCAGCAACCAACAACTACCTGATCGGCTGAGAAAACAACAGTAGTTGATGACAGGCAAATCATAAAAGCTGTGATAATGAACCCCTAAAAGACGTGTCTGTAAAATCCCCAACAACTTCCAGAAAGCTGGGGTGATGCTCTGACAATCTACTGTCCTCAGGAGACTTTGACACCGAATTACAGATGCTACACAGCAAGATGCAAACTTCTGACCAGCACCAAAAATAGAAAGGCAAGATTAGAGTTTGCAAAAAAAGCACAAAGGTTAGCCAGAAGAGTTTTGGAACTGTGTTTATGGACCGATGAGACAAAGATGAACCTTTATCTAAGTGATGGGAAAGCAAAACTGTGGAGAAAAAAAGGGAACTGCAAAAGATCCCAAGCATACTACCTCATCTGTAAAGCATGGTGGAGGTGGTGTCATGGCATGAGCATGCATGGCTGTCTCTGGAACAGGCGATATCAACTTTACTGATGACTTAATTATGAGCAGAATGAATTTGGAAGGGTACAAAACCATCTTGCCTACCAATATTCAAGAAAATTCCACCAGATTCATTGGGAAGTGCTTCGTATTGCATCAGGACAATGACCCAAAACACCCTGCCAGTTCAGTCAAGGAATTTATAAGGGCAAAGAAATGGAAAGTCTTAGATTTCCCAAGTCAAGTTCCAGATTTAAATCCGATTGAACATGAACTTCACCAGCTGAAGAGGAGATTAAAGGCAGAAACTCCCCAAAACAAGCAACAATTGGAATTGGCTGCATTAAAGTCTGCAGAATGTATTTCAAAGGATGAGACAAAGAGTTTGGTGATGTCTCTGGGTCACAGACTCACTGCTGTGATTGTGCCCAAGGGATCTGCAACTAAATAATAGCTTTTAATCTTTTATATCTGCCTTATGTTCAACTTTCTCAATACTTATGCTCACATCAATGAGTGGGATGAACTCTAAAAGTGCTGTTGTTTTTATTTGGTAAACTGCTAATAATAAAATTTGACATTATGTAGTTTTGTCTTATATTCATCCTTTAATCATATTTGCAAATGTCTTGACTCCACAGCCAACAGAGCAATTTTGTCTTTATTGTTCCAATAATTATGGAGGGCACTGTATATATATATATATATTGTCTGCAATAATATTGTAATTGTTGTTTTAACGATGTGCGATTTGACATTATCGAGTGTATTACAAAAACCAACAAAACACACCTACAAAGTGCACACATTACGTGATGAAGTCTAGTAGGTTAAACAGTGTGCATGTACATTTAGAGTCCGTTCTTTCACTGCATGATTGAGTCTGTTAAAATGCATTTAGAATGATAAAACAATTCAAGATATGGGGACAGAAAATGTATTTATATCATTTCATATAGTTAATATCTCACGAAGAGTGCCGTTATTTTCTTCAAAAATAAGCATGATTACAAATGTGATATTGATTTTATACAACAGTTAAACAATAAGCTAATAAGAGACTTACATTGTAGACACCACATTGCCTGTTTTTGCTCCATTTCGCCAACAAAAAATCTGAGCAACATGACAGTGTTTTGATCCTGAATGAATCAACTGTTTAAATGATTTGGTTTAATTGCAATGACTCTGTAGGTGTAGGTGACCTAATTGGTGTAAGGCTTAAGTGGTGTAAGTGTGTTTTAATTTCACACTCAGAAAGTATCTTCATTTTTTAAATAACAAATATCAGTATTAAGTGGTTTATGTTAAAAATATTGCATTTGGAACTGCAGTTGAAAGCATTCCATGTCCCTCCGAGCTGTATTAAACAGTGTGTAAATCACAGTGTAAATACATCTAAATGCCACTACAGATGTAACTTCTGCAAATATGAATTTTGTTAATATCGATTTCATTTGTTTGATAACAGCCTAAATGTCTTCTTATTCTAATTGACTGATTAAATGTAAGAATTTATTCAAAAGATGCACACTTTTAGAAAAAATGGCTTTATAAAGGTAAAAATGCTCATAAAAGGTAAAAATAAATTAAAACTTATTGGAAAAGATTAATTTATATCACTGATGTGAACTGACCACCACACAAAATATGTAGAATATCAAAAAGTTTAAGAGTTAGCTGTCCACGGTAGTCTTTAAGATATCAGCACAACACACTCGGCAAAATATCGTCTAATTATCATTATCTAAAAAAATCCCAGAAAATATCGAGATATCATTTTGTCAGTATCGCACACCCCTGCTATTCATTCACTTAACTGATGGCGGTGATGCATTTTGATAGCCCGACTGGAAAACACAATAGCCTGGAGGTGGCCTCGGTTTTGTGGTAGTGTGTCTCTGGAAGATAAGATCGTGGAGTGACAGTCCGTTTTTTCACAACTACCTTTGTCCAAGACTTTTGAGTGTCCAGTTTGGTCAGAACTTGATCCCCAGGATATGGGAGAGTTAAGTTTTGAACACCATGATGCTGGTTGTAGTAGTAGGCTTGTTTCTTTTTTTTGGCTGCAACATTTTTTTTAAGACTTGTGTTTGGCCACTTTGGTAACAGATTTCTGTTGTGGGTGGTTAAGGTTGTGCAAATCTTGTAGGGCTCTGCTGGACTGCAACACATGAGTGCTAGGAGGAGGTATTTTTGCTTGAAGATCCTATTAGATGTTTACAGCTCTCCCAGCATGTCCGTTAACCTGCGGATGATGTGGACTGGATGTTTGATACTGGTGCCGGTGATATACCACCTCTGTCATGCCATGGCCTTGTGCTCTTTGAGCCATGACGGCGCTTCGGCCACAGCTGTCTTGGCCTCACCGCTGGTTCATGTTCACACTGAACAGCAGCAGAAGAGGCGTGTGGTCTTCCCGCGCGCTGTGTTGAGGAGGAACGGGAATGCGTAGGGTTCTCACCGTGCATTTTCTGCGCTTCACTGCCGGTCCAAAGAGACCTAATGGATTCACGGGTGCGTCAAGAAGGGCCGTTTTCTCCGAGTCTTACAGCTCAATCAGTCAGCTCAACATTCTCCATGTTGCGGCTGATTGCGCGAGCTGTAACTTTCGTCGCTCTGAGGGCCAGATCCGTCATACACCTCGGGAAAAAAGGGGCCGGGGCTCTGTGGGGGTGTCCTTTTGGTTGCGGTCTGACTGGAGGTACCACTTGTCCAGATGGCTTCTAAAAAAAAAAACAAGCGTTAAGTTGTACTCGTATAAAGTTCACATTATGAGTCCACTGAAGGCATGCTCACTTTTTTTTAAGTGCTCCACAAGACATCTCGCAGCCCCAACAGCTCTTTAAATGCCTGTGTTCTTTAAAGCAGCATTAATATACTGGTCCACCCATGTTTCTCCAGTAATTTTGCAGCAGCTACAATGTTCTCACCATTGTCATGTACGATGGTGGTAATTTTCTCAAAAGGAATTTAAAATTTGACTGATACTTCTTCCCAGTTGAGGTATGTATGTCTTCGAGTGGCATGATGGTAAGGCAGACAGACATCATCTTCCAGTCATTCCCAATGTATTGGCATATGTTACCCTGGAGCACAAAACCAGTCATAAGTCACACAGGTATATTTGTAGCAATAGCCAACATTGTATGGGTCAAAAGTATCGATTTTTTTAAAGCCAAAAATCAGTAGGATATTAAGTAAAGATCATGATCCGTGAAGATATTTTGTCAATTTCCTACTGTAAATATATAAAAACTTAAGTTTTGGTTAGTAATATGCATTGCTAAGAACTTAATTTGGACAACTTAAAAGGTGATTTTCTCAATAGCAAACTATACATCAATGAAAAGCCTATTTATTCAGCTTTCAGATGATGTATAAATATTAATAAAAAATTGACCATTATGACTGGTTTTGTGGTCCAGGGTCACATACAAATGTTTAGCCTGCCAGTATCTTTCTAGTAATCCCAAAGAACTTGATTAGCTTGTTCAGGTGTGTTTGATTATGGTTAAAACTAGGGGTGGGCGATATGGAAAAAATATAATATCCCGATTTTTTTTTTTAAAATATCACGATTTTATCACGATTCTTTGTCATGTTGGATTTACTATTTTGCAAGTTGTCTGATCAGTACAGCCAAACTAAGTTCCCTATTATAAAGACTTTCAAAGTAACAAAAAAAGGAGAAAAAAAAGACCAGCAGATATTTATAATAATAATAATTTATTACATTTATATAATGCTTTTCTGGGTATTCAAAGCGTTTTACATAGAAGGGGGGAATCTCCTCAACCACCTCCAGTGTGCAGCATCCATCTGGATGATGCGACGGCAGCCATATTGCACCAGAACGCCCACCACACACCAGCTTATTGGTGAGAGGAGACAGAGTGATGCAGACAATCAGTGTATGGGGATGATTAGGAGGCCATGATGGTCAAAGGCCAATTTAGGGCAAAGATAAAAATGTTCTATCTTTCTAATTAAAAAATAAGAACAAAGATACAGATTACAAATACACATAATATACAAGTAAAACAAACAGTGCTTTATTTCCAGGTACAATAGATGTATTTAATAGGAGCTTTCAAGAAACTGATGAACAAATGCAAAAAAAAAATTATATAGACTGATTCCTAAAGCAACTGTATTAAAGTTTTTCAGTCAAGAATAGTGAGTGATTTTTCTCTGTGTTTTGTTGTTTTATTAGTGTTCCTGTGGCTCAGTGGTAGAGCATTGCATTAGCAGCGCAAAAGGTTGTGGGTTCAATTCCCAGGGAACACACATACTGACAAAATGTATAGTCTGCATGCACTGTAAGTCGCTTTGGATAAAAGCGTCTGCTAAATGCATAAATGTAAATGTATTAACGTTAAAGGAATAGTTCACCCAAAAAAACCTAAGTGCGTTTCTTTCTTCTGCTGAACGTAAATGCTATTTTGAGGAACAAGGAAAACCAAACAGTTGCTGATCCTTGGTGACTTCCATATTTTCCCTTCTATCAAAGTCAATGTGGACCAGCAACTGTTTGGTTACCCAGATTCAGCAAAATATCTTATTTTGTGTTCAGCACAAGAAATAAATGAATACAGGTTTGGGACAACATGAGAGTGAGTAAATAATGACAGAAATTAAATTGTAGGGTGAACCGTCCCTTTAATGACAGTCGGCTGCATGTTTAATACTGTCCCTTTAAGACCTGCATGCATATATGCAGGCGCGCATCCGTTTGTCTCAGCTGTTGTTTACTTTCATTTTAGACATAACCATCTGAGTCTAAATGTAAATTTTGTGTGTTTTGACCGTATTAGCTTAGATGATAACTTAGGTCAGTAATCAGGCACTGTTTGACAGGGTTTTAGTGCGCATGCTTCTGGTGTATGCGCTCAGAAAAAGCGGACGTCAGACCAGCGCACGAATGAAACGTTTAACCGGCAAGGCTTATATGCAAATAATGTATTTTGCGATCGCGAATAAGTGCAGTGTTCTGTCAGAGTAACTCTACCGCTGTATGTCGTGTTGTACACTATATAGAGACGGAGGCGCCAGAACTGTACCTGATAGAATGTGCGCTGTAGCACGATACTACGATATTTCTTCAAAACCAGATCGTGGAGACATTTTTATCGTCCACGATCAAAAATCGTCATATCGCAAACCCTTAGTTGGAACTAAACTCTGCAGGACAGTGGAACTCAAGGGACAAAGTAGCTTGGAATCTTGGAGCAACATCTTAGCTTAACATAATTTTTTTTCATGGATAAGCTTTTTAATCTTTCTTGAGAAGGAGGGATCTGCAAATTGGCACTCATAAGCATACAGTACTTTAATTGGCCGATGCTGTCAGAGATGACCAGTGTAAGGCCCCTCTCTGGCATGAAGTTTGTTGCCATTGATTAAACTTCACGTTTAGAACAATGGGCATCATGAAACGTAATTTGCATGTAAGACAGACCTTCACAAAAAATCTCTTCCAGATTCATAAATGTTTTAAACGTGTATGAATTCTAATCATTCGTAAATAGGGCATGCGTGCACGCCATTCACAATTAGCATAATCCCCACCTATGAATTACAGCTAAGCAAACTGCGTGTCCAGGAACACAGTGGATTATTCTGGGTTCCCTTCTCAGGTTTGGCTCCAGTGTATTGCAAAAATGGAAAAAAATATTAAAAGGCCATATGCCTAACAATAAATATTCAATTAACGTGTGTCCACCAAAGCGTTTGTAGTCAGCTGCAAAAAATTCCAGGCGCTCTTCTAAAATGGCCAGCTGGTGGCGCTTAAACGCTTTGGTGGCACAGCATTTCTATCCATCTGAGACGCTTGCTATGTTTCATGACAGTAACAAATTATTACTTTATATATTCTGAAGAAAATTACAGAATATAAAAATTAAGTAACCAGCAATAGCTTGTCCATTGTTGTTTGAGTGTTGTACAAGTAGGATGGTTGGTTGATGTAGTATTTGTGTAATATAGAATTAGTATTTTAAAAGGTGACAGTGATGTTTTACCCAAAGTTGTACAGTTACCAAAAAAAAAAAAAAAAAAAAGACAGGGCAAAGGAATTGGTGAAATATTGTTATAGTAATGTATCAAAATTCAGTGACATCAGTTTGCCGTAAAGAACACAATGTTTTACGCACCATTTACACATTGTAGGGAGCAGGTGTACATTTCTTTCATACCAACTAACATTTTGAAAATATGAACATTTTCATGAATTCAAAAGTTTGTTAGAATGGCTTTATGAACGATCAAGACCAAAAAAATGTTATATACTCGTGTTTGATGAAACGCCTCCTATGGTAGCAGTTGGATAGATAAGACTTAAAACCGTCCTAATGCTTGTTCACAAAATTGGCAATACAATTCTTATGCTGCCAAAATAATGTTGTGCTGGAAAATAAACCAGCTCTCATTTTTGAACGTTTGAAAGCAAAGAGTTTCTGAGAATACAGAAAACTCCTTTTCCAGTAGATTTTGATACCTCATCTTGGTTTTGATGTCTGTTTCTTTGTGCCTATAAACTGGTTTTGTATTTGTTTTTTCACTTTAGACTTGATTGAGGAGAGTCACGAGCTGAAGGATATGAAAGACAAAGAGCAGAATGAGAAAGATCACGATTTCAAAGTTGGAGAAAAATCCACACAGACTAAAAAGTGCTTCTCTCAAAAAAGAGACATTGCTTTCACTTGCAAACAATGTGGAGAGAGTTTCACTCTCAAAGAAAACCTAAAAATTCACACGAGAGTTCACACTGGAGAAAAGCCTTACACCTGTCAACAGTGTGGAAAGAGTTTCGCTCAAAAAAGATACCTTACAGTGCACATGAGAAGTCACACCGGAGAAAAGCCTTATACTTGCTCTCAGTGTGGACAGTTTTGCACATAAAGGCAACCTTAATTCCCACATGAGAACTCACAGTGGAGAGAAGTCCTTCACCTGCCAACAGTGTGGAAGTAATTTCCCTCAAAAACAAAACCTTGAAGTCCACATGAGGATTCACACTGGAGAGAGACATTTTATCTGTAAACATTGTGGAAAGAGTTTCATTCGAAAAGGAGTCCTTGAAGTCCACATGAGACTTCACTCTGGAGAAAAGCCTTACACTTGCACTCAGTGTGGAAAGAGTTTTACCCATAAAAACACATTTAATTACCACACGAGAATACATACAGGAGAGAAGATGTTCACATGTGATCAATGTGGAAAGAGCTTCACGACAGAACTAAGCCGTAGATACCACATGACCATTCACACTGGAGAGAAACAGTTCATATGTGGTCAGTGTGGAAAAAGTTTTGCACATAAAGTAGGCCTTAATTACCACATGAGAATTCACTCAGGAGATAACTGTTTTATTTGTCAGCTATGTGGAAAAAGTTTTAGTCATGAATATAGCCTCGAAACTCACATGAGAGTTAACGCTGAAGAGAATTCCTTCACATGCAAATCTGAGTGAACATTCACACTGCTGCTAAATGTGGGTCAAATCTGATTGTCCACCATCATACCCACTTCTTTTATTTCTTCTTAATCTTCTTTTACTTCTTAGATATTGACAACTTGGATTCCAAATATTAGTTAAACTTCTGTCATGCTGTGAAATGCCACAGTGTAATTGAATGATAATATAAATAATGATCAAATAAATAAAATGACAAACTGAATGAAATAAAGAATGTTACACTGCAATTTCTGATTCGTCTTTAGTGAGATAATGCACTGGGGAAATGTTTTTAAATCATGACTTAAACATGACAACTTTAAACCCCTCAAAGACCCAAATATAGAAAAAAAATGTTTTACAGTTTAGTCAGTTAGCCAGAGAAATGTTGTTATACTGTATTGCAACATTGGGGTCTTAGGTAGCAGAATTTCAATTATTTTACTCACTGTATGAACAGGTAGAGGACATGGTTCTGTGACCCCTTAACAATAGTCCATGTATGTATTTATACTAATAATTTCACAATAATTATAAAATAAGTCATATTTTATATGAACAAAAACAAATATGTTCCAATTATATTTACAAAACCTGATGCTCATTGCACTGAATATGATTGCAAACAATTTCGTTGTACTTTTGTATAATGACAGTAAAGTATTGATATTCAATACAAATGTACTATTAAAAGGGTGGTCATCAAATCAGATGATAAAACTTTAACAATTTTAACAAAGTCCGGCAGAGCAGATGTTCACTAGTCAAATTTTAAAATGGATAAGGAAATGTGAAGTTGTTTGATATTCCTTATTAATATTACTTTAAGTACACTGTACTGTACAAAATAGCAACATAATTCTGTAATAATTTCTTCAAGTTAAACCTACGGTGATGCATTGCTTCCACATATTTTTCCACTCAGTTGACCTATCGGTAAGCCCCTCCCCTTGTACGCAGATGAGCCAATGGCAGTCGAGTATCAGTTGCACGGGGAGCGGAACTTGGACATCTGTAGGTTTCATCGCCTTTAGCCCTATTCGGACAGGACTAATTTTCTAAACTACGTTTGAGTTTCAATTCTTTTCACCTGACGTCTGCGATTTTCATGTACAATTCGGACGGGACTAACATCTCAGTGTTTATTACAGAGGTGGGAGGGTCTGCTTTGGACATCTGGGCGTTTCAGAGATCACGCGCTCCGTATGCATGCATTGCGTAGTCATTCGAATTGATTACCATTATTATAATCACATAAATGCCATGGTGAAGCTAACTGGCTAGTATAGCAAAACCATGTTAATGTGTGGTTACTTTACTTTTACTTTAGTTATTTATTTGTAGTAAACCCGTGTTTAATTTTCATATAAATGCTATAAATCCATTTTGATTAATTTGAGTAAAAATCATTTTTTTCATATTGTAAATATTGAAAATACACAACAAAGTAAGTTGATCCACATATGAAAGCCTCTGAACTTGGTCAATATTAATCTTATATACAGGCACTGGACTAAAAATACATTCAATCAGTCTTTGCCAAGTTATATTTATTTAGTTGACTAGTGCTATACACTGTAGGCTATATAACAAAAACATTAATAAAAACACTCACACTGACAAGCTATGCGATATCGTGTTCATAATCGAATTCGATTCATCTGCGATTATGAACGCGATATTGCTGAGATCTACGGCTCTGTGTATTAAATGCCGCTCCCACAAACGTCGTTGTGAACTGACATTACCCTCCCCATTAACTTCAAAAGCCAACTTTAACTTCGAAAGCCGAGATATCTGCAGCACTAGGCTACCGTTGCAGCTGTTGTATAGCAGGGTTTCCGCGGAGTCATAAAACGTCTTAAATTTAATAATAAGAATTTTAGGCCATAAAAAGTCATAAAAACGTCCGGATTTTCCATACAAGGTCATAAATTACATTTAGCCACGTCTTAAATTGATATGCTTGTTCATTCATTGATTCTATCATCGCATGTTATTCGCGGATTAACTGATAAGTTTAACTACCATAGAGTGAAGTGTATCATTTGCACTCGCGATCAGTTTTCTGTGCTCTTCCGCTGCCGCACACACTGATGCACGCGCAGGCAGAGAGTGAGAGGGGCGCGATTCAGATACCGAGTTTCAGACACCGCCTCAACGGACGGATACATACACAAAGTTGTTAAAATACCCGTTTTGGCAAGTATTCTGGTAAACACAGTCGGTTATGTCTTAAGTTAACGTATACAGCTGAGAAAGAACATGCAGAACAGTTGTGTTTCCTGCATGACATCCTGCCTGGGTGCAGGCGATTAGTCAGTTTTGTTCGGCTCCGTCACTAACGTTACCTGGTCCAAGTACAGCGTGGGATTCCGTTTGTCTCGCATCCAGTGCCACACACAGTGGTTTCGGTTGACTGACTGACTTTGGAAAGTAATGCCATAAAATAATTGTTACTTTACAATGTTACAATTTACAATTGTTATGTGTTGTTCCTGTGTTCTTGATACTTAAGAAAAGGGAGCCTTCAGTTTGTTACCCTTAAGAAAATGGAACCTTTAAATAATAAAACTTGTTAACTTCAATGAAAGTCAATAAAAAAAAGACTTTTGAAAGGAATTTTAATGACTGAAGTTATTTTTCGTAATTCGTGTAGGTCATAAATTTAAATCATAATGGTCATAAAAAGGTCTTAAAAAGTCTTAAATTTGACTGACTAACCAAAACGCTGCCAGATTTTTATTTTACTAAAAAAGCACTCTTGTCAAAAAAGACACCAAGTGTGAACATGCCCTAACACAACAAATATCGCATTTTGCATGAAATTAAAAATAGACTTTTCAATACCGACCAAATACAATACTGATTTTGGTGGAAACTTTTTAATGGTGTTGATCGCGTTTTGGAACCAAACTCTTTATATGTAATTAAAACATTATGTAATTGAGTGCAGAAATTAACGCAAATAATTTTACCTGACGCTGTTATACCAGTCTAAACAGTTTACGTGATCTAGCTCTTGATTTTATTATTGTTATTGTTTTATTTATTTCTTTGCCGGGAGGCAAATATATCAAGCGTCTATGGTAATTCAAGTTGACCAAAACACACAAGGAAAACAAAATTTCCAGCAATCACAGACATCGCATTTGGACGGGATTAGTTTTCTCAGAGGATCCCTGAGTTTGCTGAAAAACATGAGGTAATTTGCTCTGGAATTATTACAGCGGTTGTGTGAGAAAAACAGACGTGGCAGATTCGGACGGGATCATCGACCTCAAATATGGCTTTACATCTGAAAGATGTATGCAGTAACAACTTTACATGGCCGCTCAATCTAATGTTAATCTAGAAAAAATGTGAGCTAATATCTGTGTGGAGTGTGGAAGCTGAACAGTAGCATGCTCACTGCAGGACAGATGGAGGCGCCAGTGCTCTCGCTTGCTCTTAAAATACTCTGTCATTTTTGGTCATACAGATAAAAGTAATAAATTGTTTTGAATCTATAAAGACTCTACGTTTATTTGTGTGCACTCACAATAACAATGAAACGTGCTTTTGTAAAATAATGAAAGCAAACAGAATGCGCTTTTTGTCGTCTCGGTCTCTGTGAACTTGAGTGCGAAAGTCTGTATATCTTTGCCTTACAGACATTAAAATATATATCTATAGTGAGTTAAATGTCTACTTCTAAATGAAACAATTCAAATAGAAAATAAATATTCTCAGATTATGTAATCTGTATAAAACATGCATAAAGGTGCAACACTACTGTGGAAATGACGAGTCAGTGTCACCGACTTCATCTCTTAAGCTGAAAACAAAGAAAGCACTAGTTTACCAATAAATTATTTAAACGTTAATGCAGTCTACTTGCTGTTTTTCCCTGACACAAAATTAATATATCTGCCGGTGCACTGTGGCAAGCTTGAACACTTATTAGGCTATGTAGACAATTAAAGGCTAATTATTATGATTTATATGGTTTATTAATAAATGTGCAACTACTAGTCGACTTAATGCTTAAAATGAACGACTACTACTCGACCAGAAAAATCTTTATTCAAAGGCAGCCCTACAAAAGAGAATGTGTTTTTGACTAAAATGTTTGACTTTGACCTGGAAGTTTGAAGTTTGCACAAGTTGGTGTGTAGTTTTGAGATTGTCTTTATAGTTGTGAGAAAATGGTGAATTGTGTGTTAGCAATTGAGAAAAACTGTAATGTTGTCTGAGACATTTCCTGTTTGTGGATCTATTGTTACTAAATCTAACTATGCTGAAAATGTATGATCTGCAAATATAAAAACCAGACTTTTTGCACAAAACAAAGCATAAAAAATATTGTAGGATTCAAAATTACTGCAAAGTTTATTCCTGTCAAGTATTTCAGTTAGTCTGTTGGCAGAATTAGCCTAGGTATACTGTGCATAATGAAAGACTGAATTTTCATTCAAACATAGACACGATATTAAGTTCCCATATCCAAATAAAGGTTTAAAAAATAATGTTAATTGCCACATTCAAATAAAGATTTTAACATGCAGGCTAAGTGTCACTAATTAAACAAATATATGTCCAGCTAATTTGCAGGGGCGGTTCTAGGATTCCATCTTTAGGGGGGCTTAGCCCTCAGAGATACAAATTAGCTAAATAAACAGTATTTTACTGTGCTTATGAAACCAATTACAATTACCTATTAAAGTTACAGAAGTTACTTAGTGAGTGATTCTCATGGTTTTCTTTTGTTGTTTGATTAACATTATTAGCCTAATATAAGAAATGCATTCTGACAAACATCCAATATCTTCTTAACGGTTTATGTTTAAGATGTAGCCAACTGCGTTTATTTGGATACTGATCAAGACAGCCATTGTGATAAATAATTTGTATATTTGCTTATTTGCTCGAGAGGACGCGAAAGTGAATGACAGTCTCATGCAAGTGCGTTTCAATGGCACAATTTTCTGTTTCTATTTGGTGTGCTATTTATATGCAAAAGCTGAATTTGGTGTGCATATGAGACACAATGATTAGGTATAGGGGTGTGGGAAAGTGCGTATCATAAGCACACCAAATAGAAACAGAAATGTGTGCCATTGAAACGCATTTTCATGAGACCATGCTGGTGTGCTGTCCGTGCAGTGCCTCTCAGTGCGTGCGCTCTTCATTTAAATGTGTGCATGCACATTAACGATCTATCACAGTGCATGATTACCACATTGAGTTCGATAAACGAGCGAGAATGATAAACTTTCTTGAGGAAGCAGCACTGTCCTGATAATTCAGATAGCTTATTATAGTTTAAGGGGTGCTGAGATGACAAATAGGGGGGCTGAAGCCCACTTAAAAAGGGTCTAGAACCGCCCTTGGCTAATTGTCAGTCTCTTACATGTATGCTTCTCTTAGTGGATGCTTATAAACCGCCTTTTAATTAACAGAGTAGAATAATCACGGCTGATAGTAAGACATGCAAACGTAAAAGAAAAGCAAACTGGACGCAAGAACAGCTGTAACTTCTTGCCCAACTGGTTAATGAAAATGCTATAATCAAAGGAAAATGTGGAGTTGGGATAACCTCCAAACCCTAAAGGCGATACTTTTTTAAAAGCTCTTTATCGTCAAATGTTTCTATAAAGGTTTCTATTCTGAGGCAGATTGCCAGCAACAGCCATTTTAGGATAGTTGTGAGTTGGTCTTAGTGACTTAGGAGTCCTCTTCACTACTCCTAACGTTTCACAGATTTAGGAGCTAGTTTTAGTGCTAAAACGCTTTGTGAAATACTGTTAGAGCAAAAATTTAGGAGTCCTAAATTTAGGACTGACACACCCACTATTTTTAAGATTTTCTCCTAAATCGGTGAGTTAGGAGCTACTTTTAGCCTTAAGATGTTTTGTGAATACGGGCCCTGATATTTTAAGTCATGCAAAGGAACTGTTTTCCCAAAGAGTGTCGAAGAAAGGACCGTGGGAGAACTTTAGTCATGACATTTTTTATTTCCCAGAATCAGAGCTTGAAGATGACAATACTGTGGGAGAACTCTACACAGTACTTATAATAATAATATAATAATAATAATTTTATTTGTAACGCACTTTATATTCACACAGAATCCCAAAGTGCTACAGATTAAAACAATAAGAAATGTAAAATAAGAAACAAAATCTTAATTAAATAAAAGTTAATTAAAAACTTAATTAAATACTTAAAATGCGAATGTTAAGATTTTATGTGAGTGCAAATTGTATCCCAAATGATGATGAACTTAATGTAAGTGATACCGAGACACAAGCAGAAATGCATAAACCACAAGAACAAAGTGAAACTCCTGTCATTTCTGTTGATTTAACTTACTCCTTATCTCAGGGTGTTTTCACATATAGTTTGTTTCAAAGGAACCAAACCCAGTTCATTTAAGCCTGGCTCACACTACAGGATTTTTAGCCCGAGTTAGCCCCGATTTTCCCCTCTCAAGAATCTCAAAAAAAATCTTGTTGAGCACCTAGATCGGTCCTGATGCTCGGCACGGATTATCTGGTAAATGCGAGGCATTTGCAGATGGAATCTTGCACCTCCCGATCTGCTCACACACAAATCAGGAACATCCCCGGTCATATCAAACATGTTTGATATTTAGGATTCTAAATCGGGATAATCACGCCTATGATTACATCACAATAGCCAATAAGAAACAAGTCTACGAGGAGACGGAAGTGACAAACATTTTGAAATGGTGAACATGAAATCTGTAGCACATAACGTTACCCGTTGGACTTCGGTGATGGAGGAGCAACTTGTTGAGATGTGGCATCAACATGACTGCCTATTTAATGTTTCATGAAAGCTGTACCACAACCGTACTGATAAGGAGAAGAGCTGGGGAGAAATCTCATCGGTTTTAAACGTACCTGGAGCCCGTTCTTCATATGTCGCTTATTACATCCAAGATCAAATGACACATCCAAGATAATTTCATTGCGCTAATCAGGATCTGGCTAATGAATGCACTTGTTGTTGATGATTAGTATGGCTGGATTGAGTTATCTGAGATAATTACGCAATCATGGGTTGGTTTAAAAGGGGCTATGTATCGATACTCGCAACCACGATCAGCAATGCAGCGATTGACTGGCGGCAAGATAGCAACGTAATATCATTAAAAAAGAAAACATTTCTGGACTTTTATAAGGAAACAGCCAAGCGAACAAAACTACATAAATGTTATAATTGATAAATTAAATGTGCACTTTTTTATGATTATATTTGTACATTATTTCAATGTAGTAATTAGCAATTCATTTAATTTTATCTTTGAAGCAAATTTGTTACTTGACAGCATTAAGTAAAGTTTTTTAAGGGTCAAGATCAAGTAATCTGCATCTCCTGCGCTCCATCAAGCCACTCCCATAAAAGCTGTAATCACTCAAATTAATACACGACTTGGATGAGCTGCATGTGTAATTATTACTAAGTAATTATTTTATCATGAATAAATATTTCAATGAGTAAAACTTACTGTCTATAGTATTATAGACTACACAGCATTATTATATTATTTTCAAAAAAAAAAAATAATAATATTTTAAATTACTGTCCCTGATCGTAGGGTACTCTTATAATAAAGTAGCGGTGGCTGGGACAGATTTTAAGCAATCTAATCTTGTTTACATTAAATAAGCCTGCTCCCATGCAGGTTTAAGCTTACGGAACTGTTGCTATGACAGCAACACTGGGATGAGCTTCAAAGAACCAACCAATCCAAGATCAAGCGAAATCGTCAACAATCAAATCTAGCTAACTGAGTTAGTGACGTACGAAGAACAGGCCCCAGGTGAGTATAGAAAGCTGCTAGCGTGCTAGGCTAGCAAATGTAAACAAACTGTAGAAACGTCAGTGACCATCTATAAACAAGTTAAAAGATAAGGTAGAAATGTTACGGTCCTGCTGGTGTGCCCTGACCAGCCACCAACATCACCAGGACGCTACGCTATCTGACTAGTAAGCCAATTCTCCAATAACAGCTATGATGACTTTTGTTCTACCCACTTAAATGATAAAGGTACTTGCAGTGTCCAATCTATACAGACTGTGTCTGTTCCCCGAATAGTGAGTTCAAAATATAAATTTAATGCAGGATCTAGAACAAATCTGATCGTGATTAAACCAGAAAAATGCAAAATAAATGAACAAAAACAATTTTTAAAACTTGGGCTCCTAAATATCCGATCACTCACACGAAAGCAGTTATTGTAAATGAAATAATCACAGATAATAGTTTTGATGTACTCTGTCTGACTGAAACCTGGCTTAAAACAAATGATTATTTTGGTCTAAATGAATCTACTCCACCAAGCTACTGTTATAAGCACGAGCCTCGTGAGACTGGTCGTGGGCGGTGTCGCAACAATATATAGCGATATTCTCAATGTTACTCAGAAAACAGGATACAGGTTTGACTCATTCGAAATACTTATGCTCAATGTTAAACTGTCAGATAAGCAAAATAAATCTGTCCTATCTCTTGCTCTGGCTACTGTGTATAGACCGCCAGGGCCATATACAGATTTTCTAAAAGAATTTGCAGATTTCCTCTCAGACCTATTGGTTACTGTTGATAAAGCACTAATTGTTGGAGATTTTAACATTCACGTTGATAATACAAATGATGCGTTAGGACTTGCTTACTGACCTAATAAACTCTTTTGGTGTCAAGCAAAATGTCACCGGCCCACGCATCGCTTTAATCATACGCTAGATTTAATAATATCGCATGGAATTGATCTAACTGATATAGATATCATACCTCAAAGTGATGATGTTACTGACCATTTCCTTGTATCATGCATGCTGCATATTACTGATATTAACTATATGGCTCTGCTGCTATCGCCCAGGCAGAATTATTATTCCAGCCACTAAAGACAGATTCACAAATAACCTGCCTGATTTATCTCAACTGCTCTGTGTACCCATAAATACAGATGAACTAGACACAATTACTAGCAACATGGGAACTATCTTCTCCAATACGTTAGAAACTGTTGCACCCATCAAATTAAAAAGGTTAGAGAAAACGTGCTGCGCCATGGTACAACAGTTATACCCATTCTCTCAAGAAAGAAACTCGTATTCTTGAGCGCAAATGGAGAAAAACTAACTTGGAAGTCTTTAGAATTGCGTGGAAAAACATTATGTCCAGCTATAGACAGGCTCTAAAACTGCAAGAACCGAGTATATCCGCAAACTCATAGATAATCACCAAAACAATCCAAGGTTTCTATTTAGCACAGTGGCTAGATTAACAAATAAACAGATGTCACCCGATCTAAATATTCCCTCACAGTTTAATAGTAATGACTTTATGAATTTCTTTACTGATAAAATAGATAATATCAGAAATACAATAACAAACGAGATTCTACAGCGCCTAGTACTCCAGCTTCATTCATAGCACCCAAAGAAAACTGCAGTGCTTTACAACTATAGGACAGGATGAGCTAAATAAACTTATCACTGCATCTAAACCAACAACATGTTTATTAGATCCTGTACCAACTAAACTATTGAAAGAGTTGTTACCTGTTGCAGAAGAACCGCTTCTCAATATTATTAACTCCTCATTATCTTTAGGTCACGTCCCAAAACCATTTAAGCTGGCAGTTATTAAGCCTCTTATTAAGAAACCAAAATTAGATCCTTGTGAACTGGCAAATTACAGGCCCATTTCAAATCTTCCATTTATGTCGAAAATATTAGAAAAAGTAGTGTCTGCTCAACTGTGCTCCTTTTTGCAAAAAAATGATATCTATGAAGAATTTCAGTCAGGTTTCAGGCCCCGCCATAGCACAGAAACTGCACTTGTTAAAATTACAAATGACTTGCTTCTTGCGTCAGACAAAGGCTGCATCTCGCTGCTAGTTTTACTTGATCTTAGTGCTGCGTTCGACACTATAGATCATGACATACTGATAGATCGATTACAATACTATACAGGTATTCAAGGGCAGGCTTTAAGATGGTTCAGATCCTACCTGTCCGATCGCTACCACTTTGTTTATTTAAACGGGGAGTCATCTCAATTATCACCAGTAAAGTATGGAGTACCACAAGGATCTGTCCTAGGTCCTCTATTATTTTCATTATATATGTTGCCCCTTGGTAATATTATTAGAAAATACGGGATTAGTTTCCATTGTTATGCTGATGACACTCAACTATATATCTCAACAAAACCAGATGAAACTTCTAAACTATCTAAGCTAACAGAGTGTGTTAAAATTATAAAAGATTGATGACCAGTAATTTTCTCCTATTAAATTCAGATAAGACCGAGATATTACTTATTAGACCTAAAAACAGTACACAGAATCTCTTGATTACAATTTGCAACTAGACGGATGTACTGTTACTTCCTCTACAGTTACAAATCTGGGTGTTATATTAGACAGCAACCTATCTTTTGAAAATCATATTTCCAATGTTACAAAACAGCATTCTTCCATCTTAGAAACATTTCCAAGCTACGGAACATGTTAAGTGTTTCTGATGCAGAAAAGTTATTTCATGCATTCATGACCTCTAGACTGGACTGTTGTAATGCAGTGCTAGGTGGTTGTCCTGCATCTTCAATAAACAAGCTACAGATAGTACAAAATGCTGCGGCTAGAGTCCTTACCAGGTCAAGAAAATATGACCATATTACTCCAATTTTACAGTCTCTGCACTGGCTACCTATTAAGTTTCGTATCAGTTACAAAATATTATTACTTGCCTATAAGGCCCTAAATGATTTAGCTCCCGCGCACCTAACTAATCTTCTATCACGCTATCCAACCCGCCTCCCTAAGGTCGCAAAACTCTGGACTCTTGGTAGTACCTAGGATAGCAAAGTCCACTAAAGGAGGTAGAACTTTTCATATCTGGCTCCTAAACTCTGGAATAGCCTTCCTGATAATGTTCGGGGTTCAGACACACTCTCTGTTTAAATCTAGATTAAAGACGCATCTCTTTAGCCAAGCATTCATATAATGCATCTCATAATCTTGTACTGCCAGTCTATCTGAACAAATGCACATTATTATGCTTTAGCTTGGGTTATACTGATAATTTCATCCAGGGTTATTCCTGGATGGAACAACTGCTACGCTAATTGTCTTACTGTTTCTATGTTTCTGCCACGGATTAACATCCCGTGGTAGCTAGGAATTACACAAGCTTCAGTCTGGATCCAACCCTTAAACGATTGAGATGACCGAACACCTGAGAAGAGACGATGACAACCCCTCCGAGGACCTCAGAGGAAGCCAACCATCAGCGATTATACTGACTTAACCAAAGTCTGCCATAAATGGAGGATCAGCACCTGGAGACAACCTCTACAGCCCCTACAGCCCTGCACGTCAGTGGAGTCTAGGACACATAGATGAGCCCCAGAGACAGATCTCCAGTGAGGACCTCGTCACCTAGACATCCATCGGGAAAGACCCTGGAACCAGTGGACCACTTACACTCTGACTTTGCTGCAGTTGGAACAAACTACTGATTCGTCTGGCCGGAGGGGAACTGGCCCCCCGACTAAGCCTGGTTTCTCCCAAGGTTTTTTCTCCATTTTGTCACTGATGGAGTTTTCCTTGCCGCTGTCGCCTCTGGCTTGCTTAGTTGGGGACACTTCATTTCCAGCACAATCATCGACTTGATTGCACAGATATTATTTAAACTGAACTAAGCTGGACAATGCCATTACTAAATTCAATAATGAAATGCATTCAGCTGATAATTGAGTGTTAAATCCTGTCATTTTACATTATTGACACAATTTGCCTATTTTGATATTGTGCAGTGCTTTGTTACAATTTGTATTGTTAAAAGCGCTATATAAATAAAGGTGACTTGACTTGACCAGATGTCTATGTATGTTGAGCACATGGCTTGTTGTTTGTTGTTGGTGCCATGTGCTCTCCTGTCTATTGTCTTCCCCCTCCCATCTTGTTACCTAATCATTGTTTCACTTGCTCCACCCGTGTTTCCCTCGCTACCCTCGTTTGTCTCCCTATTTAGCCTCCTGGTGTCTGTAGTCCTGTGCTGATCTGTTGTCTTTCGTCGTTTGTGCGTTATGTTAACTGCACCACAGTTCTCTGCCTGCCTGCCTGTTTTTCCCCTTCGGGGTGGTTTTTGTTTTTCTATGTTTTATTTTGTTATTAAAACCCGATTCCCCTGCATTTTGAGTCCTCACCATCTCTCTCCTCACACATCCTGACAGAACGGATCAGTTTCTGAGGACTCAGCAGAGAATAACCAGCAAAGATGGGTCCAGCGGGGAGGCACGTCAATATCCGCCAGGGAGACGGGAAAATTGAGGAGTATGCCAGGCACTTCTTGGGAGTCGCTTGTCGGTCGGCGACAGAGAAGACCTGCCTCATGGTCATCTTCTGGGGAGGCCTGGCCGAGCCTTTCAAATCCTGGATGCCTTCATGGGTCCCAGAGGAGTCGCTGGAGGACTACATTCAACCTGGCTCTGAATTTAAGCGGCTCAGCCTTTAGGGTTGAGTTAGCTGCGGAGCCCGTTCCGTGAGCCCACAGAGTCCGCTCCAGAGCCCGCTCCGTTCCGTGAGCCCACAGAGTCCGTTCCGTGAGCCCACATAGTCCGCTCCAGAGCTTGCTCCGTTCCAGGAGCCCACAGAGCCACTCTGGTGGCATCCTACTCTGCTGGCCCCACTCTGGCCTCCTGTTCTGCCTGCCCTGGCACCCCTGTCTGCCTATTCCTCCAGGCCCTCTTCCACTCCACGGGCCTGGCCCACCATCCCAACCCAAGATCAGCCTCCGGCCCACCCGCCTCCAAGACATGTTTCTGTTTTTATTGTGTGTGGAGTGTCTGGGATCCGCTTCTTAAAGGGGGGGTTGTGTCACGGTCCTGCTGTTGGTCTATTGTCTTCCCCCTCCCATCTTGTTACCTAATCATTGTTTCAGTTGCTCCACCTGTGTCTCCCTCGTTACCCTCGTTTATCTCCCTATTTAGACTCCTGGTGTCTGTAGGCCTGTGCTGATCCGTTGTCTTTCGTCGTTTGTGTGTTATCGGGGTGGTTTTTGTTTTTCTCTTGTTTTATTTTGTTATTAAACCCCGATTCCCCTGCATTTTGAGTCCTCGCCATCTCTCTCCTCACGCGTCCTAACAAGAAATCGATCAATTTCAAACGTCCACAAAGCACCCCTCCCCCTCTTTCTCAAAAAGTCACACAAACACAATCCCCTTTCTCTCACACAAAGACAATATACTCTATCTCTGTCTCCCACACACATACAGTCCACTCTCTCATCAGAACATGAGGGTTAAAACACTACGTCTTTATGAGCTCTATATTTGTTTGAATATTTTGAGAAAAATACTTCAAGGTACATTAAAAGCTTATTACAGCCCATTTATATTTTAATATTAATTCAGCTGAATGTAGAGAGGAGACTCTGAGTGTCAATGTATGTGTATTGTATATTTTCAGTGGAAGACGTTAAGATGAGAGCAACAACATTAAGGACTCAATTCACAAAACTCCTTAAACCCAAACCTAGTGGCAGTGGGGAGAAAGGTCTAACACAGAAACAGAGATGGCTTTTAAGTAGGGCTGGGCGATATGGCCCAAAAAATTATCATGATAATTATTTTCATATCGGTCGATATCGATAATTATCACGATAAATGTCAAATCTTTATTTCTTTCAAGTTTAAAGCCAGATTTTTGCTCCAAAGTTAAAGTTGTAGAAACCAGACCATTAATTTTCCTTAACACAATAAATATCTAAATAGAAAAATGTATTTCTTAGTTTCTGCATGTTCTAATGAGTGATATTGTTTCAAATCAAGAAACCGGTTTTGGTTGCCTCATAATATTAATGATAATAATATCACTTTTTTGTCTCTTAGAAATGCACATTTGATCGTAGCTTGAGTTAGGATGCAGAGGTACATTTTTGTTCATTATCAAAATTAGTAACATCTGTACATCAGTAACAGCTGTAGCAACCTCAGTTTTATATGGTATAATGTATTCTGACCAAGTTTTTATTTTTATTAAGCATTGGTCCCCCATAGTAGCATACTTTTAAATAATGATAAACAGTTAAAACCATACATATAGCACCTCAATAACATGGTAAAAATATAACTAAATGGTTTTAAAGTAGTCTATTTGTTTGAAAAACAGTTGTCTAAAACCATTCAGTATAAATGCACAAATGCTATAGCTGCCTTAACCACACATACTTACTATAATTATATACCATTACTCCTGTAATAAAATTAAATGTGAATATCCCACATTTCTGCCACAATACCATAGTGCAGTGAGTGTTACTACAGTAAATCCATGGTAAATAATGGCGATGTGCAGATTGAAAAGCCTTCTGACTGTCTCGTTGCACACATTGTTTCTCCTGTTCGCTTGTCACATTGATTCGTTTACGAGCAGCACTGCACAGAATGGTCAGTGTATGACATCAAAGTACCCGAGAGTGATAAGAGAGCAGATGGATCCTATGCTTCCGAATGGCTCTCGCGGTACTTTGATGTCTTACACTGACCATTCTGTGCAGCGCCGCTTAAAGTCGAACGCGCCTACTGACTGGATCTCACAGCGCTGCTTAGTGTTCACGTGACCGAGTAAACGCATCTGCTCTAGTGAGCTTGCGCCGCGCGGCAGTTTGAAATGTGATCCGAGCGGATAAATGGTCCGTGTGGCGCGATTCAAATGAGGGTTGAATCGCGGGTCGCGTGGGTTTCGTTCCGCTTTTGGTGCATAAACATTATATTGAACATTTATCAAACTCTTCATATCGTTTTAGAGGAAAATTATATCGTGATAATTATCTTTATCGAATTATCGCCCAGCCCTACTTTTAAGTAACTTGGAGTTTCTTAATGAAGTTCTTAAACGTAAGTTAGGGAGGAGCGAGCCCATCTAATCATTCAATCAACAGCTAGAGTATATAAGCAGCTGCTTATCTCTCTCTAGTCCCAGCTGTTTCAGCATCCCTCCACCTCCCCAATCTCCACCTCCTTCTTAGGTACCTTGCCCTTCGTAATCACCTTTTATAAAGTCCCTGGGGGGTATATCAGAGCTTGAGCTGAAGCTGCTTCATCGAGCCCCTGATCAGCGGACAGCAAGCCAAATAAGTTTACTCGATTACCTAATGGTTATATGGGCAAACAAACTCGTTAAAGAAACATTGCCCAACGCCCCTCTGAGACCAGTGTAAGCGTGCAATATTATGGACAGGCATGACATGTGAAGCATATGCTGGTTAGGTATATTTTGAACCATGGCTGCTGGTTTAAGCTGGTCATGTGCTGGTCTTAAGCTCCTGCTCAGGACCAGTTTAGGACCAGCAATTGACCAGCTTAAACCAGCACACGACCAGCTCAAACCAGCAGACATGGTTCAAAACATACCTAACCAGCATATGCTGTTTTTTTCAACAGGGTAGGCTTCATCATGAATCCACCTTTTTCATACACCCATGATGTTTTGTGTGAAATATGGGAGTAACTTGTGTTAAACTGTAAATAATCAGTGATGTGTTTTAAAAATGGGGTACAAGGTAGCATTATTCTCCTCACAGTTCAACCATCAAATATTAAAAGAAAACTTATTAGAATTAACAAATTACTTTCAGCAGATCTAAACTTGCTATAATTGGCATCTACAGCTGCCATCAAGAGGACTGAAAATCTGCCTTTATAATTGTGCCATATACTCCCTCTGTGGGCTGGGGCTGGATATAGATGTGTTTGCCATCAAGGGCACCCAGACAATGTGGAAACTGACATTTCTCCACAAAGATCTTGGCAATTTATTGCCATTCCTACTCTGATTTTGGTGTCTGCAAATATAAAAACATAACAATAGATTTATTTACAACAATCAACATGAGATATTTCTCAACAATTAATCTCCCAGAGTAACTATTGAATTTCAACCTGTACTGAATTAATTCAAGTCACCCTCCCCCACACACACACACACATTTGTATAACCCTAATTAGCCCACCTATTTCAGCATAAACTAAATTGCACAATCAATTCTCTCCAGTCAAGCATACTAGTGTCACGGTGCACCCAGGAACGAGGAGGCGAGGAACTGCTGTCAAACACTTTATTTGGAAACACAGAGATTGCTGGAGAACAGGTACACACACCAAAATGACGTTAAGCTTGACAAAATGACATCTATAAGAACCGACAGGAAACATGGGGTAGAACAGACTATATATAGGGAAACATAACTAGATAATTAATACACAGGGCTGGGGACAAATGAACTAATAATGAGGAAACGAGGACAGGAACAGGAACTAACCAAATATGGGCACGAGAGGAGGGGAAACACAAGACACGGAGAGACACAGTCTAAAACTAAAACTAGCTTATAAAATGTTTAGTTAGTCATTATGAACTATGCTTCATATTTGTACATACTGTATGTCAGAATTTTTGCTTTTGTGATACTAATAATAAAAATATTAAGGATTACTAACCTTTAGAAAATAATCTTTCAAGATATGTAGGGCTGCACGCATGTGTTTCACTATATCAGATACCAATTATATCAGATATAAATTCTGTACTGAAAACTCGGTGATTTGTAGGTTTCACCTTCAACAGAAAAAAGTTAACATTACTGTAAAATAAAAATATAAGAGACAAACCTGTACATTTGTTAACTAGACAAACCTGTTGCCAATAATCTGAGGGTCAAGGAGAGCCTCTTCCTGGCCGTAATTGCCTGCATCATCTTGGTGACCTGTCGGGTGATCAGTGGCTCTACTCTCCCCAGCAGGGTTTCAAACTCATCCGAGGTCATGTCCTCCAACTAATGTTATACATGAAAAAAATATATATATTTTAAAAAAGTTTACCCTTGAGTTAGCCATATTTATAAACATACCCTTTCCATAGCCATTTTGAGTCCCACTAGAAATAATAATCATAAGTATAATAAGAAACACATTTTTAAGAAAATACTTAATTTATCCTTTATCAAAACAATGCAATATAAACAGATATGATTGTGTTCCCTTATAGTAATCAAATTGATCCCTGTACACTGCTGAACCCTTACCCAATCCCTTAAACCTACCCGTACCACCAAACCTCAGCCTAACCTTACCCTTATCACACCTCAACAGCAGCAACAGTGTTGTGCATTAACAAAAGCTTTTAATCATTGTATAACGTCAAAAGTCATTTGTAGTTTTTTAAGATGTGCATGATCATATGAATTAGAAGTTTAATGAAATTTGTAAGCATTTTAATTTACATGAAATGTTATTTGGTAGGAAATGTTTAATACATTATTAGTAAACATTAACAAGCACATTATTTCATGTTTCTAGATATGTGAATATATATATTACCTAATGATTTGTTAAGCATCACATAATGTTTGTTAGTGATTTATTAATGAAAGTTATTATAGCGTTACCAATTGTTTCTTTGCTACTAACTTTATTGTTACTATGTTGTTTTGCTGCTTTCATTGACATACAAGCGCACACACACACATCATTCACAGAGACAGTGTTGTGACACGTTATATGTTGTGTCACACAAATGAGAAAAACTGTAACAACACAGTCAATTTTTTTATTAAAAGGGAACATTATGTATAAAGTTAATTCAGCTTGCTTTTTTCTTTGGATAAGATAGTATTAAGGGGGTCATATGATGCGATTTCAAGTTTTCCTTTCTCTTTTGAGTGTTACAAGCTGTTTGTGCATAGATAAGATCCCTGAAGTTGCAAGGACTAAAGTCTCAAAACCAAAGAGATTTTCTTTATAAAAGTTAAGACTCTACCACGCCCTCCTAAAACGGCTCATTTAAACACGCCCCCACATGTCTACGTCACGGTGTGGGAAGATTTGCAAAACACCGCCCAAATGCGTAGGCTAAAGAAGGCGGAACGCTGTAGTATTGTTGCTGCCACCGCCATGTTGTGGAGATGCTGTATTTCATTGTGAAAGCAAAAGTACTTTGTTTGGGCTTCCAAAAGAGGACACAACTAGAAATCAGTGGTTAAGTTGTATTTACAACAATGTTCCAGAACAGTTCAACCCAAATATTAGAGTGTGTGCAGGGCATTTTACGGAGGACTATTTCCTGAACCTGGGAGTAGCCTGCCAGTTGTGCACAAAGGCTGTTTCTATAAAGTGGGCAGTTCCAAATTTGCAAGAACAGTCTGGCGCTTCTGACTCACAGCCTGCCTGTAAGTATGTTTTCTTATTTAAATAATTTGCCACTGACTATTCAAACGCGAGTTTTGAGCAGTGTAGAGTAGTCCTTGTTGTTTGTCGTTTCTCTGATCACAAATGCAGACATGGTAATGTTTACGTGCCACGATGCAACGATGCAACGCGACGCGTAAAAAGACATTATAATCAGTAATTATGTCCCCACTGGGTTTTATTGTTTTTGTGTCATTGTGCATGACACGGCATCACAATACGGTAAGGGGTGTAACATTTCCGCCTCACACTTGAGGTATTCGGTCAATCACAACGCACTGGATAGCTGGCCAACCAGAGGACGCCTCACTTCTCAGAACCATGAGCTTTGTAAAAATTGACGCGTTTCAGAAAGGCGGAGCAACAATAATTTACACTATGTGGGAAAAAAATTGTTTTTGAACCTTAAACCACATAAACACATTGCATTACACCAAATAATGTTCTTTTTAGCAACGTCATATGACCCCTTTAAATTGTTTCTTTACTACTAACTTTATTGCTACTATGTTGTCCCCCCTAAAGGGGGCAGTCGTGGTTCTAATGGATAGAGCGTCGGACTTGTAACCCGAGGGTTCGAATCTCGGCTCCGGCAGGAATTGTCCATGACTGAGGTGAGACCCTTGAGCAAGGCACCGAATCCCCAACTGCTCCCCGGGCGCCGCAGTTCAAGGTTCTTTATTATTCGTCACATACACAATCATACAGAGTATAATCAGTAGTGAAATGCAAGTAGAATTGAAGAAAAATACAGCATGACATGAGGAAAGTGAGGAGAAAAAAAATAACCCCCAGACTATGCTCCTTGGGGAGTACAGTGTGAGAACAGGAAAAACACCTCAGCAACACAAAAGCACATACACCATGACATAGCCACAGGGGAAGTGAATCCGGCCCAGCAAGCAGCCACCTGGTCCCGCAGCCTCTAATCCGGTGCTGGTCAGACCCGCTTGACAGGCTGGCGGATCAAAGCGAACGAAGGCGAGTGGTCGAGGGAGGGGTAATGTCTGTAGGGTGGGGGAGGAACGCAAGAGCGTCTCACTGCATTGCTCTCCCGGGGTAGATTGCAACAACAGCCTTGCCAAGGCCACTGTGAAGGGGAGCCAGAAAAAGATAAGATTGTTTTGTCTTTGGGGCGAGTAAACGCATTCCAATTTTGCAGGCTACTCTCTCTGTCCATTTTGGTCTCCATATAATAATTTTTCCTTTGTAAAGCCGTGAGATTCTCCTTGATAGAATCCATATTGCGATTATAGTCTCAGTCTCAATGCTGACCGCTCTTCCCACAGCTTCAATCATACGGGCAGCCTTGTGGGGCTTTGGACAGCTGTTCCCGTTTTCTGAATTCTTCGATAACCCAGGGCAAAGCCTAATCCAATCAGCAAAATACCTGTTATCATGGTTCCGAATAGGTAGATATCTTCAATGTCCTCCACGGAAAGAGCCGCAAGACACACGAATCGCCACCTCTCCCACGCGCCCATCGTATAGCCCGCTGCGAACGTTCCGTCGGGGCAGTCAGATTCCCCGAAACCCAAGTTTCGGATAGTGTCAATTGCATTAAGAGACCAGTTGATCAAATCCATAATCTTTTAGTTTGGAGAGCAGTGCAGAGAGAGTCTCTCAACGAGACAAGGGAGCAAAGCAGGGAAGATAAGGGTGAGGACGGGGAGAGAAAAATGCGACCGCCTCCGTTGAGAGCAAAAGAGAAGAGGTGAGTGTCGGTTGCCCACTGCTCCAAGTGTGTGTGCACTTGGATGGGTTAAATGCAGAACACATTTCACTGCTGGTTATACTCCGTATAATTGTGTATGTGACAAATAAAGCTCATCTGAGCTTAATAATAATAATAATAACACAGAAATATTCACAAGCATGGACACTTGTTGTCAACTGCAACATCCCATTGGACTTTTGTTGTGTTTTCATTCCTTCATGTGCTCTATGTGACCCAGTTTTCCCTCATGTTTGATCGTGTCATTTAGTTCAGGTGTGTGTCATTAATTATCTACATTTTCTTCAGTGTTTATATAGTTGTCTTCAGTCCGGTGTTCCCTCGTCTGGTCTATTATATCCCTAAATGTGCCTGTTCGACCTGTGTTTGTCCTTTTTAAGATTACTAAAGACTATTTACTTACTTTACTTTTAGTCATTTAGAAGACGCTTTTATCCAAAGTGACTTACAAATAAGAAAAAAGTAACTAAAACTATAAGTTAAAACTCTATAAATACTATATATACACACATTTAAGAAAATAAAGAAATGAAATACAAATGACAATGCATACAACAACATTTCAAAACTAAACATTTAAATGAAAACAAAAAATAAAGCTAAAAACAATTCAAAATATTAAAACAAAAAAGGTATGAGTATATAATGATTCTAACATAACACAAAGCTAAACACCCATATATATATATATATATATGTCTATTATTTCATTTCCATGCAGTATGTTAATAACTCAAATTAAATACCTTAAGAAAATACCTATAAAAGACATAATAAATTCTGACATAATTTAACTAAAATTAAAATAGATAAATCAAACAGCAGTAGTTGATCTGTAATTCTAAAAAAGAACACTGCCTACATTATTGAAATGGACTCCACAAGTTATGTGAATGAATGACAAGAACAAGTTCAGATGGGAACTTCATCCCCAAGAAGGATATCAAGAGATCAACTATCCTTGCCAACAGCAGCTATGTTTCACTCTCTCGAACGTCTTCACAAGCTAAGTTCCTTTTAATGCTTTCAGGTTACTGGCAACATGCGTGTTGCTGTGGCTATCCGCGTTGCTTAGGCTCATTTAGTTTAGTTGGCAATGTGCGATACTGTGTTACTGGGATACGCTTGTCGTTGCAATATGCAGCGCTTAAATGGGTCTACAATGCCATGTCATGCATTCTGAGTTGTTTACACTGTTAAGAGTTGGATGCTCAATGCGCGTGCGTTTATGGTGCGGAAGTCATCGGCAGCGCAGCAGTACTTGCTCGAGAAGAATGTCTCCAAAAGATTTGTTTTTGGATGTGAGGAAAAGATAACCTTATTCAGTGTTATGTGAACAGTGAATGCACTTTGTTTTCCAGGGCACCCAGGGGCGTCGCACCCGTGGGGAAACACCCACACTTTTCCCGGTAAGAGGGTTCAACACCCGCACTTTTCTGCAGTTTTTCCGCAGTTTTGCACAAACGCTCCTCCGTTTCTCTGGCCACTCTGTGTCTGGGAATGCGCTCGCTGCGGCTGCCTCCTCTCCCCTCCCTCTCAAACATGACACCGGCTTTGAGCGTGACCGGCTGATGATTGGCTGTTCTGCCTTAAGTCCCGCCTTTCTTGGTGTGTTAGATTTATCGGTCAGCTCGTGCTGAGGAGGCGGGAACTTATGGTTATTTACGTCTCCCTTTTCCAGGTACTTTGAATGAGTGTTTATGCTTTCGAGGTTTTTAAATAAGCTTGATATGTGTTTGGGAAGATGTTCTGTTTATGTTTTGACATGTCAAGTGTTTTCTGTATTATATTTCGTTTTTTAGACTAATGCTAATTGCTAATTGGGATATAGTTCAGCAGCTAGCTAAATTCGGTTATATACGTTGCATGCAATGTATAAAGTAACTGTGATGAAGAAGTCAGGGAATTGACGAGGAGGAGGGACAAATTGTCATTGTTAAGCAGTGTGGGTTTATTGCCAGTGCAATTTATTTTGAGCATTGTTTGTTGATTATGTTAGCTGAATACTTTTGTGGATACTTACCTGTTGTGTTTGATTGTACTTGTTGAGGAGAAAAAAAAGTGAGAAATTATGTCATTGTTTGCATACCTGTTGATGAACTATGAAAGAAAAGTGTATATTATTTTAATGTTTAAAAACAGTAAATTGTTACATTTATTTATACCACCAGAGAAAAAGCTTTGTGTTGGCGTTTTTTTATTTTGTATTTTTTTATATCTCCCCTTTTCAAGGCGCAAGTAAGCAAATTTGGCTGGCAAATACAATGGAGCACGGGCCATTGTAAGAAAAATACAACCTCTGGCTCCCTATGTTCATTGTGCTGCCCACTGTGTTAACCTAATTACACAGAGGTCCTGTACTGCCTCAATATTTATCCGGAATTCTCTGGATTGGGTCAATGAGTTGGGAGTGTTGTTTGGGCAGTCAGGGAAACTGGAGGACATATTTAAGGGAATTGCAAGGTCTGAGGAGGGTGAGGGTCCATGTCACACTAAAATCAAATCAAATCAAATCACTTTTATTGTCACATCACCACAGCACAAGTGCCTTGGTGAGTGAAATTCTTATGAGCGTGCTCCAGACAGTGCAGAAAAACAACAGACAATTTACCTATGGACAGACAGTGCAAAAAACAACAAACAATTTACATATGGACAGACAGTGCAAAAAAAACAGCAAACAATTTACATATGGACAGACAGTGCAAAAAAACAACAAACAATTTACATATGGACAGACAGTGCAAAAAAAACAGCAAACAATTTACATATGGACAGACAGTGCAAAAAAACTGCACTGGAGCATTTACAGTGCTCCAGACAGTGCAAAAAAAACAACAACAGCAATTTACATATGGACAGACAGTGCAAAAAAACAACAGCAATTTACATATGGACAGTACATATTTACAGACTGTACAGAAGACAATGTGCAAAATACACATACATATACTCAGTACGCTTAGTGTACTATAAAGACATACTCAATTATCAACGACACATTATACACAGTGATATGGGCACATCTACATTATGTACAGTATCTATACATAATGTGGTCTATACATAGTAATAATGTGAGGTGCAACAGATTATAAATTAACAGCAGATTGGTTGAGCAGCAGATAGATGTGCAAAGGTGCAACAGATTATTCATATGCAGTGTCGTGGATGTGCATCGTATGGTGTCCAGTGATAGCAGATAGGTTGTGATTAGTGCAGTGTGTGCGTAGTCCAGTTGAACTGTGTTAAAGTGCAGTGCATGGCATGTTGTGTGAGTGGGAGTGTGATGTAGGTGAGTTATTTCTGACTGTTCATTAGCCTGATAGCCTGAGGGAAAAAGCTGTCCCTCAGTCGGCTAGTGCGGATCGGATGCTGCGGAAACGCCGCCCTGAGGGCAGCAGAGAGAGCAGTCTGTGGGACGGGTGGCTGGAGTCTTTGATAATCCTCCGGCTTTCCTTGTACACCGCCTGGTGTAGATATCCTGGAGGGAGGGAAGCTCACCTCCAACAATGTGGCGGGCAGTTCGCACGACCCTTTGCAGAGCCCTCGCGGTTGCCAGCGTGCTGTTTCCAAACCAGGCGGTGATGCAGCCGGTCAGGATGCTCTCCACAGTGCAGGTGTAGAAGGACCTGAGGATTCTGGGGCTCGTTCCAAACTTCCTCAGCCGCTCAGGAAGAAGAGACGCTGATGTGCCTTCTTCAGCACTGCATCTGTGTGAGCAGACCATGTGAGATCCTCGGTGATGTGAACGCCGAGGAACTTAAAGCTGGTCACCCGCTCCACAGGTGTCTTGTCGATGGTGATGGGTGTGTGTTCTCTGCTCTGTCTCCTGTAATCCACCACCAGCTCCTTGGTCTTGTCGATGTTGAGTGAGAGGTGGTTCTCCTGGCACCATTTAGTCAGGGTACTCACCTCCTCTGTAGGCCGTCTCATCGTTGTCGGTGATCAGGCCTATCACCGCTGTGTCATCAGCAAATTTGACGATGACATTGGAGCTGTGTGTAGCTGTACAGTCGTGTGTGTACAGGAGTACAGGAGTGGGCTGAGGACGCAGCCTGCGGTGCACCAGTGTTGAGGATCAGGGAGATGATGTGTTGTTGCCCATTCTGACCACCTGACTTCTGCCTGTCAGGAAGTCCAGGATCCAGCTGCACAGAGATCTGTTC
This sequence comes from Gymnocypris eckloni scoliostomus, assembly GCA_027564155.1. NCBI lineage: Eukaryota > Metazoa > Chordata > Actinopteri > Cypriniformes > Cyprinidae > Gymnocypris > Gymnocypris eckloni. Next base: position 4,373,386 of record CM050415.1, on the reverse strand, counting down.
AGTCCTAGAGTCTGGAGCTTCGCAACCAGTGTGGCAGGCACTATAGTGTTAAATGCTGAACTATAATCCACGAACAGCATCCTCACATAGGTGTTCTTATTTTCCAGGTGGGAGAGAGCAGTGTGCAGGGTGAAGGCAATAGCATCGTCTGTGGAACGGTTACTGCGGTATGCAAATTGTAGTGGGTCCAGTGAAGCAGGCAGCACAGAGCAGATGTAGTCTCTGACAAGCTTCTCAAAACACTTGCTGAAGACCTATAAGACCTCTGTGTCCAACAAGGTGGACGGTCCGCACTAGTGCCATCCGCAAGGTTCAAGGTTTCTTTATTTGTCACATAATAAATTATACAGGGTATAATTAGAAGTGAAATGTAATCGAATCAGGTCCGCTCAGTGGACAGTGCAAAAAAATAAAAATTATATAAAGTAACACAACACAAGAGCATATATATATGGTAAAAAAAGAGAAATAAGAGTAAAATGTGCAATGAAATAAAAAGTGCAAAACAATAAGATGTGCAAAAAACAATAAGATGTGCAAAGAAAACAGTGTACTGGGACTTAATAAATAGTAATGTGAATAAGAGGGATGTGCAGACGGGTTGTTCAGGGTATTGTACATAAAGCAGCAATATTTGAGAATATGAGAATATTTACAGTTAACAATGAGTCTTGTAAGTGTTTATGAGACTGGGTTTGTGTTTAGGAGCCTGATGGCCTGAGGGAAGAAGCTCCTCCTCAGCCTCTCAGTTTTTGCCATCATGCTCCTGAAGCGCTTGCCAGATGGCAGTAAACAGAAAAAATGGTTACCAGGGTGATTCGAGTCCTTGATGATTTTAGCAGCTCTGCTTTTGCAGCGTTTGAGGTAGATGCCCTGCAGAGAGGGGAGAGCAGACCCTGAGATGCGCTCAGCTAAATGCACGACTCTCTGTAGAGCTTTGCAGTCCTGGTTTGAGGAATTACCATACCACACTGAGATGCACTGAGTCAGTACACTTTCTATGGCCCCTGAATAGAAAGTTTTCTGGATTGCTGGTGAGACCCTGAATTTCCTCAGCTGTCGCAGATGGTACAGTCTTTGCCTGGCTTTCTTAACCTGTGTTTGAATGTGTGTAGTCCAAGTTAGGTCCACGGAGATGTTTACACAACGAGGTACTTGAAGCTCTTACTCTTACTCTTACCGCACTGTGCTAAACCAGTACGAGTGCATAATCAAGGCTTTGGCTGAGATGGCAGTGAGTGAGTCTGATGCAGCTAGTAAGGCACAGGGGCTGTATGAGACATTTTCAGCAGGGAAATGTTGTCCTTGGTCTTGTGTGTGTGTGTGTGTGTGCTTTGGAGATCACAGGGGAGTTGGAGGTTTTGAATATGTCCCTCCAGAGCAGAACACAGACCCTAGATGGTATGCTTTCAGCTGTTGCCTGTGTTAAGGAAAGTTTCAGCAAAAAGAGAAACAAAGAGAGTTTTCAGGCTCTTTACACGAAAGCAACAAGGATGTGTGAGACACTCCATCTCACTCCTATTGCCTCTCCTTGTGTCTGTATCCCACCTCAGCGCTTCACAGGTAGTGCTCCTGCACATGTACATGTGTCCTCGTCTGACTACTACAGGACTGAATTCTACAAAGTTCTGGATGTTGCTAACATGCAGTTTAGAGAAAGATTTGAGCAGGAGGGAATGCAAACGTTAAGGCACCTGGAACAAGTTCTCTTAACTGGAAAGATACATGGTGTTGTCCAACAGTACCCAGAAATCAACCCAGACATCCTCAAAGTTCAGCTTGCATTGTTCAGAATGAAGTACAGCTTCCAGTCTAGTACTTAAATTGTTGCTGTTCTTCAAGGGATGACCCCAGAGGTCCGTGGTCTCTTTGACCAAGTCGAAACAGTTGCCCGACTCCTCCTAGTTGTGCCTGTGTCATCAGCAGAGTCAGAAAGGAGTTTCAGCAGCCTCCGGAGGCTGAAAACATGGCTACGCAGCACCATGACCCAAACCCGCCTCAACAGTGTTGCTGTGTGCCATGTACATAAAGACAAGCTGGACAGGGTAAACAGAAAAAAGATTGCTGAACAGATTGTATCCTGTAAGGAGGGCAGAAAGAGCACTTTTGGTTCTTTTAAATGAGAGGTAGTTGGTCATATGTTCATTGGTCAGTTGCTTGTTGGTTGCATTTATATATGTGTATATATATATATATATATATGAAAAGCTCTTTTCCAAAACGCGATAAACGCCAAATTTAAAAAAAAATGAGTTCATCATGCCATTTTGCTGTGTACTGAACCTATTCACTGCACCATCAATGTTTCATGCCAAATCGCTATATTTCCTTGTTTAAAATGTACTGCAAGATGCAGTTCTTTTCCAAACCGCTATAAGCGCCGAACCTGTTTTTAGCCTAAATGTCCTCTCGACCAATCAGAATTTGTTCGATGCAATCCAACATGACGACGCTTTGAAGCATTTGTTTGTGCTCAGTCTTCAAAATGAGTGCTTTAAACTCTAATAACACTTTTGATGGCCTGGATGAGCCAGTGAGACCTACACCTGGGGGTAGAAAACGCAGACTGGACAAAGAAAATCACAAAAAATAAAAGGTGGTGTTTAACCGATTAACGCTAGAGGCTGTAGCCTTTGGTGTTCCTTGTTAGAGGGCCCGCATCCCGCACCGGAAACCCGGGTTCGAGACCCGTTCGGTGTGATGGTGCGGACCCGGGGGGGTTACATCAACAGAAGGCTAGTGCGACCGGTTTATAGTATGAGTCCCTGATGTCATATGTTGCATGTTCTCTTTTTTTTTTAAGACATAAACCAACATAAAAAAAAAGGATGGATTTGTAGCGTAAAAAAAAAAAAAAAAAAACTTTGCATTTAAAATCGACAATATTGTTGTCTCATTTAACAATCATTGTTTAACATGTTCAGACTGAGCCAACAGACCATTTTAACAGGATAAATTGAATATTAAAAAAATGTATGGGTCTAGGTAAAAAAAAAAGTAATTTTCATGAAAACTATTAAAATGGATTTATAGCGTTTTGGAAAAGAGCTCTTCATATATATATATATATATATATATGCGTGTATATGTGTTTATATTTTGTTCTTAATATATGTTGTTTGTATATTTGGAGTTTGTAACAAAAATAATTTCCCCCTGGGATTATTAAAGTATTTCTGATTCTTTAGCATCATTGATTCTTAAGTCTACTGTTGTGTATTTTCACAAATCAAGTTCAAGTTGAGCTTTATTGTCATTCTGCTACATGTGGGGACATACAGTGGAACGAAATGTCGTGCCTCACAGATCCCCGGTGCTACATAAATACAGACATACAACACTATAAACCTATACACAACTAACCTACTGTCAGATTTTGACTAAGTATACTCTTTGTAAAAGTTTACCCTATACAACTAAAGATAAAGATAAAAAAATACAAACTGTTTACCATAAAAGTTTACCCTATACAACTAAAGATAAAGATAAAAAATACAAACTATGCGAATGCTTCACATAAATACTGTACATGTGCAGAGAGAAATATTGTGAGTCAAGCAGCTAGCTGGGGAACAGTGCAAGATGATTTGTAGTGCAGGAGCATGTAAAAATACATATATTGCTGAGTCTTTTGTGCATAGAGGAGAGTGTGTTCTGAGTGTGTTTTTATACTTTTCTAGTATCACTCATTTAAATGGGAAGCTTTTTATATCTTGTATGTTATAACTTTTGTACCCTTCTGTCATTGTATTCATCGTTTTTATTGTTAACAAACAAACCACATCCATCCCCCGCACTTTTGAAAAGCTTGCTACACCCCTGAGGGCACCAATTGAGTTTCACAAGCATGTTTGTTTGTTCTCGTCATTTTGGTGACAAATGTTTTATAACAAGGTACATTCTGACACTGGATTTCCACATTGTTTGATACTAAAAGACGGAGCAGTCCCAGCAATAAAGATCCCTGTCATGACTAGAATTGCAGCTTTTGGAGATACTTTATGAAGTTGTGCAAGATACGATTCCCATTGCTCCTGTGTAGCAATGCTGAACTTACAGGTGTTCACAGAGGTCCTTAAAGCGGGCACGCTTGCTACCTCACCTTCCAGGAGAATATTAATAGACTTTCTTTTTGCTTTTGCAGAAGTGAAGTTTATTCTGTGTCCTGCCTCTGGTTCCCACGTTTGTGATATTACATGGTATCATCCAGTATGTAGGCCGGCCAGTCACTGTAGTTGTCTCTATGCATCTGACTAATGCCTCCAACTTAAAGAGCAGAGCTGCCACATGTGTGCATGTCTCGGCGATTCCAGCCATACATGTGCAGTGACAAGAAGTTATAGCCCCTGATGAGCTGATGATGGCCCATGGTTTGAGTGGTGTGTCACTCAGGCGCTGCGAGTGCAAGACCTGTAGACAACAGAGAGGTAAAAAGAGCTGAATGTTTGTGAAACAGAGAACAATGCTTGTGGTTTATTACGTTTGAATAACTGATGATGTAATTAAGAAAATAAATATTTGAAAAGGGCTGTTAGACAATTATATAATTCAAAATTCCGACTCTAGTTTTAGTGTTTAACAAAACAATCCATAATTAAACACTGATGATATCTGTATATCATATGATATTATCACTACACCACCTTACCTTTAACGTCACTACAGTGTTGTCACAGTCCTTCGGCTGAAATGTAAATAAATCTTGTACCCATCCATTGGTGTAGTGTCCGTGGGCTTCAAGAGATTTATAGTTTTTTAATTGTTCACAGGTATATAAACTTATACCATAAATAAGATAGTTGACGATGTCAACGTAGGAGGCAGCAACAAGGGATCGGCACTCCAACTTATTGCGGTCAACTCGTATGGATCTATGTTCTTAATGGATGCCTGTTTTTCGATATAACGGTCCCTGGTATCTTTGTTCAGTTTATTACGGTATGAGATTTTCTCGGATTTCTTGTGCTTCTCCAGTTTTAGGTTTGTAACATTAATCTCTTTTCTTATCTCCTCTCAGTTGTCAGTGAGGATAAGGATACCTTCAAAATGACACCTTGATGACGTCACACATAACAAACACACGTGACTGACAAAGACCGATTGAGCATGTTTGGGATGCTCTGGGTCAGCGTATACGACAGCGTGTTCCAGTTCCTGCCAATATCCAGCATCTTCTCACAGCCATTGAAGAGGAGTGGACCAACATCCTACAGGCCACAATCAACAACCTCTATGTGAAGGAGATGTGTTGCACTGCGTGAGGCAAATGGTGGTCACACCAGATACTGATACTTTCAATATTTGAAAGAAATAGGCCTTTTGTGTACATAGAAAAAGTATTAGATCTTTGAGTTCAGCTCATGTAAAATGGGGGCAAAAACAAAAGTGTTGCGTTTATTATTTTGGTCAGTGTATTTAGCTGTCTTAATAATATAATTGTTCATTTAGTTTCATAACTGTTCAAGGTTTGTTTTATCATTTTATTTTTTTTTAAGTTGTTTTTAAAAAAGTACAAAATTATTACTTATAATTATTTTAAATAATACATTATTAATAGCAATTATTGTGATGAAATGGTACATGCCCAGGAGGGGAAGAAAAACTGAACTGAACAATTAGAAACACTGTAATATAAGTACTGTATTAATAACATCTAAATTTAAGATATAAATGGAAAAACAATCTCTCCCTCTCTTATCTATCTCTCTGTCTGTGTGTGTCTGTGTGTGTTTGTCTGAGTTATTTATAGTCAAATAATTAATTTGGCACAACTAATACTAATATGTATTGTTGCATTTGTTCATTTTTGTTTTTGAATAATCTAGGGCCTACAGATATTACATTTTATTGAAAATAAAAAGCTTGTTATGCTTTCTGCACTTATGATAGTTTTGCCTTTTAGAGTACTAGATGTGCTACACAGTCTCATTCGCAGTAATTTTCTAAAGCAGTACTAGACAACGTGTCTTTAAATATTCAAAAAGACTCTAAATACATGTTTTGTTGTTTGAAAGGTTTACTCTTGTCTGTCATTTTCCATCACTTCTGACATTAGCGTTTGAACAGGACTTTTATTTTGGTGTGGTGATGTGATGTCATAAGGCTCCGCCGCGACTGCATCTTATTCAACAAAGGTTTGTTTTTCTCTTTTATCATGCTGCTCTTTTCTCAAACGATGTGAAATAGATTAATGATTGTTTAATGTACGATTGTATTGCTTAATCTGACGTTATTCGAGATTATCGTGAATCAGTTAATAGTAAACAGTTTACAGTTGCTCTTTCTGTAAAAAGAAACCATTGTAAGCTTATTTTTGAATGTCTTTGTCTTTTTAATCTTGAGATGTCACCATTTCTGACCTTGAAATGAAATTAATAGTAATGTTAGCTTTAACCCAGTCTGTTTTTATTCACAGAAAGAAAAAGAGAAGTATACTATTGTGTTTTTGTTATTCGTAAACTTTTATATCCATAAGTGTAAATGGAGTGACTCAAAAACCTATTTTGCACATTTTCAAACAGCTCTTGCAAAATAAAATGATAAAAAAATGAAATCACAAAATGGTCTAAAGAGGATAGATACAATGCTATTTCGTGCATTCAGAGTTGTTTACACTGTTAAAGAGTTGGATTCTCATGCTAAGCATGGAAAAAGTAAAAAAAACAAAACAATTTTGACTCATATCGGGTAATTTTCGGGTTCGAACAAGTTTCGGAAAGTTGTTTTTTTTTCGAGGGTGGAACTCCTTATATGGAACGCCCATTGAACAAAAAGAAGAACTCCTTATATGGTAATTTCTCCCGCAAGAACGTGCCCGTGCACACATGAACCATTACTTCATCAGGATATCGTCGGCAGCTCTGCATAGGATTTGTTAGAGAATGTCTCCAAAGAAGTGTGTTTTTGGATGTGAGGGAAAATGTACCTTGTTCAAATTCCCGAAGAAGCCAGCGTTACGCGAACAGTGGATGCAGTTTGTTTTTCCGGGGCAGCAACGGAGCGTAGCAAGTGCATTAGTGTGTTCCTGTCATTTCAGTGACGAATGTTTTATAAACAAGGCCCAGGTAAAGGCTGGATTTGCACATCGTTTGCTATTAAAAGATGGAGCGGTCCCGGTGATAAAAGATCCCAGTCATGAGTCGGAAACTCAGGGGGTAAGTAAAACTTCATCAAATTTCTGTCTTTAGTTGGCAATCAGTGCATGTAATGTAAACGGCACAAATGTTGACAAATGAATCAAAGGATATCCAGAGATAATGTGTTGATGTATTTTGTGTGTGTTTAAATATATTTGTTGAGCTGACCAGTGTATTGGCGCTTTTCCACTGCATGTTACGGCACGGTACGGTTCAGTACGGTTCACTTTTGGGGGTTTTCCACTGGGCACTATACCTGGTACCTGGTACTTTTTTAGTACCACCTCGGCCGAGGTTCCAAGCAATCCGCAGTTACCAAAACGTGACGTGTAAACTCTACTGATCACTGATTGGCCGGAGAAAATCGTCATTACTGCGTCAATGAACTTGCGACACGAGACCCTCCTCTACAGCCCGACCCGCTAGATTTAAATCAGCACAGCCAGCGAAGGATCGGACGCAACTTCTGTTTAAACAAACGCACCTTTTGCATCAACCAAAAAATAGCTGTTTCGTTGTCTGAGGAAGTACAGACGTTCCTCTCGTTGATAGCTGAGGAGCGGATCCAGCGAGAGATTCATGGGGCGACGCGGAATGAAAAAGCCTTATGTATATTTTTAGAGTATGTCTTCTGTTTATATTTTTACCTTTGTATCTGTGTTTTGCTTCAATTAAAAACAATCTGATCGAATAAGTGTACTTCCAGACTATATTACAAATGTATTATTGTATGAGCACATAATGAACCTCTTGAAAAAGACAAATGATTAATGCCATGATGATACAAACCAACACATAAATAAAAAAAAACAAGGGATACATAGAACATTTTTAAATATTATTCAAAAGTTTATTGATAATTCACAGAACATTCTACAAGAATAGTTTACTATTTAAGTAACCTAACACAGCACACCTGCACGAACATCCCTGCCCTCCTCTACAGCCTGTGGCACTGCCACCATAGTCTCTGCTGCTGGGGGTAAATCCCAAGCGTTTTCATACGCCTCTCCATTGCTGTTAAAAACATCCACATGCCGAGAATGAAGAACACCATTCCGTCGATATGCTCCTTTGTTGCGTGTTTGTTTGTGGCGCGTTCACGATGATGCCACCGCAGTAGAGGCGGCGCAACTATAACGACACGTGAATAATCCCGCCCACTCTAAAGCGGTACTAAACTGTAGTGAAAACGCAAACCGACCCGAACTGAGCTGTGCCGTAACGAGCCGTGCCGAACCGAGTCGTACCACTGCAGTGTAAAACCACTCCAAACAACTCTCATAACGTGGTTTGCTCTGACCATCCACCAAGCACTTGACCTTGTTCACATCTAGAAAGCTATGCAACGTTAGGTAAATATCCACGGAAAACACAGCTGTTGCCATGATCAACAAACAATGCCGCTCTCACACTACAAATCATGTTCTCATGCAGAGAGAAATACATCGCAGGGCAAAGAAGAAACTGACTTGTGCTGACAGAGAAGACAGAGCAGGTTACTTCTGATATGAAACAAGGCCTCAGGACCCTCAGCTTCTAAATTGTTATTTTTAAAGAAATTTAAACTATAAATACCATTTTGTGGCTCTTTAATGTGTCGTCACAGATCACTGTATAGCCTCAGTTCAGACGCGTGAACCGATCATCTTTTAGAAAGAAAAAAACAACTCTTAAAGCACGAAATGAACATGAATATACATCAGAAAGTGTTTTATTTCAACCGTGAAACACAATATGTATCAAGTTGAAGTGTACCGAAGTTAATCTGCTCTTCTGTCTAGAAGGGTTTGGCTGCAGACTTGCACTCTCAGACACTTGCGCTTCCGCGAGTGATGTCTCTTTTTTATTTTCTATTTTATTTTTATTTTTTTTAGGAATCTCTCAACATTTTACATTGTCACTTGCAATCGCTGCTTACACTTTCCACTACCTGCGACGTCACTTGCATTCGACACGAATCGCGTGCGTTGCCAAAGGACACGAGACGCTGTGGTTGTTAAACGATTAAACTTAATGTAATTTAATATCATAACATACAGGGTCCTGCAAGTCATCTGTAGGAGAAAAAGACAAGACCGACAAATCCGTGGACAGAACAGTGAAAGTGAAAAAGTGACGTGACATATGACCAAGTATGGTGACCCATACTCCGAATTAGTGCTCTGCATTTAACCCATCCAAGGTGCACACACACACCCGGAGCAGTGGGCAGCCATTTATGCTGTGGTGCCCGCGGAGCACTTGTGGGGTGGGTTCGGTTCCTTGCTTGAGGGTGGAGAGAGCACTGTACATTCACTCCCCCCACCGATAATCCCTGCCGGCACGAGATTTGAACTCGCAACCTTTCGATTACGAGTCTGACTCTCTAACCTTTAGGCCACGACTTCCCACTGCAATCGAATATTAACGCAATGCGCAGTTTCTCATTAAGTGTTTTACTCCCATAGAAAAACGAGCACTTAATATGGCATAATGTATTAAGATACATTAAGTGCAATTAATAAAATTCGATGTATACTTATTATTAAATGTACTACAAGGAAAGCAGACGTCCATGAACACAATACGCAAACTTTCACTTGTCCTCACATACAGCAAAACGCTTAATGTGGCATAATGGACTAAATTTTATTATAATAATAATGGACTTAAGAGTATTCTATAGTCCATAACGAAGATGATAAAGACCATTTGTTAGCCTATAGGTCTACACAAAGATACAGTCCAGCAGAAATGAACGTGCATTATGAAATACATTAAGTGATATTAAAAGGACACAATGCGTTAAATTGCACGTAAATGTTTTCCTCCCATAGAAAATAATTGTAAACAAAACACGTAATCGAGATTAATGGACAAAGACAATGATATGAAAGAGCTGTAGGCCATTATTCTACAAAGGAAAAATGCTTAACGTGAAACTTTGCATTGCGTTTATTCTGGTCTCACCTGCCTGTACATTAGTTATGTAATGTTATATTTTAATAATGAAGAGGAGCATATTGAGTTTGCTCTTTATCATCTTAGTCCATTATGCCACGCTGCTTGCAAGTGACATTGTATTTTAGTGTCTTTTTTTTCTTGTCTTCACCACCTGGTATAATCGATAAATAATCAATTAAAAATAATCAATAAATAGAACAAAATAAAAAAACCTGCAAGTTACATCACTCGCGGAAGCGCGAGTGTCTGCGAGTTCAAGTGTAATCTGCAGCCAGACCTTATTGCTTCTGTCTGATTCGTGGTTAAAGCTAGAATAGGGAAATAGCTGCGGCTACTGGGCATGTGCATTTGCATATTTTCCAAGCTGACAATATAACATGAAACTTATGGAAATGGTTTAAAAAAAGCACATAGCACCATAGTTTCAACACTTCAGAGTGTCGCAGCAGTGACCGTTTTTTTATACAGTACAGGTCCTGTCGTACTTTAATGAGTGGGAAGCTGACATGAAGCGATGCAAGGTTAGCTGCATTGAAAACAGATAAGCACACATGTGCATAAAGCTCCAGATTGGGGCGTAGTTTACAGGATTTTGTCTACAGAATTATAAGAGCACGTTTGAACATATAATTTAACACTAAGTATTTTAAAACTTAAGCACTGCAAGCAATGCATACGACGTTGGACATGACAGGTTTTCTGGTACGCAAAACAAGTACTTTAAAGTAATACCATACTGCACATATTTATATTCAGTTATATTGAATAAGTTTCAGTTCAGTCGATATTTTCTACCCCATTTTAAAATGTATTTCTATGGAGACCGGCTGTAGCTGTCGGGCAAAATGGCGGATAGCAGCGGTGGCGCATAATCTCTGCGTTCTGATTGGTCAGATTGCCTGTCAATCAAGTTCATCGGTCAAATGGCTACAGTTTAACTTGGTGTTTAGTCAAAGTTTCAACACACTGCACGAGAACACTATACATATGAAACATCAGTATTATTTAGATCTTTGTTTTGCATGGAGTAACTGCTTGATTGTAGTCTAGCAAGGTGATTATTGTGAAAATCCTGTTACCACAGTAGAACTAATTTATTTATTTATTAGAGCACATCTGCACCTGTTACTACCAGAGAAGACATGCCTTCAATCAAGCACACAGAATGTCAAACGAAACACAGACCTGTGTCTGCTGAAGTGCAAGCCAGCCCACTAAAGAAATCTGTAGGCATTCAGTGTAACTTTGTTCCATGTCTAAAGACAGTTGCCACACAGTTCTCTGTCTGTGAACAGACAGGACATTTACAAAGCAAAGGTATGTAAAATGTCACGTTTCTTACCACCGTTACCTGCTGTATAATTTAAAATGCTCCATTTTATCCACCTTATTTTTCCAGTAAGAGCAGGCGTAATGTGTCTGGCTTGTGGTCTCATCTGCGTTCAGCTGTTTTTAGTAGGGCTGTGACTTACAGGCTTTTTTTTTTACTTAATATCGCGGTTTGGTGGTAAATGTTATATTACCAATAATAATAGTTGAGTTTAAAGGATTCGTTCACTTTCAAATAAAAAATGTCCTTATAATTTTCCTTATAATGTCATCCAAGATGTTTATGTATTTCTTTCATTAGTCGAAAATAAACTAAGGTTTTTCATGAAAACATTGCAGGATTTGTATCCATTTAGTTAGTTTCAATGGACTCCAAACAGTTGACGGTCAAAATTACGATTTAAGTGCAGCTTCAAAGAGCTATAAACGATACCAGACGATGAATAAGGGTCTTATCTAGCGAAACGATCGGTCATTTAGAAAAAAATAAATAAATGTATACGCTTTATAAACATAGTAATAATAGTTATATTCCACATTCGCACCCACCCGCTAATGCTATAAACTCACTCTCACTCTTCAAAATAAATGTATCTATTTTTTTTTTACATTTTACTCTCAACACAGTAGGACAAATGTTAAAGAGAAAAAAAAACATGTCATTTAAATTTATAAGACACATTTGAATAAAACCGTTGGGTTTAGACATTTGCAAAATGAAATTACTTTTTAACCGAACAATTTAACATCCCGGAGAATAATGTCCCGAGTCAGACTTGCTTGACATGGGTTTCTTAGCAGTAAACGGACAATTTTCCAGTCTGAGTTGAACATCCTTCAAGGACACCGCATCCACACTTTGCTTTGCCATCCTTATTCTGCTCTGTCACTCATCGACAACCTGCCTGTTCTGTCTGAGGGCCGTTATGCACATGCTGCTCGAACAGACCCCGCAATAAAATACATGACGCAGAAAGCACTGGCCCGTGCGTGCAGCTTGTGAGCGATAAGAGCGAGTAAAGCGCAGATATGCTATTCTGAAAGGACGTCAGGAGCGGGATATTGTTAGACCGCCCGCTCCTGTTCAAATTACACTAGTGTTACCGACCGCTACCGTGTTTTATTCGGGAATTTAATCCCGCGTTGCAAGAAATTTGGTCGGGTCCTGCGGAATGCAGACCTCTAGCTTCCCCCTGCAAATATCTTGCAAAAAAGTGCGGTGATGACTAGGGATGGGTACCGAGAACCGGTTATTTTTTGGATGACTACCGGTAAGCTTCAGGACAAACGATACTGTTATCAATACTTGTGTTGTTTTATCTCTGTATACTTCAATGTTAATGACAAATTAGATGCAGCTGCTTGAAATTTTCCTTCACTGAATGATGTGGATGTCGTTTGCGCAGCGTGCGTGTGATATCTGTGTGCATATGAGGTGTGTGTTTGTTTGCGTGCAAGCAGTGGCAGTGAAACGTTCAAAAGTGTGGGCTCACGTTACTAAACTGAGCGACTCCAGCATCAGATGCAATATGCAGTAGTGAAATAGTGAACAAAGGATGCAACACCAGTAATATGAAACATTTACTATCAAAACACAACATCTATGTCATCAAGTAATGCACTGTGTTTACTATACAGCTCCACTGCAACTCGCGAGACACATTCACATCAAATGTTGATTCAGCGGTAGAGATACACTCACGAGACACTGCACCTTTTGCAGTCAACAGATTAGTTTGATACGAGCGCATCGGTAAAAAAATAACTAGGGAGGACACAGACTGAACTGCTACGAAGAAAGTGAATAATACAATTTGTTCTAAACATGTGACAAGCTTAATATGAAGGGCTATACAAAAAGATAAGATAAGGTAGCCTATAGTTTCAGTTTAAAGTTGCTTGGTTCGTCAGATGCTCTGACAGAAATGCTGCATGTGCCCTGACAGAGACGTGCTGTTTTGAGCTATTTGCTATTTTCCTAAATGCTTAACTTACATTTCACATGCGTATTCTCTAAATGTAAATGTTAGAAAGCCATAGAAATATGTCCATTTTGCTGTCAGAAGTAGTGAATGAGCTTTGAGATTCTCCGCTAAACATCACAGACTTCAATAAATTTTTCTGAACTATGTTTAACTGAAGAAAGAAACTCATTCAGGTTTAAAAGAGTGAGTAAATGACGCACGGTTTTAATTTATGGGTGAACCATTCCTTTAATGTTAATAAAATAAACACAGAAAAATAGCTCACTGCTCCTGACTGAAGAACTTTAATGCACTTGCTAAAGTTCAGCAGTTATAAAATAACTTGAAATTTTCAACAACTTTTCACACCATATCTTTTTGCACCAAATATTATCGATAAGCAGTATCGGTATTGAAACAATGTAAACCCATCCCTAGTGATGACGGTAATGACCTCAACACCACGTTCGGCATCTCCTTACCGTGTTTATACGGTTATCGTCACAGCCGTAGTTTTTAGTTTTAGTGCTTAATATTTCAAACTGGTGTTTACCATATTATATTAGTTTACTGTTTTAATTATGAACACACTGATTTGTAGTGCAAACAGTTTTACCGTTTACTGCATTTTGTTAAACTTTACGTTATATTCCTACGGCAGCTAATGAACCAGAAGTCTCACACGTTAACAGAAAACCGCTTACTTCAAGGAAAAATAAGGTAGATAGAGTAAGGGTTACATAAATCAAATAATCCAAATGTATTTTCCTCGGTCAGGCACGCAGGCAACAGTTTTCAGTGCAAGTGTTAGTACTGAGACCACACAAGTTGAAACATGGAGGCATCTGTCATCTACACCAGTAAAGGCATCCACATCTGGACCTGCTAAAAGACCACGTATGGAACTGCTGGAGGAAAAGGATGAGGATGAAGGAAACCTTTCAGAATTTCTGAAACCTCATGATTCCAAATATGAGTCCGGTGACTCTTTTGCAGAGGCTTCTGAAGTTAGGTAATGTTGTGCAAATGTACATTGTTAAATTTGTTATTCATTCTCTTGGTTTGCTTTTTATGAGTGTTATTCCATGTTCTGTCCTTTAAGTGGGATGGAGGTCTCTGGTGATTACACAGATGCAAAGTACATTGTTTTTGAAAGCTCTCTCAGACAGCTTTTCGAAACATGTCCTTTGTGCAAGCATAACTGCAATGTCCAGCGATGTCGGCTTGGGACATTTGTTTTATTCAGTGTGGTCTGCAACCATTGTCAATATGCTAAAAAATGGCAGAGCCAGCCTGTGAGAGGAAGCACCCCAGTTGGAAATCTGCAAATGTCAGCGGCAGTTTACCTCACGGGTGGATCATTCATTCAGATGAAAAAGGTACTTTTCAGATTGTGTGCAATCAGATGTTTTTTTTTAACTCACCAAGTAAAAACACCATCAATGCATCTCTGCAATGTTTCCAGATTTGCAGAGCTATGAATCTGCAACTACACCATTACAGCACATTCAGAAGGCATGCTCGTATGTTTCTGGAACCATCTATATTTCACAAGTGGAATATGGATCAACAGGCCATGTTCCAGCGACTACAACCACATGGAAAAATTCCACTGAGTGGCAATATGCGTGCTTATTCTCTAGGTTAAATATTATTTATTCTGTTTTGGCAAAAATGTATAATCTGGATAATGTATAATTAAACATTTTTGGTTCCACATACTTTTGTTAAATTTATCATGTTTTCTATATGTAGGACACTCTGCCAAATATGGCAGCTATACTTTAATGCATCTAGAGAGCAATACAATTCTGGATATTCAACTGGTACAGGTAACCCTCTCTTTCAGAATGTAGTAAAGCTGTTTTTTTTAAGTGATTTTGCATTTGGTAAGTTGATTTTAATTTGTCAAAGAGCAACAAAGTTGGAGGCAGTGCACACATGGAGAAGGAAGGACTCAGAAGAGGTCTGGATCTTCTAGAGTCCAACCATTTACATGTGGAATACATTGTGACTGATCGCCACACACAGGTACAGAAGTATCTGAGGGAGAGAGTTATAAAGCATTACTATGATGTTTGGCACCTCGAGAAGGGTAAATGGAAGTCTAAACTAATTTTATAGTTATTTAAAAATTGTACACATTATTTAGAAATAGTATTGTAAATACATGATTATTTTATTTAAATGAATTATGCAAAAGTTTGTTTTCTTCTGATTCTCTTTTTGTTCGATTTATGAATTTTCGTATTTCCAGGGCTATCGAAAAAATTTGAAAAACTGTCCAGAAACAAAGAGTGCCAGGTGCTGCGCAAGTGGTTGCCAAGTATAAAAAACCACATCTACTGGTCAGCCATGTCTTCCAAGGAAGGACCTGAGAAAGTTGCTAAATGGAAGAGTTTATTCAATCACATTCAGAATGTCCACACGCATGACGATCCAGTATTTCCCAATTGTGCTCATCCAGACAGAGTTTCCACAGACCCTAGTAAATGGTTAAAACCAGGTTTGTTACTGTTATTTACGGTGTGTAAATTATATACTCTTGGTCTTAATTTAAAACAATACAAACAATAACTTTGCTTACTAATTATGTTGTCTGTAAGTGAATGTGACATGACATACAGCCAAATATGGTGACCCATACTCGGAATTCGTGCTCTGCATCTTACCCATCCAAAGTAAATAACACTAGAGGTTTGCACGGGGTTTAAACTGAAGCCCGAACCCAGTCCGTACCCGAGATCGTCTGACCCAACCCGAGCGACACAGTTAAATTTAGAGCCCAAACCCGAAATCTCCCCTCCCCCCACAAAGAATAGCCAACAACAACAACAAAAAAAACAGCTACATCTCACGATTGCATGCAACAGTCAGTAAACAAATACACAAAGAAACAGATTTATCAAGGCTCGGCCATTTCACAAGGCAAAATAAAAACCACTTACCAGTTCTAAAAGTTTGTGAACATCCGGTGCAGCGGTCGTATACATTCTGCTGAGTTTATGAATGGTTCGAGTCCAACTCTAACCATTAGGCTACGACTTCCCCTTTTTTGGGGGAAACTGTCAGAATTTGTAACACTGCCCATTTTCTGTTGAAACAGGTACTATGGTCCTGTATAAAGTGGAGAAGTTGCTCCTAAACAAAAAAGTCCTCCGAGATGTGGAAAAGCTGAGCCACCAACATCAAACTTCGGCTCTTGAGGCATTCCACAGTGTCATTCAGAGATTCGCTCCAAAGAATGTGGTATTTCCTTATATTGGAATGCTATGCAGGTAATAATTGTTGGAATACTTAGCATTAAAACACTCAGTGTTATGAAGACAAAAACATTATTAATATATAAATATTGGCTTAATTTCAAACTTGTACTAGATTTATTCATTCACCCCCTCCCCCAATTTATCTGTCTAGGCTTTATCTTGCTGCAATGCATTTCAATGAGAATGCTGATCATGAACAGGCAATGACCTTTGAGGGCACAGCTGTATATAAGATAATGTATCCTAAATATAAGAAGGGGAAACCTACAACAAAGCTATTGAAAACAGAGCCCACTTATGGTATGTTTGGAAATGTGACATTTATTATAAGTAAAAGTTGGACACTCAAGTAGGACATTTTTTGTTACCAAATATAAAAATGTACAAATATTTAATAAACTGCAATGAAACAAAAGAGTAAAAGTATCAATTCATATAGAAAAAGTGCAACAAAGAACTTGTATTTTTTTTGGCAGGGTACGTCAGTGACCTGATGAGGCTACTGTTCACAGAGGTGTTTGACAACCCTGCCAGCTTTGTTGAGGAACTCCAAAAAGTTCCCATTCCAGCAGAGTTTGGAGGATATCATCGCCACACATGTGGCTAGGTTCAATTCACCGGTAGCCAGAACGCAACGTAGTTCCCACCAGCATCCGAAAACTCCAGCTGAGCCCGCAGGACAACACACAATGGAATGTCTGCACTAGTGATGTGATGTTCGACACCGAGGCTTCGAAGCTTGTATCAAAAATCGAAACATCTCACATTGAAGCGCTGTATCGGAGTTTCATTCGTTTTGCCAAAAGCACGTGATCTATAACGTCCGAAGCTTCATTCGCCTGAAAACCATGTGACTGCTTCAGTATCTGTTTCAAACGAAGCGAACCTCAGCGCTGTTTCCTTTCCTTTATATTACATTATAATGCGTTAGCATTGTTTTATTTTATCCTAATTTATATATTAAGGTCAAATTAGCTTTGCCCATGAAAGAAGGACTGAGGCAGAGTTAACATTGACAGATCACAGATTTAATTCATGATTTTATGTTTGATTTATCTGAATTATTTTAGTGGCAGTACACCGACACAAATTAATGACTGACAACGGCCATTATTTTTATACAATAAATTAAAACAAGGAATCAGTTGTAGAACCAGATGGTAAACCAGCAGCTGTAATGAATCACACCACTTTGGAAGGTGTTATTAATTTTTCTGACCACAAAATGGCCACAGCATGAACTGTTTTAAAAAGCTTCGAGTAATGAAAATTTTTCCGATACAATTGTGTTGAACACTTCACTGGTTCAGAACGCTTCACTTCGCCATCACTAGTCTGCACAGATATCCCCAGCACCAGCTGACAAAACACAAAGATATCTGTAACGTCTAGCAGAGAGAGTGGTAGATTTATTATATAGATCAGGGGTGTCGTAAACCGAAAAGCGAAAAGAACGATCCAACCGCATGTCGGTACACATGCTTAACTGCTCCCTCGTGATGCTCTCTAGGTGCCATTCACAAAGAATGTGCTTTTGTGTTGACAAAGATGCGACGCGGGCAGTGGAATTAGAAATAATGCAAGAAGATTGGTGTTTTAATAACTAAAGCGCCGCGATTTTAGAATGCCATTTCATGCACGAGATGCTGCAAGAGACGAGTGCGCAACAGTCAATCGCGTCCATGTTTACATAGAAAAAACAATGGAAAAGCAGCGTAATCGAACAAAAAACCTGTGAAGAACTACTACTGTATGTCTGATATTTCGTGTTTGCATCAGGGTGACAGGCTGAAAACTGCTGTTCATTGTTTTACAGAGCCTTTAATATAGCACTCTAGGTGTATTATTTCTGAACATGTAATATGCATAAGTTTGTACAAGATGTAGTTGTAGTAACTGTCTCACGGTCAGGTGGAATCGTTTTGTGTGCGCGTTCTGAGGATTATAAGGCAAAAATTTGGTTGAAACTCTCTTCATGTCTGTGGTCTCTCATGGTTTTAAAATCGGTTAAGATCGGTGAAAAGAGTTCAAGTTACAACTCAGAGTTGGTTGAACCTCCTTATTGAAACAGGCCCCTGCTACTCAAACAAACTGTGAATGTGAAACCAACTGCAAATACAGTCATTAAAGTATAATCTAATCAAATGTATAGGTCAATCAGTACCTAAACAAATACATATGTAGTGTCTGTATATTTTGTTGAGTTTAAAAAAAATATTGGAATGCTAGTTTTTTGTAGTGTTTTTTTATTTATCTCCTTTTGGGCTAATTGTTTTAAAGGCCATTAACTCTCAAGGCCATTGCACACGGAGTCCGAAATTTTCGCATGTTAAAAAAATAAATAAGACCTCACGTTGTGCCAATCACGTTTACACACTGCTTCCAAAACGTTCGTTCGTCATTAAAAAATTTGTATCAGGTTCGATTTTCGCATCCGTAACAAGTATTTTGATAGGAAAGGATGACGAATATGAAAAAAAAAAACTCATTTTGATGTATAGGAATGCATAGGAAATGCATAGGAAAATTTCGGACTCAGTGTGCCACTCTGACTGATTCCCTTGACAGTGCGTTGACTACTGACCAAAGGAGCTAATTTGAGATGCTCCCAGAAACTTAGTTTGGAATTATAATTTTTTTTCTTTTTTTTATCATGACAGTATCGAACCACACAGAAAAACT
Source organism: Gymnocypris eckloni scoliostomus (assembly GCA_027564155.1). Taxonomy (NCBI): domain Eukaryota; kingdom Metazoa; phylum Chordata; class Actinopteri; order Cypriniformes; family Cyprinidae; genus Gymnocypris; species Gymnocypris eckloni. Next base: position 4,354,063 of record CM050415.1, on the reverse strand, counting down.
GGTGAAGAAACTGAGATCCACATGAGACACTATTATAGAGATGGCGGTCATTAAAGAGGAGACTGAAGACTTCAGGATTGAAGAAGTATTCAGTCTGAAACAAGAAGATACAGAGGAACAAACAGGTTGGTTTTCAATCTCATTGTATCCTTATTAAAATGTCTGGCTTTACAGAAATGAATAATATTTTTGAATAATGTCATGTGAGTTTACTAATTAAAGTGGTTTTATTTAAATAGTCTCATGTATAAAAACAGGTTGAGATCACATGACCAGACAAATACTAATGCTGCCCTCAAGTGCAGCTGAGAAGATCCTACTTTCATTCGTTGTCATGCATTAAAGGTGCACTGTGTAATATTTAGGATGATCTATAGACTGAAATGCAATATAATATACATAACTAAGTTTTCAGACCTTATATAATGAATCGTTATGTTTTTATTACCTTAGAATGAGCAATTTATATCTACATGCACCGCGGGTCCCCTTACATGGACGTCGTCACCATGTTTCTACAGCAGCCCTAAATGGACAAACTGCTCTACAGAGCGCGTTTCGTCACTATGTTGTTCTTGCGTAAAAACACTGACACAAGGATGAACTAACAGTAATATCAAATCAAATCACTTTTATTGTCACATCACCACAGCACAAGTGCCTTGGTGAGTGAAATTCTTACGAGCGTGCTCCAGACAGTGCAAAATAACAAAACAATTTACATATGGACAGTACCTATTTACAGACGGTACAGAAGACAATGTGCAAAATACACATACATATACTCAGTACACACAGTGTACTATAAAGACATACTTAGTTACCAATACACATTATACACCGTATGTACACGTCTGCATTATGTACACTTCTATACATAGTAATATGTGAAGGTGCAACAGATTATAAATTTACAGCAGATTGGTTGTGCAACAGATAGTTGTGCAAAGGTGCAACAGATTATGCATATGCAATGTCGTGGATGTGCTTTGTATGGTGTCCAGTGATAGCAGATGTGTTAGTGCAGTGTGTGCGTGTAGTCCGGTAGAACTGTGTTAAAGTGCAGTACATGGCATGTTGTGTGAGTGGGAGTGTGATGTAGGGTGAGTTATTTCTGACTGTTCATTAGCCTGATAGCCTGAGGGAAAAAGCTGTCCCTCAGTCGGCTAGTGCGGGATCGGATGCTGCGGAGACGTCTCCCTGAGGGCAGCAGAGAGAGCAGTCTGTGGGACGGGTGGCTGGAGTCTTTGATAATCCTCCGGGCTTTCCTTGTACACCGCCTGGTGTAGATGTCCTGGAGGGAGGGAAGCTCACCTCCAACAATGTGGCGGGCAGTTCGCACGACCCTTTGCAGAGCTTTGCGGTTGCCAGCGGTGCTGTTTCCAAACCAGGCGGTGATGCAGCCGGTCAGGATGCTCTCCACAGTGCAGGTGTAGAAGGATCTGAGGATGCTGGGGCTCGTTCCAAACTTCCTCAGCCATCTCAGGAAGAAGAGGCGCTGATGTGCCTTCTTCAGCACTGCATCTGTGTGAGCAGACCATGTGAGATCCTCGGTGATGTGAACGCCGAGGAACTTAAAGCTGTTTACCCGCTCCACAGGTGTCTTGTCGATGGTGATGGGTGTGTGTTCTCTGCTCTGTCTCCTGTAATCCACCACCAGCTCCTTGGTCTTGTCGATGTTGAGTGAGAGGTGGTTCTCCTGACACCATTTAGTCAGGGTACTCACCTCCTCTCTGTAGGCCGTCTCATCATTGTCGGTGATCAGGCCTATCACCGTTGTGTCATCAGCAAATTTGACGATGACGTTGGAGCTGTGTGTTGCTGTACAGTCGTGTGTGTACAGGGAGTACAGGAGTGGGCTGAGGACGCAGCCATGCGGGGCACCAGTGGTCAGGGGAGATGATGTGTTGTTGCCCATTCTGACCACCTGACTTCTGCCTGTCAGGAAGTCCAGGATCCAGCTGCACAGAGATCTGTTCAGTCCCAGAGTCTGGAGCTTCCCAACCAGTGTGCCAGGCACTATGGTGTTAAATGCCGAACTATAATCCACGAACAGCATCCTCACATAGGTGTTCTTATTTTCCAGGTGGGAGAGAGCAGTGTGCAGGGTGAAGGTAATATCATCGTCTGTGGAACGGTTACTGCGGCATGCAAATTGTAGTGGGTCCAGTGAAGCAGGCAGCTTCAGATGTAGTCTCTGATGAGCTTCTCAAAACACTTGCTGAAGATGGGTGTCAGAGCAACGGGCCTCCAGTCATTCAAGCATGTGATTTTATTTTTCTTAGGTATGGGCACAATGGTTGATTTTTTGAAGCATGAGGGAACCACAGACAGAGAGAGGGACAGATTGAAAATGTCTGTAAAAACCCCGGCTAGTTGGAAAGTGCATGCTTTGAGCACACGGCCTGGTATACCATCCGGGCCCACAGCTTTAAGGATGTTCACCCGTTTGAAGGATCGGGTTACATCCGCGACAGAAAGCGAGAGTGGACTCACCTCTTCTGCGGCAGCCGTGTGAGCGCTCTCTGTGTGGGCGGTGTTGTCAGCCTCGAAACAAGCATAAAAAGTGTTAAGCTCGTCCGGTAGAGAGGCGGCAATGTTCACAGTAGCTGGTTTATTCCCTTTAAAGCCTGTGATGTTAATGCCCTGCCACATGCTTCTTGGGTTGTTGTTGTTGAATTGTTCTTCAACTTTGTTTTTATATTGTCGTTTGGCGGCTGTGATGGATCTCCTGAGATCGTAACTGGCTTGTTTCCGATCGTCAGTGTTTCCAGACGTTAATATTCGCAATGACATCGGTTTATTGAATAATTAAGTAAAAATAATTCCTTAATTTACCTTTGTAAAGAAACCTCATTGCTCTCAGCGGTCTCAGACGACAGCATCTTAGCCCTGTATCGCCACCGTAGCTTCTCTCAAGGGAGGGGTGAGCGGGTGACTGAGCCGTTGGTTGCAATTCGCAACCGCAAGATGGCGCCAAAATCTACACACTAATCCTTTAAATAAAAATAAATAATTTCTTATTAACCTAAACAAAATTACATAGGAACACCAGTTAACAGCCCAATATCAACTTCTGAACTGAAAATGACAACTATTCATTGTTAAAGAAAAATAAAAAAGACTGATTTGTTGTCAAGAAATAATTTCTCATCCTAAAAATCAGTGATGCTAAGAAAAGATACTCAAAAAGATGCAGATTTTTCTTGGTTTGATCAGGGCTGTCCCGTCACATAGCAATTATTTATATACACATAAGCAGTTACATGTTATTCTAAAGGTTGAGGGTAGTAATATTTTCTTTCTTTTTTTAAATAAATTAATAATTTTATTCATGAGGGATGTGTTAAATTAATAAGAAAATAATTATATATTGAACAAATGTTGTTTTTAACTTTGTATTCATCACAGATGAATGTATCGCATGTTCCAATAAACCAGTGGTTCTCAAAGTGTGGTACGCGTACCACTAGTGGTACGTGAGCTTCCTCTAGTGGTACGCAGAGGAATCTCAGAATTAAATATAAATCAGGCCGCGTGTCCACCAAATCGATTTTTTTAAAATTGTTTTAAATGGGAGCATCTTTTTCATGCTGAGCACTCGGGCGTTTTTTTCTTGGCACCGAGAATTTAAGAATGTTAGCACTCATCACTGTCACTTTTTAGTCAGCTAACCAATCACAGTGGAGGAGGGGCGGGACTAATACCGTCACACCCTGCTTGTACTACGACTGAACAACAATGGAGAAGTTAATATTGCTTGTCTCTGAGTATTTATGTCTTTACCAGATGGAATTGCCGGAGTACAATAATATTGTTATGAAAAATAATGCTTGGAGAAACATTTCATTTGCGATGCGTCTGCCATATTACTTCAGCGGATATTCCATATCATAGCAACTGCAGCATCTCGAAAATACGCTACCCTCTCAAGCGCTCACACCTGGGTGTTTTCAGCTGGCTTTGGTGGAAACGTGGCCTGATTGTTGTTACTTCTCTTCTGGCTCTCAACGGAGGCGGTCGCTTTCTCTCCCCGTCCTCACCCTTATCTTCCCTGCTTTGCTCCCTTGTCTCATGAGAGACTCTCTCTGCACTGCTCTCCAAACTAAAATATTATGGATTAACTGGTCTCTTAATGCAATTGACACTATCGAAACTTGGGTTTCGGGGGAACCTGACTGCCCTGACGGAACGTTCGCAGCCGGCTATACGATGGCGTGTGGGAGAGGTGGCGAATCGTGTGTCTTGCAGCTCTTTCCGTGGAGGACATTGATATCTACCTATTCGGAACCATGATAACAGGTATTTTGCTGATTGGATTAGGCTTTGCCCTGGGTTATCGAAGAATTCAGAAAACGGGAACAGCTGTCCAAAGCCCCACAAGGCTGCCCGTATGATTGAAGCTGTGGGTAGAGCGGTCAGCATTGAGACTGAACTATAATCGCAATATGGATTCTACCAAGGAGAAGTTCACGGCTTTACAAAGGGAAATTGATTAAAATGGAGACCAAAATGGTCAAAATGGACAGAGAGTAGCCTGCAAAATTGGAATGTTTACTCGCCCCAAAGACAAAACAATCTTATCTTTTCTGGCTCCCCTACAGTGGCCTTGGCAAGGCTGTTGCTGGAATAAACCCCGAGTGCAATGCAGTGAGACACTCTATGCTTCCTCCCCACCCTACAGACATTGCATTGCCCCCCACTGACCATTCGCCTCTGTTCGCTGATCCGCTGGCCTGGTCAAGCGGGTCTGACCAGCACCGGATCAGTGGCTGCGGATCAGATGGCTGCTTGCTGGGCCGGATTCACTCTGTGGCTATGTCGTATGTGCTTTTGTGTTGCTGAGGTGTTTTTCTGTTCTCACACTGTACTCCCCAAGGAGCATAGTCTGGGGATAATTTTTTTCTCCTCCCTTTCCTCATGTAAATGCTGTATTTTTCTTCAATTCTACTTGCATTTCACTACTGATTATACTTGTGCTGTATTTTCTTCAATTCTTTTCACTACTGATTATACTTGTATGATTGTGTGTGTGAATAATAATAAAGAACCTAGAACCTTGCAGCTACATATACAGCCTGTTTTATCAAGTCCTTAAAAAGTGAAATAAAACTGTATATGTGCTTAAAGATTAAATGAAAATGTATTGTAGCTACTTAAAGTTAAATAAAAAATAAGTTACTGTACTTAAATGTTAAGTATGATACATTTTCATTTAATCTTTATTTAAGTACAGTTTTTTACATTTAAGTACAGTACAGTTTTATTTCACTTTAAGTACCAATATATTTTAATTTAATAATTACGTTTTTATTTATGTGGAAGTAAGCACAGTGTTCATGTTCAAACTGTGTATTTACTATATAAGAGTGACAATAATAAATATCCTTTAAGGATTAAAACTGACTGCTTTTACTGTGTATAGTGCTGAAGAGTGAAAGTGACGGACATACTCGGAATTTGTGCTCTGCATTTAACCCATCCAAAGTGCACACACACACAGCAGTGAACACACACACACACACACACACCCGGAGCAGTGGGCAGCCATTTATACTGCATTTTAATGTTGGTCATAATGGTGGTACTTGGAAAGCCAAATATTTTCTGAAGTGGTACTTGGTGTAAAAAGTTTGAGAACCACTGCAATAAACTATATGAAGCAGCACAACAGTTTCAACACTCATAATAAATCAGCATATTAGAATGATTTCTTAAGGATCATGTGACACTGAAGACTGGAGTAATAATGCTGAAAATTCAGCGATGCGTCTTACTTAGACTTAGTTCCTCCCATGCTATGTAGCATGTCGGGCAGCAGTCATTCTCCATCGGCTTCGGTCTTTGGCGAGAGCTTCTGCGTCGTCCCATGCCATGTTAAGCCTCATCAGATCTTGTTGGAATGTTCTGTGCCAGGTGTTCCGGGGGCGTCCTTGTGGTCGTTTGGCGCCAAGGGGTACCCATCGCATAGCTGTCTTGGGGATCCTTTTGTTCTCCATACGGAGGATGTGGCCGGCCAGTCGGAGTCTTCTTATATGTTATGAAGTTTGCATATGCCACTCCTTCGAAGTACCTCTTCATTAGTGATGTAATCTTAAAAACGGATCTTCAGAATTCGTGTAGACACCTCTGCTGGAAGATGTCGAGCCTGTTGTTAATGCTTCCTCTCACTGGCGTAGATGGCTGTTGGGACCACGATTGCGGAGAATAGGCTCCGCCTATGCCGGTCCCAAGCTCGGATGCAAGAGGAGGAGGGTTGGGCGTTGGGCTAGCAAACTGTCCCCGTAAAACAAACCATTCCTACGGAAACAGCAAGTTCCGAATAATATGATGGGATCGGAAACAAACCAGCAGCGGCATCCAATGCCCGATATCGGAAACGATTTTCTCCGACAGAAATATTACAAGAATTGTAACATGTAATGTAAGAACTCTATATCAAAGCGGATGACTCGCGCAGTTACTACGAGCATTCGATGACTACCGGCTGGACATCCTTGACGTCAGTGAGGTCAGATGGACAGCGCTGCATCACATAAATAAATTATATTTTAAAGTATATTAAATAGGAAACCAATATTAAAAATTGCAATAAGATTTCACAATATTACAATTTTTATGTATTTTTGATTGAATAAATAAATACTGCCATGATGAGCAGAAGAGACTCCCTTAAAAAACATTACAAATCTTTTAATGTCCCAAACTTTTGAGCAGCAGTGTAGATGTGCATTATTTTGTAATAAAATTGTCAATGCCTGTGCTTTTAGTAAGCCAAACTCCATCGCAGCACTGTGCAGCTCCTGATTCTTTGCACCAACCCCATCTACTCAGCTATTGATAGGCTAACTAGGTTGTTAGCAGTCTCTCAACAAACACTTTGGATTAGGAATGTGAATTGGCACTGGTTTCACGATTCAATTCGATTACGATTCCCTATCAATACTACACTTCGTACTGCGTCTTATTTAAGACGCTAGGGGAAACTCCTTTTTCCCTGATACTGAAGTATTTTTTAAATATCGCAGTGTAACTGCATGGCCATTGGTTTGTGCAGTGCGCTGAAAAAGAACCAATGGCTTCGCAGCGTAGCTGCACAGCCCATGGCTGGAAATCTCGCCAGAATGGGCGGGGCATCTGGTTATATTCACCAAGGCTCCTCAGATTTCTTCTCCTTCGCCGACAACTACAAGATCTTCGCTCTACGAGACTCGAAGCCTTCGCCGTTGAATGAGCCATCGCAGCGGATCCAGACCTCACTCTGCTCGGCCGACTCACCGCTTCACAGCAGCCCGCAGCGCCTGCAGCATCTGGCCCGCGGATTCCCAGCCGCTATCCAGCGGCTCTCTTCAGAGAACTCCTATGAGAGCAAATGTCGCATCGTTTTTGTCACTCGTGCAGGGCTTCCCTGCACACTGCTTACAAACATGGCGAGTGTGATTCATGCTTTCTCCTGTTTTTTTGCAGTTAGCTTTCTTTTCAGAGAGCAACTCCGCCCCTCGTGCCCTCCTGCATTTTTCCTCCCAGGGCCCAGCGAGGAAAAAGCAGCGGGGCAGAGGATCTCAGCGCTCGGAGATGAGTGAGCTTACCCTGGCTTTACCCCCACGTACCTCACTCACTCCCAACCACGTACCTCACTCACTCCCAACAGAGAGTTTTCACCTGTTCTCTTCACCCGCCCGGACCAGCATCTCTCTGCGGCTGCGAGCGATCTGGTTTCATTCGGTGGAAGCAATGACAGCGAGATGGATGACAGCCTGTCATTGGCGGCTTCAGATGCAGGCTCGTACCACAAACCCACCCTCTTGTATTATGCGCAGCCCAGGCATGGACGCCGATATTTTCCGCATCCTGTCTAATGCTGTGGAGGAGCTGGGTTTGGAATTGTATCCCCCAGAGGAACCGTCCCGTAGCCACCTGGATGAATACCTGGATGCTGCCAGGCCCCTCGTCAACGAGCTTCGCCGTTCTTCCCAGAGATCCACGAGGAGATAACAAAATCTTGGCATGCACCCTAAGCGTCCCGCCTACGTGCCTCTTCTTCCTCCAACCTCACTTCAGTTGACGGCATGGAGGAAAAAGGATACAACAGCCTGTCTCCCCTGGATGAGTCAGTGGCCACGCATCTCTGCCTGCCCACGGCTATTGAATGGAGAGCAAAAGCTGCCCACCCGTCCAAACCGTGTAGGACGACTTCAGCTCTCGCTGGACGAGCCTATTATTGACAGTTATCGACAGTCGCCAGAACGTGCACTGGCCATTCAGCAGTTCGCGTCTTCATTCAAACTCGGAGTCTCTTTCCTCTCAAAGTGTTTCAAAGAATGCTTAGAAATGGCCTCAGTGTCTTCGATACTTCAGTTGGGCCTGCTTCACATGCGGCCCCTTCTGTACTGGCTGAAACCTCAAGTTTTTCCACACGCTTAGCGTCACGGACGCCACCATGTCAAGGTGAACCAGGCCTGTGTTGCAGCTCAAAAACAACAACAGTTATGTCTGATTCTGTTGCATATAACTGAATAAAAATAATACATTGTTTAATATAATATATTTTCTGTCTAATTTTCTTTCAATAAAAGTGTGGTTATTTTATTGGCTTGTGTTTTTTAAATTCCGTGTCATTAAAATTGAGTGGAAACGCTGTTTTTGTAAATGATTTATTGACAAGTTGGCTGCATTACAGCCAGCTGAATGTGATGTTTCTCTGCCGCTCACTGCTCAGAGCAGATGCAGAGAGAGGTGACACTGCACCGGGAGACCTCGCGCTCGCGGCACGGGGCAGTACTGGCGACATCTTCCAAATGAATGAAAGCTAAGGTTTTTAAAAAAAAAATAGCTAGGGTTGTCAGTATGTATCTGTTATGGAAAAAAGCCGCCAAAAGGGTCTGGAAGCTGCTAAATATAGTGCTAAAGTCGCACTCATCACGCGGGGCGTGACAGAGACAGAGGGCGGTTGATATTGAGGGCGGCCCACCCAGGTAAAATCTATGTGTGGGAAACACTGGGCAATCTGTCTTATTCACTTTGTTAATAAAAGTTATAATATAGGCCTATGTGAATTTGCCATTGTACTATTTTATGGCTGATGTGTTTTAATTAATAGGCTAATAATGAACCCCAAACTACGATCGTTTTAAAGAAAGGGGAAATCCAAAGACCGTTTATTTTTATTTGTGTTACAATGCGAGTAAAACATATTTCCCTTATTCATATTGTTAATAAAAGTTCAAAGTTTAATATAGGTCTAAATTAATTTGTCCTTGTAGGCTATAGACTATTTTATTATAAACTAAGCATTCGTTTGAAATAAGGGGAAATCCAAAAACCTTTTGTTTATTTGTTACAATGTGTGAATGTCTTATTCAGTCAGTTAATACATGTTTTATATTCAATATAAGCTACTTTGTCTGATTTTTTGTCTTTGTCATTGTTTTGTGGGATCTTTTTACCGTTGGTAAAGGTCTGGTGCCAGGTGGTGCCGGGTCTTCCAAGCGTGGGCCCCATGGCCACCAATGCATTGTTGTTGCATTCATAGAATATGCCCTGCTAGCCTAAGTCATTGCTGTGTGATGGCAACTTGAAGGCTGTTGGAATTGCCCAGCTGCAAGACTTTCATTGGTGATGCGATCAATATACCAGATCTTGAGAATACGCCAAATACATCACTGGTGGAATGTGTTTATCCTCCAGATAGTGTTCGCAGTTAGCTTCCATGATTTACATTCATAGATTGTGCTTTTGGACAACAATATCAGCTTCTTTGTCTTTGTCAGCTTCAATCTCTCTAACGATCAAGTTGCCATTAAACTGCTTTTGTATGTTTTTTTCTAGACCTGATTGAGAAGAGTCTAGAGCTGAAGGATATGGAAGAGAAAGAACAGAATGAGAAAGATCATGATTTAAAAATGGGAGAAAAGATGGAATCTAACAGTTTTACCAGCCATCACTGTGGAAAGAGTTTCAATCGAAAACGAAACCTTAAGGTCCACATGAGAGTTCACACTCACAGTGGAGAGAAGCCAGCAGTGTAAAGCATTTCATTCAAAAACAACAGTGTGGGATTCACACTGGAGAGTTTCGCTCAAAAAAGAGTTTCGTTCAAAAAGGAAGCCTTGCAGTCCACATGAGAATTCACACCAGAGAAAAGCCTTATACTTGCTCTCAGTGTGGACAGAGTTATACACATAAAAGCAATCTTAATTCCCACATGAGAACTCACAGTGGAGAAAGCTTGTTCACCTGCCAGCAGTGTGGAAAGCATTTCATTCAAAAACAAAACCTGGCAGTCCACATGAGGATTCACACTGGAGAGAGACATTTTATCTGTAAACAGTGTGGGAAGAGTTTCATTCAAAAAGGAAACCTTGAAGTCCACATGAAATGTCACACTGGAGAAAAGCCTTATATTTGCTCACAGTGTGGACAGAGTTTTATTCAAAAAAGCAACCTTAATTCCCACATGAGAATTCATAGTAGAGAAAGCTTGTACACCTGCCAACAGTGTGGAAAGAATTTCAATCAAAAACAAAACCTTAAAGTCCACATGAGGATTCACACTGGAGATAAACATTTTATATGTAAACAGTGTGGAAAGTCTTTCACTCAAAAAGGAAACCTTGAAGTGCACATGAGAAGTCACACTGGAGAAAAGCCTTATACTTGCTCTCGGTGTGAAAAGCGTTTTACACATAAAAGCAACCTTAATTCCCACATGAGAACTCACAGTGAAGAAAGCTTATACACCTGCCAACAGTGTGGAAAGAGTTTCAATCAAAAACAAAACCTTAAAGTCCACATGAGGATTCACACTGGAGATAAACATTTTATATGTAAACAGTGTGGAAAGTCTTTCACTCAAAAAGGAAACCTTGAAGTGCACATGAGAAGTCACACTGGAGAAAAGCCTTATACTTGCTCTCGGTGTGAAAAGCGTTTTACACATAAAAGCAACCTTAATTCCCACATGAGAACTCACAGTGAATAAAGCTTATACACCTGCCAACAGTGTGGAAATAATTTCATTCAAAAACAAAACCTGGAAGTCCACATAAAGATTCACACTGGAGAGAGACATTTTATCTGTAAACAGTGTGGAAAGAGTTTCACTCAAAAAGGAAACCTTGACGTCCACATGTGGATTCACACTCGAGAGACATTTTATCTGTAAACAGTGTGGATTTAGTTTCACTCCAAAAGGAAACCTTAAATTCACATTAGAATTCACACTGGAGAGAAGCAACAATACTTAAAGTCTATCTACACTGGATACGACAAAGCAGCTGTTGCAAATTATTTGAACGTTGTGCCAGTACGTCATAAATACAAGAAGGGAGCAGTTTATTGTCAGGGATTTATTGTGTTGCATCGCGCTGCATTCTGTGTAGACCGCATCACTGACTATAAAGAGTTCTGTAATATTTTGTCACACTGCACCGCTTGTGTCCAGTGTAGACATGGTGTTACACTTTCACTCAGTGTGGAAAGAGTTTTACTCATAAAAACACTCTTAATCACCACATAAATATACATACAGGAGAGAAGCTGTTCACATGCAATCAATGTGGAAAGAGCTTCATAAAAAACCAAGCTGTAGATACCACATGACCATTCACACTGGAGAGAAACATTTCATATGTGGTCAATATTGAAGGCAGAAATGTTCACAAGTCTTTAACTTGGGAGTCTGAATCAAGTCTGAAGTTTTTATAGCTGGAGTCTGACTTGTGACTAAAGACTCGAGACTTGACTCAGAGTCGATTCTCAAGTCATTTAATGGGTCACTAAAAAAATCCATTCAGAATCCTCATGTTTTGAAATATTCCTATTTCCTAAGCTTTTTAGACAAACTATAATATATGACTTATTAATAATGGGGCGGTTTCATGGACAGGGTTTAAATTAAGACAGGAGTATTAATCTAGAATAGTACATGTGCATCTCAATAAATTAGAATGTTGTGGAAAAGTTAATTTATTTCAGTACTTCAACTCAAATTGTGAAACTCGTGTATTAAATAAATTCAATGCACACAGACTGAAGTAGTTTAAGTCTTTGGTTATTTTAATTGTGATGATTTTGGCTCACATTTAACAAAAACCCACCAATTCACTATCTCAACAAATTAGGATAAGGTGACATGCCAATCAGCTAATCAACTCAAAACACCTGCAAATGTTTCCTGAGCCTTCAAAATGGTCTCAGTTTGGTTCACTAGGCTACACAATCATGGGGAAGACTGCTGATCTGACAGTTGTCCAGAAGACAATCATTGACATCCTTCACAAGGATGCCAAAGAAGCTGGCTGTTCACAGAGTGCTGTATCAAAACAGAAAAAGTTATTTTTCATATTGAAACTGTTGAAAATACACAACAAAGTAAGTTGATAAATATATGACAGCCTCTGAACTTGGTCAATACTACTCTTATATATAGGCACTTGACTAAAAATACATTCAATCATCTCTCCCAAAATGAATTCAATGGGTTATCTTGTTAATGCTATAAATTAATTACAACAATAAAACAAAATTTCATTATGAACAAGAACATGAACAAGATTATCACATTAGACCACAGAAATTCCAAAATGGCATTTCCCTTAAATTCAACTTGCAAAAGTCCATTCATCTTTGCCACATTACATTCATTCAGTTGACTAGTGCTGTTGAGCAAGGTCAGCACGAGTTATTGATAGGTAAAGGACAAGCTATCAATAGCTCACAGTGACCATGCTCAACAGGGCTATGGGTTGAATAAAATCTTTAAAAATATATTTTAGGTCTACAAGTGATATAAAATTGATACTATAATATGTGAATCTTTCTTCTTTACAGTGTTCTTAATATGACAAAGTAAGTGTTTTTATTAATGCCATTAAAGGTTTTGTTATTTTCGTTAAAGTCCCAAGTTATGCTTCAAGTTTTAAACAATGAATCAAAATCACATTAATTTTTAACACACTGAACATTCAACAACTTATCATTCATTAAGAAATCAGTGAATGGTCACTCTCAAAAGGCTGACTCAATGGGCAGCTACTCTTCATGACTGTCAAAGTCAACATCGTTTGTCTGTGACTGAGAGAGTGCATTATCTTATGGCGCTTTTCCACTGCATGGTACGGTACGGTTCGGCACGGCTCGGTACGGTACGGTTCGGGTCGGTTTGCATTTCCACCGCAGTTTAGTACCGCTACAGAGTGGGCGGATTATTCACGCGTCGTTATAATTGCGCCCGCCTACTGCCATGACATCATCGTAACGCGCCACAAACAAACTCACAACAAAGAAAGAAGACGGAATAGTGTTCTTCACTCGGCATGTGGATGTTTTAACAACAATGGAGAGGTCTATGAGTATGAGAATGTTTAGTGATTTACCCCCAGCAGCAGAGACTGTGGTGGCAGTGACACGGGTTGTAGAGAAGGAGAGCAGGGATGTTTTTAACAGCAATGGAGAGGTCTATGAGAATGCTTGTGATTTACCCCCAGCAGCAGAGACTGTGGTGGCAGTGACATGGGTTGTAGAGGAGGAGAGCAGGGATGTTCGTGCAGGTGTGCTGCATTAACGTTACTTGATTAGTTAACTATTCATGCAGCGTGTTCTGTAAAGTGAATTATCAATAAACTTTTGAATATTTCAAATGTACAATGTATCCCTTGTTTTTATTTATTTATGTGATGGTTTTATAATCGGCATTAATCATTTGTCTTTTTCAAGAGGTTCATTACGTGCTCATACAATGATACATATTTAATATAGTCTGAGGTACACTTATTCGATCAGATTGTTTTAATTGAAGCAAAACACAGATACAGAGGTAAAATATAAACAGAAGACATACTGAAAATATAGCAAGTTCAAAAGTAACGTTATACATAAGGCTTTTTCCTTCGTCGCGCCATCAAGCTCTCACTGGATCCGCCTCCTCGGCTATCAACGAGGAACATCTGAACTTCCTCAACAGACAATGACACTGCTATTTTGTGGTTGATGCAAAAATGTGCGTTTGTTTAAACAGAAGTTGCGTCCGATCCTTCGCTGGCTGTGCTGATTTAAATCTAGCGGGTAGGGCTGTAGAGGAGGGTCTCGTTGTCGCAAGTTCAGTGACGCAGTAATGACGATTTTCTCAGGCCAATCAGTGATCAGCAGAGTTTACACATCACGTTTTGGTAACGGTACGGCTCGATGGAACCTCGACCGAAGTGGTACTAAAAAAGTATCAGGTACCAGGTACAGTACCCAGTGGAAAACCCCCAAAAGTGAACTGCACTGCGTGCGTACCATGCAGTGGAAAAGCGCCAATAGAAGGCACGCACATTGGCACTCACACCAATTTCAGAGAGCAAGTTCAGCACATCCTTCCTTTTTGCATCTTTCACTGTGCTTTCATTGGGAAGCTGACTTGGCTTGAAGTTTGCCCACTTCTTTCCTCTCTTCAATATTGAGTGATAGCAGTATTCACTGTTATACACAGCCTTGAATCCCAGTTTGTCGTTCCTCAATTCCTGCATTCTTGCATCACTTAGCTTAAATGACTTCTGTGTCTTTACAAAAACCTGTGTTTCCGCCTTGAAATCTTAAGCCTTCCAGTGTTGCCCGTAGATGTGAACATTTCCATGGTTGTGCAAAATTTCGTAATATTCCTCCGACATAAGAATGGTATCCTTCTTTCGAACCTGTTGCTCAATCCTTCCAAATACACGGTCCACGGGCAGAAAACTGTGCCCCCTTATAGGAAACACATACTCGGCACTAATCCTAGGAAATGCCTCCTTCATCAAGGCAAACAGCATGGACTGAAGATTTATGTTTTGTTTTGACCGAAACAAGAATCGCTGAACAATCGCAGCCTTTGAGTGCGGTGAACAACACCACTCAACTGTTGACGTAAACAGTGGTCCAGAGCTGAAGCAGTCATGTTGCTACCTTTTCTATTCTCATGCTCCATCCATGTGTACAGCTGAACATCATCCACTGCTTGCTTACTGCCCTTTCCATGGTGAATAACAACACCAAAGACATACAAATGCAGCTGTCTGGAATAGTATGCCTGACCAATGGGGGTTCTAGGGAGTGTCAAATTCTATATCATGTCAAAGCAAAGAGTCACTGAATCATGATCTACCTTCCCCAGCAAATCATAGAACACCCGCGCTCGTCTCCTGTGTAAAATGTAGGATGCGGACTCACTGCGTTTCTCTTCTTCAGTTAAGCTGGGGTCTTTAACTCTCAGTTGAAACCTGGTACATGAAGAACAGGCATCTGTGGCAGGATGCCCAAATCCAAGGTTGAAGTGCTGTCGAAAAACAGTATAATACAGGGAGTAGCTGACTAAATCATGATTTTGCTGGTCAAATAGCTCGTGCATTCTCTTCACACTGAGGTCACTGGGTAGGTATTTCCGGCCAGGTGCTCCCCTTCTTCCATAATGGCTAGCCCTACACGTAAACGTTTGGATGTGATCCATCACGACCTGCTTCTTGGCCTCATTTTCAGCCACCTTACGAGCACCACCCGTGTTCTGTTCTGGCTGTAGCATTGAGTGTATAATACTTTGCCACTCAATACGTACGATCTTTGCTGATACCTGCAATGACAAAAAGATTTATTAAATAATTTTTTATTTATTTATTTTTTATTCATCTACCTATTTATTCATTCATTCATTCATTCATTCATTATCTGCTTCATGCATTGCTTCATTTAAATACTTCATATTTTAACAAGCAAACAAACTAGCAACAAACATAAAACATTAAAGATTCAATAGAAAAGCTTATGTCTCATCTTGCAGGGCTGATGGCCAGCATAGGCGTTGTTATGTTCTCTTAAATGTGTTGTTTTATAATGCATTGAGTTCGATTGTGCTGAAAGCATTATGTTATGCCTGACCAAATATAGGTGTTCGTTTACTGGTGTCTGCAACAGGATATAGGAAGTAAAGAGTTACGATAAGTTGATGCTACTCGCTGTGTCGGTGTGATCTTTATCAAACACAACATTTGGCGACGAGGATGGCTGATATCGCACTACCACCTCCTGCCCCTTTCCTTGCTCTACCCGGCGAGCCTCCGATTCCCTGGACTCGCTGGTTACAGTCCTTTGAGACTTTCCTTTTGGCAGTGGGGCTGACTGACGTGAGCGCAGCCCGCAAAAAAGCGCTGTTACTGCATTGCTTGGGAGCCGAAGGTCAGCGTGTGCTGGGAGCGCTCGAGTCGGGCACCACAAGTGATTATGACACAGCCGTGGAACTACTGAACGCACACTTTGCAGCCCCACAGAGCGCTCTCTTGCGACGGTTTTTGTTCCGCCAAAGACACCAGCTGCCCGGTGAGTCTGTGCAACAGTACGTAGCCAACTTAAGGGGGTTCGCCAGCACATGCAAGTTTGGTGCGTTGCAAGAGGAAATGATTCGCGACCAGTTAATTGAACACACCAACGATGCAAAAGTGCGTGAAACTCTGCTGTTAGAACCGGATGATCTACCACTGTCCCGGGCAATCACGATTGCATTACGAATTGAGAGTGCAGCTGCATGTGCGTCGGCTCTGACCAAACAGCAAACAATCGCGGACT
The DNA here is from genome assembly GCA_027564155.1 of Gymnocypris eckloni scoliostomus. Lineage (NCBI taxonomy): Eukaryota > Metazoa > Chordata > Actinopteri > Cypriniformes > Cyprinidae > Gymnocypris > Gymnocypris eckloni. The sequence continues at coordinate 4,337,488 of CM050415.1, read as the reverse complement.
GCCCAGCCACCTCCCCCATGCCGCAATCGATGTTACAACCCAGCCTGAACGATACATTGGAGGCAGCAGATTCCTCTGCAGTTATGCTACTGAGGCGGCAAATGCGGTCTCGGCCACGCCCACAAGCATCACGGCCCTGTGATAACTGTGGATCTTCATCTCATCTGTCTAGAGCACAGAACTGCCCAGCCCGTGGCCAGACATGCCGCAACTGTGGTAAACGCAATCATTTTGCCTCAGTCTGCCGCTCCGCTGCAGCTGTGTCAGCCCAAGCACCCACTATCATTCACAATGTCTACTCTGCACCAGTCTCATTTAAAGCATGTTCAGTGCGCTTGAATGATGTGTGTATCCCACTGCTTTTGGACACTGGTGCGAGTGTGTCTCTCCTGAATATGCAAACATACAACACTTTTTTCGGAGCACTGACACTGTCGGCACCCTCTGCTTCACTCTGTGGCTATGGCGACTCAAAGATTGACTTAGTGGGATCCCTGCAAGTAACTGTTGGCTATGGCAACAAGATGGTGCCCAGCTTTACCTTCCATGTTGCCCGTCGTGGGGCCAACCTGATGGGTCTGGATTTGTTCTCGGCTCTGGGATTTTCTCTAGTTGACACGAAGGGAGCTGCGATCCTGACAGTCTCCACGCCCTGGCAACAAAAGTGGCCGTCCCTGTTTGAAGGTTTGGGCTGCCTTACTGCTTTTGCCCACCAACCTCTCCTGAATCCCGCCATTAAACCAGTCATCCAACCACTTCGGCGCATTCCCTTGGCTCTCCGTGATGGTGTTTTGGCTGAGCTCAAGCAGCTGCTGGATGTTGGCATTATTGAACCAGTGGATGCGTCGCCCTGGGTCTCAAACCTGGTGGTAGCTCAGAAGAAATCAGGGGCCCTACGGGTGTGTGTCGACCTGCGAGCGGTGAATAAGGCAGTGATCCCAGATAGGTTCCCTCTGCCTACCTCAGAAGAGCTCACTGCTCAGTTCCATGGCTCAACCGTGTTCTCTAAACTGGATCTTAGACAGGGTTACCTACAAGTGCCTCTCCACCCCAACAGCAGAAACCTCACAGCCTTCGTTACCCATGCAGGTGTGTTTCGCTACACACGTATGCCGTTTGGACTCCGCCCCCAGCTGTTTCCAAAAAATCATGGTGTCGGTGTTGGCTGGTATACCGGGAGTGGCTATTTACCTGGATGATGTGGTTATCCATGGGCCCACCACCGAGAGTCACGATGAACGCCTCAGTAGAGTCTTGGCAGCCCTAGCTAAACACAAACTAACCCTCAATTCTGAAAAATGTGTTTTCTCTGCACCAACCATTGAATATGGGTTTCCGCCGTC